>JAWDGP010006915.1:7500-19299 GCA_033675545.1 Elysia crispata
GTATTGGAAGTGAGAGGGATAGATGCATAGGAAGAGATAGAGAGAAAGAGAGACAAACAGACAGACAGACAGACAAAGACAGACAGACATGCAGACAGACAGACAGAGATGTAGGAGGACGAGGTAACAGGGAGAGATACTGATGAAGGAGACAATGTGTGAAAGAGGAAATCCTGGAAGAAAGAAAAGAAAAAGCACACGAGTTAATCATTTATCAAGCGCACGAACTCTTTACAATACGTGTCGAAAAATTAACGACAACTCATGTATAAATATTCTTTAAAGCAAAAACATAAAAAGTGCGTCTTTTTTGTATGCCTGTGTCGTAAGATGTATTAATTTTTTAATGATAAAGTTGTTGAATAGACATAGATCTTTACTTAAGTTGAAAAACTATTAGACAAATTTAAAATAATAATCTCAATCATGATTTTAATCAAACACTTTAAACTGTTCGGGCAAAGTGATTCGTATTATCTAATGCAGGTTTAGCGTAGACCCCCCCCTTCACCCCCCCCCCCTTCCTTTATTCCTCGAAAGAAGTCAATACAAAGCAAAGAAAAATAGCATGCAGTCACAGAATCATAGACATTGAAACACGATTATGTCGGCCGACGCATAAGAAAATATGAGACGAGCAATGACTTAATAAAACGCTGATGAGAAAGATATAAAAGAAATAGCGACACACAGAAAGGAACAAGGATTAACATACTGATTTTGATGCAGACACAAGGTTTACAAAAAAAAAAAAAATTCATAATAGAGAGAAGAGGCACACAGGAAAGAGAGAAAGAAAGAGAGAGAGAGAGAGAGAGAGAGAGAGAGAGAGAGAGAGAGACAGAGATAGAGAGAGAGAGAGAAAGAGAGAGGCATTGAGAGCACGAAAAAAATTAAGAAATAATTACGCACAGGTTTAGAGAAAGAGGGAGACAGAGTGTGTGTGTGTGAGAGAGAGAGAGAGAGAGAGAGAGAGAGAGAGAGAGAGAGAGAGAGTGAAACAGCGAGACGGAGTGAGGTAGACAGAGTGGCAAATTCAAAGAGAAACACAGGGAGACAGAAGAAATGATAGTTTAGAAGAAAAATTATCAGAAATAGAAGAAAAAACATTGCGACACATATTTAGAGAGAAAGAAAGATTAATAAACTACCATGGACACATCTATTACAAATGAAACAAAAAAAACAAAAAATTTTTTTGATAATGATAGAAAAGAGGCAAAGGAATGCGGATTAATTAAAATAGAGAGAGAAAGAGAGAGAGAGAGAGAGAGAGAGAGAGAGAGAGAGAGAGAGAGAGAGAGAGGGGGGGGGGGGAAGAGAGAGGAAGAAAAGAAATGACAGAGAGCGAATGAGAAAGAGAGATTGAGAAAGCGTGGAAGGGAAAAAACCCGTTAAAAGAAAGAATAAGATATAAGATAAGACGGCACAAAGTTACTGAGGAAGACTGATTCATATACTGATTAAGATGAGACAACAAAGATTTAAAAAAAATATATTCAAAAAATGGATTAGAGGCATATAGAAGAGAGAGAACGAGAGGTAGAGAGAGATAAATAGAGAGAGAGAGAAAGAGAGAGAGAGAGAAACAGCGAGACGGAGTGAGGTATACAGAGTGGCAAAGTCAAAGAGAAACAGAGGGAGACAGAAGGAATGATAGTTTAGAAGAAAAATAATCAGAAATAGAAGAAAAAAAATTCGACACATATTTAGAGAAAAAGAAAGATTAATAAACTACCATGGACACATCTATTACAAATGAAAAAAAAATTGTTTTTTGATAATGATAGAAAAGAGGCAAAGTAATGCGGATGGATAGATAGATAAATAGATATATAGAGAGACACAGAGAGAGAGAGAGAGAGAGAGAGAGAGAGAGAGAGAGAGAGAAGGAGGGAGGGAGAGAGAGGGGGGGGGAGGGAGAAAAGAAATGACAGAGAGCGAATGAGAAAGAGAGATTGAGAGAGCGTGGAATGGAATTAACCCGTTAAATGAAAGAAATGGGGACACTCAGGTACGGATAAAGATTAAGTTATATACAGACTTTGACAGAAGCATAAAAAACAATGATCTCAAACATGATTTTATTCAAAGACTTTAAACTGTTCGGGCAAAGTGATTCGTATTATGCACTCCAGGTTTAGCCATTGGGGTGGTGGCGGGAAAAAGAGGTATATAAGTATTAAAATGTTGAGTTTCTTGATACCCATTTAATGGACCCTTAATATTATTTTTTATTTTGTTCCAAAGTATCTATCATATAGCAAAGAGAAAAAGCAGAGACAGAATTATAGAGATTGAAACACAGTCATGTCGGCCGACGCATATGAAAATAAAAGACAAGCAATGAATATAATAAGAATGGGAGACGGATTAATATGCTGATTGAGATGCGGACACCAGGTTTACAAAATAATATTCAGACACACAGCAGACAGAGGAAGAAAGTGATAGTGAGATAAAGAGAGAGACAAAGACAGAAAGAAAGAGAGAGAGAGAGAGAGAGAGAGAGAGAGAGAGAGAGAGAGATACACAACATGTGAGAGAGTGAGAGCGTGTAAATGAAAAAACCAGCAAATAGAAAGAAATAGTGAGACACAGGTATAGAGATACACTGAGCTATATATAAACATGGACAGAGGGTTAAACATAAAATATCAAGTTTTATAGAACAGGGATAGAGAGAGAGAGAGAGAGAGAGAGAGAGAGAGAGAGAGAGAGAGAAAGGGAGAGAGAAGGAGAGATCGGAAGAAGGCGAACAAAAAGAGACAGAAAGAAATAGTCCCACTGGGTAAGATAAAAAATACTGATTTATAGACCGAAATAGACAGAGACAGAAAGAAAAAAATGTATCGGAAGTGAGAGAGATAGAGAGAAAGAGAGAGACCGACAGATAGACAGAAATGCAGACAGACAAACAGAGATGTAAGAGGAAGAGCTCCTGATGAAGGAGACAAAGTCTGAAAGAGGAAAACCTGGAAGAGAGAAAAGAAAAAGCACACGAGTTAATCTTTTATCAAGTCCATGAACTCTTTTTAATCCTTGTAGAAACTTAACGACAACTCATATATAAAAACAATTAAAAGTAAAAACATAAAAAATGTTTCTTTGTCGTATGCCTGTCTCGTAAGTTGTATTAAGTTTTAAATGATAAAGTTGTTGAATGCACATAGATCTTTTTACTCAAGTAGAAAAAACTATCAGACAAATTAAAAATAATGATCTCAATCATGATTTAATTCAAAGACATTAAACTGTTCGGGCAAAGTGATTCGTATTATTTACCCCAAATTTAGCCCCCCGCCCCTTTATCCTCCTCCAAAGGACCCACTATATAGCAAAGAGAAAAAGCAGAGACAGAATCATAGAGATTGAAACACGATCATGTCGGCCGACGCATAAGAAAATATAAAACGGCGCCACATTGTCACTCCACACTATCGGGTACCTATTAGGCGCCCGATGGGTTGACCCGTGAGGTGGAACTGACGGTGTGGACGAGAAAATCTCATAGTTTACTATCGGGTATCTATTAGGCGCCCGATGGGTTGACCCGTGAGGTGGAACTGACGGTGTGGACGAGAAAATCTCATAGTTTACTATCGGGTATCTATTAGGCGCCCGATGGGTTGACCCGTGAGGTGGAACTGACGGTGTGGACGAGAAAATCTCATAGTTTACTATCGGGTATCTATTAGGCGCCCGATGGGTTGACCCGTGAGGTGGAACTGACGGTGTGGACGAGAAAATCTCATAGTTTACTATCGGGTATCTATATGGGTGCCCGATGGGTTGACCCGTGAGGTGGAACTGACGGTGTGGACGAGAAAATCTCATAGTTTACTATCGGGTATCTATTAGGCGCCCGATGGGTTGACCCGTGAGGTGGAACTGACGGTGTGGACGAGAAAATCTCATAGTTTACTATCGGGTATCTATTAGGCGCCCGATGGGTTGACCCGTGAGGTGGAACTGACAGTGTGGACGAGAAAATCTCATAGTTTTTCGTCACTCCATGGGGCCACCGTCACGCCGCCCGACGAATCCAACATGCTTGATATTTCGGCGCAGTCATTTGATAGCCGGGGCGTGGCTGGCGGGGTTTGTGATTGATGGGCGCAGGAAAATTAAATTTGTTTTTAAAACTTTTTTAAAATATTAACCGTAGCCCAAATCTATGAAAAAATTCAGATTCAGCGTATTGAAATAAATTATTATTGAAAATGTTCGCGAGTAACAATTTTTAAACATTATTTAGAAAGATAGTTTTCATTTTAAATTTATTAACCACTACCGTATCACTCTCTCTCTCTCTCTCTCTCTCTCTCTCTCTCTCTCTCTCTCTCTCTCTCTCTCTCTCTCTCTCTCTCTCTCTTTCTTTTCAAGATAGAACGATCAACTACACTTACTTTTTTTCTCTTTGTTCCTCCCACATTTTTTCCGTTGAGTAATATTAAAGCCTGGATCTAGATTTTAGTTAAATAAATAGGCCTATAATGCATGCAATGTGTTACACATCACTGTGACTTCATGATCTTTTCATCCATCCTCAGGTAATTGTTGAATCACCGAAACTAAAATAGCAATGAATTAATAAAACGCTGATGAGAAAGAAATAGAAGAACTAGCGACTCACAGTTAGAAAGGAACACAGATTAATAATTATACTGATTTTGATACAGACAAAAGGTTTCCAAAAAAATTCATAATAGAGAGAAAGAGGCACACAGGTGAGAGAGAGAGAGAGAGAGAGAGAGAGAGAGAGAGAGAGAGAGAGAGAGAGAGAGAGAGAGACAGAGAGAGACAGAGACAGAGACAGAGAGAGAGACAGAGAGAGAGACAGAGAGAGACAGAGAGGGAGAGAGAGAGCTCAGAAGGGGGAAAAATAAAAAAGAAAGAAATCGGATCACAAAGGTATAGAGAAAGGGTGGGCTTGATACAAACATAGACAGAGGCATAAGTTGAGAGTGTTATTTGCTTTGCTCTGACATGTTGGGGTGGTAATTCAAACAAATTTCTGACTAAAAAAATCGATGTCATTATTCATAAATGTAACAGGCTGTGTCAAGTCAATGATCTTTTCACCTCCTTTAATGTTTTGTATTTATGCAAATGTCAGAGTAAAATCATTTCTATTCTAAAAGATAATACACACCCTTTCAGCAGCCTAGTCGGTTTTTCTGAATGCTCTGATAAACCCTTGGTTATAAATGTAGACTTGAGCGGTACCGAAATTCTTGTTTGCCTAGAGCAGTTAAACTTCTATAATAAAATGTTTAATTTTAGGTTACCTTAGATTTATTTTTCCACCATACATGTTATTTAAAGGTCTGTGATTATCACCCTATATGAGATTTTGTTCTGTTTATGTACTCTAATCTCGTGCTGCATGTAAAAACACCACAATGTGCCTATGAAGGACAATAAAATTATATCTTATCTTATCTTATCTTAAAAAAAATAATATTAAAATTCATAGACCAGAGATCGGGAGAGAGAGAAAAAGAGACAGAGAGACAGAGAAAGACAAACAGGAGAGACAGACGAAGAGAGAGACAGCAGATAGACAGCAGACAGACAGACAGGCAGGCCGACAGACAGAGGGAGTGAGGCCGAAAGAGGAAGAAAAAAAAAAGAATTACATAGAAGAAAAGGCGACACATAGTTCCTGAGGAAAACTTTTTGATATACTGATTAAAATGAGACTACAAAGATTATAAAAAAATATATTCAAAAATAAGGCTAGAGGAATACACAAGAGAGAGAACGAGAGACAGAGAAAGAGAGAGAGAGAGAGAGAGAGAGAGAGAGAAAAGGGAGAGGGGCAAAAAGACAAAGAGCGAGTTTGAGAGAGTGAGTGAGACAGGCAGAAAGGCAAAGAGCGAGTGAGAAAGAGAGATTGAGAGAGAGAGAGAGAGAGAGAGAGAGAGAGAGAGAGAGAGAGAGAGAGAGAGAGAGAGAGACATTGGTAGAGCGTGTAAGAGAAATAACCCTAAAAGAAAAAAAGGGAATTATGAAACACAGGTTTAAAGAAAGGGTAAGCTCTATACCGACAAAGATAAAGTCATAAAGAAGATTTTCAAATATCTATAGAACAGATGTAGAGAGAGAGAGAGAGAGAGAGAGAGAGAGGATGAAAGGGAGAGAGAGAGAGAGAGAGAGAGAGAGAGAGAGAGAGAGAGAGAGAGAAGGAGAGATGGGAAGAGGACGAACCAAAAAAGACAGAAAGAAATAGTCCCACTAGGTAAGATAAAAAAAAGTGAATTATAAACCACAATAGACACAGACAGAGAAAAAAAAATGTATCGGAAGTGAGAGAGCGAGATAGATAGATAGATAGATAGATTGACAGATAGAGAGAAAGAGACAGACAGACAGACAAAGATAGACAGACAAAGACAGACAGACAAAGACAGACATACGGACAGACCGACAGAGATGTAGGAGGACGAGGTAAGAGGGACAGATACTGATGAAGGAGACAAAGTGTGAAAGAGGAAGAAAAATCACACCAGTTAATCATTTATCAAGCGCATGAACTCTTTACAATACGTGTAGAAAAATTAACGACAACTAATATATTAAAATTGTGAAAAGCAGAAACATAAAAAATGCGTCTTTTTCGTATGCCTCTCTCGTAAGTTGTAATAAGTTTTTAATAATAAAGTTGTTGAATACATATACATCTTTTTACTCAAGTAGAAAAACTATCAGACAAATTTAAAATAATGATCTCAATCATGATTTTTTTCAAAGACATTAAACTGTTCGGGAAAAATGATTTGTATTATTTACTCTATGTTTAACTCTCCACCTAACCCCCACGTTTAGCTCCACACACTCCCCTCCCTCTTCACCTTTATCCTTCTCAAAAGGACCTACTATATAGCAAAGAGAAAAAGCAGAGACAGAATCATAGAGATTGGAACATGATCATGTCGGCCGATGCATAAGAAAATATAAGACAAGCAATGAAAAAGCCACACATAATTAGAAAGGAACACGGACTGATATACTGATTTTGATGCAGATACAAGCTTTACAAAAAAAATTCATAAGAGAGAGAAGAGGCACACAGGTAGGGAGGGGAGAGAGAGAGAAAGAGAGAGAGAGAGAGAGAGAGAGAGAGAGAGAGAGAGAGTGAGTGAGATGGAGAAACAGCGATACATAGTTATAGAGGAAGACTACAAGGCTGATTTTTAAAAGAACGTAAAGAAAAAAAGAAAATAAAAAAGAGGTGTTAAGATAATGGTATGTGTGTGTGTGTGTGTGAGAGAGAGAGAGAGAGAGATAGAGCAAAAGAGAGAGGGCAGAAAGATAAAGAGAAACATAAAGAGGGCGTGGAATGGAAATAACCCGGGAAAAGAAAGAGTCGCAAAGAAAAGAAAAGTAAAGAGCGACGGAGCAGGAGAGAGAAAGAGACAGAGGGTGGTGGGGAGAGTGAGAGAGAGAGAGAGAAGAGAGAGAGAGAGCGACAGAGAGAGAGCGACAGAGAGAGAGAGAGAGAGCGAGCGAGAGAGAGAGAGAGAGAGAGAGAGAGAGAGAGAGAGAGAGAGAGAGGGCGTGGTATGGAAATAACCTGGAAAAAGAAAGAGTCGCAAAAAAAAAAAGTAAAAAGCGACGGAGCAGGGCACAGGGAGAGAGAGAGAGAGAGAGAGAGAGAGAGAGAGAGAGAGAGAGAGAGAGAGAGAGAGAGAGAGAGAGAGAGAGAGAGAGAGAGAGAGGTAGAGAGGGAGAAAAGAAATGACAGAGCGCGTGAGAGAGATTGAGAGAGTGCATAGAAAGGGAATTAACCCATAAAAAGAAAGAAATGGGGACCCTCAGGTACGGAAAAAGAGTGAGCTATATACACACATTGACAGAAGCATAACAAAAACTTATCTCAAACATGATTTTATTCAAAGACATGAAACTGTTCGGGCAAAGTAATTCCTATTTTATGTTCCAAGTTTAGCCATTGGGATGGTGTTTGAAAAAGAGGTATATAAGTATTAAAACTTTAAGTTTATTGATACCTTTATAATGGGAATTTTTTCTTTTTATTATTTTGTTTTGTGTTGAGTGTGATATATACAGATGAAGCAGAAGCATTAGAAAAAAATGATCTCAAACAAAATTTTATTTAAAGATAATAAATTGTTCAAGCAATGAATATAGTAAGAATGGAAGTTTAATATACTGATTAGATGCCGAAAAAGAGGTATACAAAATTAAAATGTTTAGTACCCATATAATAGGCCGTTTTTTTATATTGCCTAAAGTAGATAGGGAGATAAAGCAAAAGTAAAAAAAGCAGAGAGAGAGAATCATAAGGATAAAACCGCAAATCATGTCGGCCGAGGAAATAAGAAAATAAAAGACAATCAATGAATACAGTTATAATGGATACAGACGGATTAATACACTGAATATAAGGACACAAGGTTTAAAAAAAAATATTCAGAACAGAGAGAGAGAGGTAAGAGAGAGAGAGAGAGAAGGAAGAGAGAGAGAGAGAGAGAGAGAGAGAGAGAGAGAGAGAGACAGAGACAGAGAGAGACAGACAGAGAGACAGACAGAGAGAGAGAGAGAGAGAGAGAAATAAATAACAGAGGATAAAACCCGCAAATAGAAGAAATCTTGAGACACAGGTACGAAGGAAGACAGTGAGTATATATATAAACATGCGGACAAAGAGGTTTACAAAATATATTAGGTTTTTGAGATAGAACAGACAACAGAGATAGAGAGGGAGAGAGAGAGAGAGAGAGAGAGAGAGACAGAGAGAGAGAGAGAGAGAGAGAGAGAGAGACAGACAGACAGACAGACAGACAGACAGTCAGACGAGGAATAGACAGAGAACGACAGAAAGACAGACAAATATCGACACGCAGTTACAGAACGTGGAAGACGAATTAATATACTGATTTAAATCCGGATACAATGTTAAAGAGAAAGAGTGATTTATACAGTCTTAGACAGAGAGAGAGAGAGAGGATCAAAAGAGAGAGAGAGAGAGAGAGAGAGAGAGAGAGAGAGAGAGAGAGAGAGAGAGAGAGAGAGAGAGAGAGAAAGAAGGAGAGATCGGAAGAGGTCGAACCAAAAAAGTCAGAAAGAAAAAATCCCACTGGGTAAAATAGAAACACTGAATTATAGACCGAAATAGATTGAGACAGAAAGAAAAAAATATATATATCGGAAGTGAGAGAAATAGCTAGATAGAGAGAGATAGAGAGAAAGAGAGAGATCGACAGACAGACAAACAGACAGACAGAGAAAGACAGACAGACATGCAGACAGACATACAGAGAGGTAAGAAGACGAGGCAACAGTGAGAGAAACTGATGAAGGAGACAACGTCTGAAAGAGGAAACCTGGAAGAGAGGAAAGAAAAAGCACACGAGTAAGTCATTTATGAAGCGCATCAACTCTTTACAATCCGTGTAGAAAATTAACGACAACTCATGTATAAAATTATAAAAGGAAAAACGTAAAAAAAGATTCTTTTTCGTATCTCTGTGTCATAAGATGTACTAAGTTTTTAAAGATAAAATTGTTTAATACACATAGATCTTTTCATTTAAGTAGAAAAACTATTAGAAAATTTAAAATAATGGTCTCAATCATGATTTTATTCAAAGACACTAAACTGTTCGGGCAAAGTGATTCGTTTAATCGACTACAGGTTTAGCCCCCTCCCGCTCCTCCTCCTCCAAAAAACCCAAAATATAACTAAGGAAAAAAAAAAACAGAGGCAGAATCGTAGAGCTTTAAACACAATCATGTCGACCGACGCATAATAAAATATAAGACCAGCAGTGAATTAATAAAACGCTGATCAGAAAGAAATCAAAGAAAAAGACACACATAGTTAGAAACAAACAAAGACTAATTCACTAATTGTGATGTAGACACAAGGTTTACAAAATTCATAATAGAGAGAGAAAAGGCACACAGGAAAAAGAGAGAGAGAGAGATAAAGGGAGAGGAAAAGAGGCACACAGTAGAGAAGAGAGAGAGAGAGAGAGAGAGAGAGAGAGAGAGAGAGATAGGGAGAAAGAGAGAGAGAGGAGGAAGGAAAAAGAAAGAATTAGGATCACAAAGGTTTAGAGAAAGGGTGGGTTTGATGCAAACAGAGACAAAGGAATAAATAAAATATTCAGATCAAAACTTATAGATCAAAGGGAGGGTGTGAGTGTGAGAGAGAGAGAGAGAGAGAGAGAGAGAAATAGAGAGAGAGAGAGAGAGAGAGAGAGAGAGAGATAGAGAGAGAGAGAGACCAACCGGTAGACAGATGGACAAACAGACAGAGTGAGAACGAAAAAGGAAGAAATATCAAAATAAGATAGAAGAAAAGAGGACACATAGTTACTGAGGAATACGGATCGATATACGGATTAAGATGAGACAACAAAGTTTTTAAAAAAATGCACACAGAAGAGAGAGAGAGAGAGAGAGAGAGAGAGAGAGAGAGAGCGAAACGCAGTGATGTAGACAGATTGACAAAAAAAAAGAGAGAGACAGAAGGAGACAGAGGGAATGCTAGTGTAGAAGAAGAAGAATCTGAAATAGAAGGGAAAAAAATGGCGACACATATTTACATGGAAAGAAAGATAAACAAAATACCATGGACACATCTATTACAAATGAAAAAAAGAATCCATAATGATATAAAAGAGGCAAATGATTGCGGATAGAGAGAGAGAGAGAGGTAGAGAGGGAGAAAAAAAATGACATAGCAAGTGAGAGAGATTGAGAGAGCGTAGAAGGGAATTAACACTTAAAAAGGAAAGAAATGGGGACACTCAGGTACGGAAAAAGAGTGAGCTATATACACACATAGACAGAACCATTAAAAAAAAAATAATGATATTAAACATGATATTATTCAAAGACATGAAACTGATCGGGCAAAGTAATTCCTATTTTGTACTCCAAGTTAAGCCATTGGGATGGTGGTGTGAAAAAGAGGTATATAAGTTGAATTCATTGGTACCCATATAATGGACCGTTATTTTTTTTTTTATTGCCCAAAGTATCTACCATATAGCAAAAAGAAAAAGCAGAGACAGAATCGTACATATTGAAATACAATCATGTCGGCCGACGCATAAGAAAATATAAGACGAGCAATGAATTAATAAAACGCTGATCAGAAAGAAATAGAAGAAAAAGAAAACACATAGTTAGAAAGGAACACGGACTAATACACTATCTGTGATGTAGACACAAGGTTTACAGAATTCATAATACAGAGAGAAGAGGCACACAGGATAGAGAGAGAGAGAAAGAGAGAGAAAGATAGAGAGAGAAAGTGAATGGGAGAGAGAGAAAACGAATGGGAGTGAAGTAGAGAGATGATCAAAAAAGTTGCAAACAGGTTGAAGATATAGAAGGATAGATAGTGTGGAAGATGAAGAATCAGTAATAGGAGACAGAAAGAGCGACGCAAAGTAAGATAGTAAAAAAGACTAATAAACTACCATGGACACGTCTAATGATTTTTTTTAATTCGAAAATGAAAAGATACATTGACAGAAAAGAGAGATAGATATAAAGATAGATAGACGGATATAGAGATGAAGAGAGAGACAGAGACAGAGACAGAGACAGAGACAGAGAGAGAGAGAGAGAGAGAGAGAGAGAGAGAGAGAGAAATATGGAGATAGAGAAAGATAAAGAGAGAGAAGGAAAAAAGAGAGACAGAGAGACAGAGAGAGTCAGTCAGAGAGAGAAAATAAAAAAGGAATAATAGGAACGAATTAGAAGAAATAGCACGACACGCAGTTACAAAGGAAGACGGATTAGCAATACGTAACT
>JAWDGP010006916.1:0-20589 GCA_033675545.1 Elysia crispata
GAGTTTTGGTCGGTGTGACTGGTTGACCCCGCTCCTCGGGCAGCAGAAGAACCCCTGAACACCGTCTAGGATCTTTCTTTTGTTCCAGTGTAATGAGATGTAAAAGCAGGTTATGGATTTAATGTTTGAAAGATTACAAATTTAAACATATCGTTTTATCTCGACTTAATGCCGCAATTTTTTTCTAACAAGATCAATGTAGAGATTATAACTCAAGTATGGAATTAGTCTGATCGTCGCGAGTTAAGATTGAAGAAGATCGAAAATTTAGGAGGGTAAACTTCTCACCTCATGTGCAATTATCGCTTATAACTTATCATTCGTGACTATTCCACCAGAATGTAGAGGCTAAGGACATAGAGCATTCACCTTGATATCTGCAGGATCATCTTTCCTGGTTCGAGTTTCACATCGTCGGTAAGTGGGTTTAAAGTCTATTCATTTTAGTTCCCTAAAGTTCGAGTTGTGGACAGACGTTGTTGAAGCTGGCCCAGAGCTCTTGGGAGAGGGGAGGGAGGAGGGGGATGTTTATCGGAGTCTGGTTCCCTATATCTAAATGATTAAGTTTTGAGCAGCTCGAACATTTCTTTGAACAAGATTTAAAAGACTCCTGATCTCAGTATAAAACAAATTTTACAAGCCTGTCTTTGACAGTCAAGTAAATAACCTTAGGAGGTGCCCTGGAATGGTTGGAAAGGCTGAAAAATCTTCTACGTTTGCTTTCTATGTATCCTTTTCTGTCACTCAGGAGTTGAATAATTTGTGCAACTCACACTCAGAGCAAATTATACTTTAGTCTTTTTATTCCTTGCTTTCTGATCAGTTAATTTGATATTCCCTGCTGATTACCTCTCCTCCCAGCTTTCATGGTGACATAGAAGAAGAGAGGTGAATAAAGACTTCCCTTAAAAAAAAACAAAAAAACATAAAAAAAAAAAAAAAAAAAAAAAAAAATAATAATAATAATAATAATAATAATAATAATAATAATAATAATAATAATAATAAATAATTTCATAAACACCAATAGTATGAGCAATATTACTAAAATTACCAGCCTCTTAGAATGTTTCTTAATTTTACACGTGATAAACCCTGTTTAACTGATAACACCTACTGACAAGGTGAGTGTACACCATAACATCTAGCCCTCATTGTTGTTGTTTTCATTTCAAAAAGTAGATCTAGGTAAATTATGTATGTCTTAAAGAAGCATGATTCCAGAACTACTGCAAGTCAAACTTTTTTCTTCACAATTCTTGAAAATATTTTTCCAAGTACAGCTAGTCTATGAACAAAACATAAATGACTGATCTTTCAAATTTCGCAGCTTTCATAGAATAATCCTTAGTGCATATTGATGGTTGGGCGTTATCTTTAGATGGTGTACCTCGAAGCATTAAGCGTGTCCTAATTGCTTTATTTAATGATTAGATAAAGATCATAATCATAGTGACAAAACCATTAGCATTATGATTCTATGGGTAGTTTTTTCTCATTGATTCCATTGTTGTTTCTTGCTGCACTGTTGCTGTCACTTGCTGCTATTATAAGTACATGCTCTAAACAGTGTTAGAATTTAGTCAAGGAACAATTCATGGCAGCTTTTGAATTGTTTAAGCTATTTACTTAAGTTCCTGTAACGAAACGACCAACGTTTTAATAAAGAATCTGTTCCAATTGTTTGAGAAAAAATTATCTCAATCAGCGTATAATGTTTGAGGTACAAAGAATTAACACAACTCAAGCATATTAGGGGTGAAGGGGAGGAAAATAGGAGATAGACAAACTAGCCTTGGAAAAGATTCTTAATTACACAGAGTTTTTCCTATTCATATTAAATTTCCACTAGGGCTTAAAGTGTTCATCCATAATACATACAATAATAAAAGTTATGTGGTACTACATCCATGGTTTACTGTACAGTAAGGAATGGGTTCCATATTTTGCATAGAAATGTGTTTATCTAGTAGGAAAATATTTAATGAAGAAAATAAAAAAGGATAAGTTGTCCTCATCACAACAGATGAGAGTTGATCTGAAATTTTAAACAGTGAATAATGTAGTGAGTATAGGCTACTTTGAATTGGCCACATACACGTTACCCACAATTACCTTCTTGGAGACAGGTCCTGTCATTAATATGCTTTTGAAAGCCTTCACACTGTCAAGCATGTTTTTTGATCACCCAGTTTCTGCACAGAAAATATTGTGTTCTATAAAATTCTGATATCCCAATTATCTAAAATTACTAGGAATGTAATACAAAATCAATAAATTTGATTAACTTTTGCACACACAAAAGAAGAAAAAACCTAAACATTTATAAACTGAGCCTAACAGGATCCAAGAGGTCTGCAGTGGCTTATCTACATGATGGGATGGGTATGTAGGACCATCTTGAACCTGACAAAAAAGTCAAAATAATAAACATGTAAAGCATAGTATGATTTAAGAACAGAACAATGTCTGAGGAACTTGATGGCGACTTGGATTAACAGACAGAAGCGCTGCAGTCACATCTTGGTTTGGAAAATTCTATTATTCAATCAATCAAACTTTCCTCCGATAAGCTCCCAATGACCAAATTTTTCTAGGAAACTCCTTGGTTAAAAAAAATTATTCAAGCAACTATTCATCTTATCGCCGACCATCTTCTCCATTTGCCCTCTTTACTGCTTCATCACGCCTTCAGGCATTGTGAGGATGGGGTGTACACTCATACCAGGAGCATTGGGCATGGCCAAAGGTGTGGAAATCCTACATTTGTGCACTTTTCTGGTGCCATCGCCCTTAGACTGATCATCTAAAGCTCGTCAATATTGCTTCCTGTATGACTACAAAGAGTCTGGTCTCACAAATTGCACTACCTTTCTCCAAGGAAAGATTATATCTTTGACCATTTCAGTGGTGTCTTGTGTGACTTTATTTAAGATAAAACTTCACACGCTGAACCAGAAGACTGAAAGGTGCACTTAAAAATAAAACCTTAAAAATATATAGCATCCGTTTTTTTTTTTCTTCCAAAACAACTCTGTACTCAAAACTCAGATGTGTTAATGAAACTTCCAAACATTAATTTACTCTGCAAGTAGCGTGCAATGTATCAAAATGTGCTTTTTTGTAATTGACATGATTCTTCCATAGATTATTTGTGTTCTAATCCTCAGAACCAACTGTAAGCTAAAACAAAAGAAATCGCAAAGAAGAAAATAAAAACCGGCATCAGGGAACAATTTTTGCACAAACAGTTTCCTAACGCGTAACAGCACTTGATTCTTCCATACATACAATCATATACAATCATATATACGTACATGCATGCATATATAAATTAACAAACACATACCCCCATCCATATCAATAATGATAAAATATCCTGTTTACACGTTTTCTTTTTTCAAAATTTGTAACTGTTCAAGTTATGAAAAAAAAATTAATTGACGTTTAAAAAAACTATGAAAAAAGGATAATGCTACAGCATAGTGGTTAATAAAATAAAACAGATCTTTTTGACTTTAGTACAGAAGTCATTTAATGTTTCTAATACATTTGGGAGACTTTTGCTGATTGTCTTGAATCAGTAACAGTGTAATGTTAAAGGAAAGAAACGAAGGCTGTTTTCATCTCCCCAAGCTTATAATCTCAAAAATTTTTGAAAAAAAAAGTTCTCAAAGCCTCATTTATATAAAAAAAAAAGTTTTCAGTGTCTACATGTGACAAAATGATAAAATTCAAATTTTCTTATCATGATTTTTAAAAAATTTTTCTTTGAAAAGAGTAATCAAAAATTTCATATTGTTAACGAAAATATGCTTCTTAAATGTGCACAGAACAGCAAGTATAAAAAAATTCCATGACTGATTTTTTAAACTATTTTCAAGTTGGAATCTAGCTCTAGATATAGATCTAGTCTAAAATAATTTAATGCAATCGAATTGCATTACAAAAAAAAGTAGTCTAAACTGTATGAAAATCAAAATGGTTTGATCAAATTTTAAACTTGGTTGTAATCAAGTGGGAAAAAATTGACATCTAAATTTATCATATCTATCTATGATTCAGATCAATATTTAGATCTAAATTTAGCCAATATATTTATTTGCAATTAACAGTCCTCACATCAGTACAACAGCTAAAGTTGGAAGAGCTTCACCTTTTTGGTACAGCCTTTTATTTTTAAATTTCTTCTCTTACACCAAAACTTCCAGAGACTAAATTTTTTTCCGCATCAGGTTTTGAAAAAAATTTTTACACTTAAAAACTACTTTTGTTTTTCGCTGAAGTTAGATAATTTTAGAAGATATAATTTTTTCTATGTTTCTTTTTTTGTTAAGTTTTACAAGTGACTAAGCAATGCTAAAAGAAACTGTTTAAAAAAATGAGGTTGCCCTTTTTAATTTATTGCTTATAATGCAGATAAGCTTGCAAATGTTTTTTTCCTGTATTTGCATTAGAACCTTGCTCTCAACTTTTTGAAAGGAGTCAGATGAAGTTTATGTGAACAAAACCAGATGTGGCAGCAAAAGTCAAGATGTGAGGGATTTTATGAACTACCGGTAGTTGGATAGTAATGAGCATGACAGCCAAGCAAGGGGCAACAAGGACAAAACTTGAGATTTACTGCAACAGAAAGACTAGCAACTGAAGGAACAAAGAGGATAATCATCTGAAAATCAAGAAACATGGAGGTCTGCTCACACAAGTAGGATATGTAGAGATAGGACAACAGTATACTTTGGCAAAGCGTGAGTTACTTCCAATATTTTTTGTTTGCATTCAAAATTGAAGAGATTGGATCAACTTTTTGTGTTTTTTCCACTTTTTTGTCAATATGTCATTACTTTCGCTTCATATAATACAAAGATTCACTGCAACTCTCTTAAAGGAGGTAAATTAAAAAAATGGAGCCAATAAATTTCCCCCCCCCCCTATTTAAATGTGCAATTAGTTCAGCAATATTTAAAGAAAAAGCTTTGAACAATTTGGCCTTCAATTTTTTTTTATTATCATTAAAAAGCTTATAGAAAGTGAGCATCATTTATAATTTTTTTATGTATGCATAGAAACATGCTTTCAACTAGATTAGAAAGTCAAGAAGGAAGGGATCGTTTGAAGTGTTTGGCGATATATGTGCATCAGAAAACAAGCAGTGACAACTCGATGAAGGATGGAGTACAAAACACTTGAGATTCACCGGAACTTGGATCCCAAGAACTGAAGGAATCAAGAGGACAATGACCTTTACAACCAGAAACACAGAGGCATCCTCACATCAGTACAACAGCTAAAGTTGGAAGAGCTTCACCTTTTTGGTATAGCCTTTTATTTTTAAATTTCTTCTCTTACAC
The DNA here is from genome assembly GCA_033675545.1 of Elysia crispata. NCBI lineage: Eukaryota > Metazoa > Mollusca > Gastropoda > Plakobranchidae > Elysia > Elysia crispata. Next base: position 5,352 of record JAWDGP010006916.1, read on the forward strand.
CAAAACTTCCAGAGACTAAATTTTTTTCGCGTGAGGTTTTCAAAAAAATTTTTACACTTAAAAACTACTTTTGTTTTTCGCTGAAGTTAGATAATTTTAGAAGATATAATTTTTTCTGTGTTTCTCTTTTTTTAAAGTTTTACAAGTGGTTAAGCAATGGTAAAAGAACCTGTTAAAAAAATGAGGTTGCTCTATTTCAATTTATTGCTTATAATGTAATAAAGCTTGCAAATGTTTTTTTCCTGTACTTGCATGAGAACCTTGCTCTCAACTTTTTGAAAGGAGTCAGATGAAGTTTATGTGAACAAAACCAGATGTGGCAGCAAAAGTCAAGATGTGAGGGATTTTATGAACTACCGGTAGTTGGATAGTAATGAGCATGACAGCCAAGCAAGGGGCAACAAGGACAAAACTTGAGATTTACTGCAACAGAAAGACTAGCAACTGAAGGAACAAAGAGGATAATCATCTGAAAATCAAGAAACATGGAGGTCTGCTCACACAAGTAGGATATGTAGAGATAGGACAACAGTATACTTTGGCAAAGCGTGAGTTACTTCCAATATTTTTTGTTTGCATTTAAAATTGAAGAGATGGGGTCAACTTTTTGTATTTTTTCCACTTTTTTGTCAATATATCATTACTTTCGCTTCATATAATACAAAGATTTGCTGCAACTCTCTTAAAGGAGGTAAATTTACAAAATGGAGCCAATAAATGATTTTTTTTCCCCATTTCAATGTGCAATTAGTTCAGCAATATTTAAAGAAAAAGGGTTTGAACAAATTTGGCCTTCAAATTTTCATTTTATGTCATTAAAAAGCGTTTAGAAATTGCGCATTATTTATAAATTTTTTATCTATGCGTAAAAACATGCTTTCAGCTAATTGAAAAGAATCAGATGATGTCAAGTTTGAAGTTTGCAAGGATCCACATGGAGACCAAAAACTCAACTAAGGGATTAGACAGTCAAGATGGAAAGGATCGTTTAAAGTGTTGGGTGATATATGTGCATCAGAAAACAAGCAGTGACGACTCGATGAAGGATGGAGTACAAAACACTTGAGATTCACTGGGACTTGGATCCTAAGAACTGAAGGAATCAAGAGGACAATGACCTTTACAACCAGAAACACAGAGACATCGTCACATCAGTACAACAGCTAAAGTTGGAAGAGCTTCACCTTTTTGGTATAGCCTTTTATTTTTTAAATTTCTTCTCTTACAAAAAAACTTCCAGAGACTAAATTTGTTTCCGCGTCAGGTTTTCAAAAAATTTTTACACTTAAAAACTACTTTTGTTTTTCGCTGAGTTAGATAATTTTAGAAGATATAATTTTTTCTGTGTTTCTTTTTTTTTAAGTTTTACAAGTGACTAAGCAATGCTAAAAGAAACTGTTTAAAAAAATGAGGTTGCTCTATTTTAATTTATTCCTTAAAATGCAGATAAGCTTGAAAATATTTTTTTTCTTGTATTTGCATTAGAAACTTGCTCTTAACTTTTTTAAAGGAGTCAGATGAAGTTAGATTTTTAGATTGGAAGCATCCAGATGTGAACAAAAAAAAAAAAAGACGTGGCAGGAAGAATCAAGATGCGAGGGATTTTACTAACTACCGGTAGTTGGATATAACTAAGCATGACAGCCAAACAAGGGGCATGAATGACAAAACATTTTATATTAACAGAAAATAAAAGACTGGCAAGTAAAGGAACAAAGATTATGATCATCTGTAAATGAAGAAACATTTAGGTCTCATCACACAACTAGGATATGTAGAGATAGGACAACAGTATACTTGGCAAAAAGTGAGTTAATTCCATTTGTTTTTTTTGCATTAAAAGTTGAAATGATGGGGTACATTTTTTTGTTTTCCTCTACCTATTTGTCAATATATCTTTTTCTTTTCTTCATCTTATACAAATATTTGCTCTAACTTTTTCAAAGAGACAGTTTTAACAAATTGAACCAAGAAATAGTATTTTACCCTTTAAATTATATAATTAGTTCACCAATATTAAAAGAAAAAGATTTGCTACAATTTGTTTTAAAGAGAAATGGTTTTTTTTCCAATTTAATCAATGAATGGTTGTTCTCTCTTTAAAATATATAACTAGTATAGCAATATTACAAAACAATTTATAATTTGGCCCCTTTCTTTTTAATATGCCATTATGAGGCACATAGAAATTGCACAGTTTTTTTATTCATTTTTTTTGTGTTTGCATTACAAACATACAACTTCTTGAAAACCTGATCAAGTAAGAGACTGCTGTAGTGTATCAATGAAATTAGTCTTTACAGAGAAGCCTGAATAATCCCTTTAAAGAGATGACCATAGCTCTTTAGGACCACATAAGAATTGCGTGACTGCCCCTCACCATCCACCAGTTATTTTCTGAAGGTTCTATACGTTTGAATACTCCATCAACCAAACTCCTCAAAGAAAAGAGAAAAGAAAACAAATATAAAAAGAAGGCCGAAAAATATCATTAGAAATAACAGCAAAGCCAAAATTCCCTAACACATTTCTCTTCTTTCTTTTGCAGAAGTAAGAGTAGAACACAGGCATCCACTGTTCCCATCCCCTCCCCAAAACGACTAATCTGCATAATTATTCCACAGGAAGAAGGAAGAAAAGCGACCAAGAAGGGACAAGAATTTTTTTTTCTTCCTCTTCTTCTCTCCCTCTCTGTACTATTAGATAACAGATAGACTTAGAAAGACCCGTTATCTCATAGTAGCAATAGTCTCCAATAGAATAAGAATAGATGACTAATCAGTAACACCCCATAGGTCCAATGGCTCACCCCACATAACAGCCCTCTACCCTAGAGTAGCCTAAGACTAGGTAAGATAACATCACTAACAAGCCACCATAGGGAGGAGACACTGGTTGGTAGGGAAGGTGGCATTGGCATGGTCAGCCCACTTTGGGCTGGGAATGTGTGGAGTGCCTCCCTTGTGACTCAATGGAGCAGAGGGCAGTAGATTCAGTCAATCTAAATAGACAAACTAACCATGCTAAAATTAAACCAGATGTCATCTCTCGCCCACTAACAAAATTCAAAGTAAAGCCCCCAAGCCACTTAACAAAAAAGCCGCTCTTCAAATTATTTTTTTTTTATTCATTATATAGCTGCTAATAGGCCTACTAACTTCTAACCAAACGGGTCATACAAAGGAAAAAATAATAGGCACACAGGATAGAATTAAAAAAAAAACCCAAACAACTGGATTATGGGATGGACAAAATGCTTGAGATTTACTGGTACTTGGAGACCAGGAACCAAAGGAAATGAAGAGGATGATGACCTTATAAACAACATAAGTACAACAGCTAGAGGTAGGACAGCTATTCCTTTTGGTAAAGCCTGAAGTTGGTCTTCTTGGATTACACACAAAAAAAAAAAATTCAAGAGACTAAATTTTTTATCACATATATATATTTAAAAAAAAAACTATTTTTTACGTATTTTTTTTTGAATGACAAAGTTGAAAAAGATTTTTTTCTTCTCAAGATGAATAATTTTACGAGATATAATTTTTAAGATTTTTTTCTTTATTTCAATTATACAAGGTCTATAGCAAAGTTGACAGAAATTGTGTTTTAAAAGTTTGGTCCTCTATTATTAAATGTATGTCTTATAGTGCACATAGGATTGCAAAGGCCTTTTCTTTCATGTATAAGCATAACAAACCTGCTCTCATTTTTTTAAAGGAATCGGATATCAAATTTGAAGACTGCAAGCACCCAATCTACACAAAAAACCAGATGTTACAGCCAGAGAGTCAAGATGGGAGCGATTTATTGAACAGTTTGGATAGTTAACAGCGTGACAGAGCATGAGATGGCAACAAGGGCAATAGTTCCGAGGAAACAACAAATGCCCTGGAACTAAGATACCAGGAACTGATGGAACAAAAGGATGATGATCCTCCAAAACTGAGAAACACTTAGGCTTGCTCACATATACACAGTAAGAAGAGTGAGGACAGCTACACCTTTGCAAAGAGCCTGGGTCATTTCAACTTCTTGGCTTGCTACAACTGGTGAAGAGACAGTAATTTTTTTCTCATTTACTCTATCACTTTGTATATTTTTTTTCTTTTCTTTCTTAGTTACAAACATGAGCAGCAATTTTCCTCTAAAGAGTGGCGTTTTAAACAAATTTAATTTATAATTCAGTTAATCTACCTTCAAAAAATACAAGTAATTTGGCAATGTAAAAAATAACTTTTTAACAATTTGGCTTCTAATTCTTTCTGAAAGTTTTTGTCATAACGCACATAAGATAATTTTTTTTTGTTTGCATACCAAACATGCTGTCAAATTAACCAGACTTCAGGGTCAGAAAGTCAAGATGATAGAGACCCATTTAGCTGCATGGCTAGTTGACAACACCTTAATAGAAAATAGCAACAAGGAGAAAAGACTTTAGAACGAAATGTTTGAGACTCACAGCAACATAGAGACCAGGAACTGAAAGAGCGTAGAGGACGACGATCTAAAAAACAAGCAATATCGAAGACTTGGGACTTAAGTACAAGTAGAGTGAGGACAGCTTCAGATTTCAGAAAAACAGGAGTCGGTTCAACTTCTTCGCTTGCACCAACAATTGAAGAGACAGTAATTTTTTTCACTTTTCTGCTATCACTTATTTATAGTTAATTTCTTACAATTTAAAAATTACAAAGATTTGCTCCAATTTTTGTAAAAAGGGATATATTTTACATATTATTTAATCTGTAAAATGTTTTTCCCCTTTAAATTATACAAGTAGAACAGCAACATTAAAAGAAAAAGGGTTGCAACAATTTCGCCCTGGGTTTTTATTTAAATTTCTTCATTATAACGCACATAAAATTGCTCATTATTTTACTTTTTTTGTGTCTTTGCATAGCAAACATGTGGAAATCAGAATGAAGTCAGTCAGGTTTTAAGACTACAGACATTTAGTTTACAGGAAAATTGGACATGAGTGCCAGAGAGTCAAGGTATGAGGGATCCTTTCAACTGTTACACAAGTTAAACGGCAGGACAAGAGGAAGAGAAGGCAACAAGAATAATAGGTTGGAGGACAAAACGCTAGAGATTCACAGGAACTAAGATGCTAAGGACTGATGGAACAAAGAGGATAATGATCTCATGGGGGTCTGGTCACAAACGTACAACTCCTAAAGCAAGGGCACCTACACCCTTTGGAGGAGCCTGAGTCAATTCAAATTCTTGGATTTAAATATTTTCTAATTTATTTTCAATGTTGTTTACGTTAAATTGATCTCCACTGCTTAAAAAAAAATAGATCCTCTGCGATTTTCCTCCCAAAAGTTGGGGGAGGGGGGGGAGGCGGGCTTTTTATCTCTTTTACTTATTTTAATTATTAATAAAGATAAGCTATTTTTCTACCAAAGTGAGGATTTTTTTATAGTCATTTTTTTTCCCTTTAAATGATACAATTTGTTGAAGATTAAAAGAACTAAAATTATTTAACCCTCTATTCTTTAAAATATTTTCATATGTATGCACAAAAATTTTCAATTGATTTTTATTCATCTACATAACAAAAATGCTCTACATGTTTAGACAGAATTTCAACACATGATGCCAGGTTTGAAGACTGCAAATATCCAGATGGAGACAAAAAAAATCAGAAGTGAAGGACCAGTAAGAAAGGACGGAAGAGTTCTTTAGAACTTTAAGATCAGAAGGTTTAGAAGACAAGATGGCGATAAACAAAAAACTGGGAGAAAGAATGTTTGATGCATTTAGCAACTGCAGGGATGAGGAACTAAAGTAGGAAGAATCAAACAAGAAAAACCAAGAGGGCAAAATTGAAAGCTAAGTGCAGCGGTGTAAATTAGAAGAGCTATATCTTCATTTCCTCCGCCAGCCTCAACCATTAAAGTGAAGAAATTTTTTTTCTGCACTTTAACTTTTGCTAACTGTTTTCTTTTTTATTTTGCTTTGTTATTGATAATCTATTATATCTCTTTTTGCAAGCCATGAATTTTTTTCTGATTTAATTTACAGCTTTCTTTGACTTTTAATTGCACTTGTTTAGCAACCTGAAATAAAAATGTTACAACACTTTTGCTCTATTTCTTTTGATTAACTCATATGTATACATCCTGATACGTCTTTGGACCACAGATGCAATGAGGGATCATGACCTTGTGAAGATGAGAAATGACCTGGGCCAGGTGGAGAAGAGACCTGAGTGTGGACTGAGATGAAGAGGAGGGACCTGGACTAAGAGGGACATAGGCTACAAGGATGAGCAAGACCAAGATGACGGAGAGGGACATGGGCTACAAGGATGAGCAAGACCAAGATGACGAAGAGGGACATGGGCTACAAGGATGAGCAAGACCAAGATGACGAAGAGGGACATGGGCTACAAGGATGAGCAAGACCAAGATGACGAAGAGGGACATGGGCTACAAGGATGAGGAAGACCAAGATGACGAAGAGGGACATGGGCTACAAGGATGAGCAAGACCAAGATGACGAAGAGGGACATGGGCTACAAGGATGAGGAAGACCAAGATGACGAAGAGGGACATGGGCTACAAGGATGAGGAAGACCGAGGTCACAAGGACAAAGAGGGACATGGGCTACAAGGATGAGGGAGACCAGTTCAGTAAGTGTCAACTGTAATGTTTGCACGATTAATTTGTACCATACCTGAATTTTAAATAAACAAAAATTAGCCATCAATTATAGTATAAACATCAACAGGTACATTCTAAAGTGAATATTGGATTTCATGTTTTTCATTCTCTTCAGTTGGTATTTTTAACTTATGCCCTATTATGGACATGATTGTGGTTTTACTTGTGTGTGTATGTTTTGTCTTTTATATTAGGATGATGAAAGAGGATCTTAAGTCTATGCCAGGGTATAATTTTCATGTCCTGGATTTCACCTGATCAGCATTATCCTCCCATATCATGCAGCAATTCAGACGATGTAACAATAGAGTTGAAGCTATCCATTTTTTACACTTATGTGCCTTTAAGTAACTTTAATATCAGACAAACTCTAAATCAAAATATTGATATTGCGCGACAGCTTTCTCACTAGCTTTAATAAAGATTCTATTTTTTTTAAATAATAAAAAACCCACTCAGCTTTTTACTCTTATAATAAATACACTTTTACTGACCTAACACGACCACTCTCTCTAACAGAGCTAACACGACCACTCTATCTAGCTCAGCTATCACGACCACTTTCTCCAGTACAACTAACACAACCATTGTCTCTAGTACAACCAACACGACCTCTTTAAGTGTACTAAAATTTGCCATTGGAAAAAAATATTTTTTAGCCTTGCATGCAGCTCAGTCTTTAGCTGTTTTTTATCCTTAAATCGAAATTGTGATGTACATTGCAGGTCAAGTATTTGGGCAACAATGGAGAATTGACATAGATGTTCAGTGATGCTGGACAAAACACGTGCAGCTCTTTGCCTTTTAACAGTATGGGCCATCCACAAACAAGGCTTCTTTGAAAACAGGGCCAAGAATAGTCATCTTTAGAATTTTTTGTTGATCACATTTCTTTTTTCTGAGTTGTGCTTTTGGTCTCCAAAGAGCCCATTTTGTACTGATTTTGTGTAAATTTAAATAAGTTGTTCATTTTTAAAAGTTTTGAATACTTATTTCTTATTTCCTTTAAACTTAAAAACTAGGTAATCATAATGCCAAATATGCATATGCAAGGCACATGCACATGAAAAATAAATTTTTAAACATTAAATAAGAATCAGCTGGCAATACCTGCTCACAATCAATGCCAGTGAGATTTTTGGTAGCAGCAGTTACAACAGTTGATATCCTAATGCCTATCATAGAGGGAGTAGCATTGACAAAAAAACCCATTAAAATATCAAGGTGCCAATTTTTTTTTATTCTGCTTCCTCATAATCTACATAACTTTCATTGACAGTGAATGGTGTAGACGGATTTTTTATGACTTTCAACTTTTTATTTCCATGTAAATTGAGATTTGTTGATTATGTTCTGCTCTGCCGTGAGGAGTACACATTTTTTTTGTTCACTTGTGAATCAGTTGTGCTAGATGGGCAAAAAAAGCTATAACATTTCAAAGGGTTACCTTTACATGTTTTCTAAAATGTTATCATCCATCGACTCTTCCAAGACTGTCAACTCTGTCTTAGTGTTGGTTTTAATACATCCATTTGATATTTCTAAGTTAAAAACTGTGCAACAAGATGCAGCCGTGAAATAATTGTTGCTGGTTACTTATTGATGCTTTAGAGAAATGATAGGCTGGCTTGTGCGTTACTGACTTGTGCATACAGTCAACACTGTTTAGATGTTAAGATCCTTACACTGTTGTGTACAGAGTCCAGCAATTTCATTAGATGCTGATGAAATATTTGCTCACAAAACTCCTTATGTAAGATTTGATCTGTATATAAATCGTATCTATAATAAGCCAGGCCTGGAGTCAAGTTAGTAAATTTTATAGTGTAGTGTACACACTACCTGGTGTGTTTACAAGCCGTACTGACAGTGACAGTTACTGAGTTAGACTCTTCCTACGAGAAGAACTCAAGAGATCAGCAGATTGCCATTGTTGGTGGGATTATTGGTATCAGAGACTTCTACCTGGAATTCCTGCCTCAGTCTATGCCTACAGTTATTAAACTAAACGGACACAAATTTGCTTTGTTACAACATGAATAGTTTATTATTGGTCTTGCTTGTCGTGCGGATATTCCAGACGGATTTTCTATTGTTTGTACTCGTAACAATAGCCAGTTTTTCACCCCCATGTCATGGCCTGAATGAGATAAACTAATAGAGTTGTTATTAAATGGAGCAGGTGAATTGCATTGTTCTCTTTGGATTTGCTGTCTCAATTAGATACCTAGGGGTTAGATACAAAAATTCTAAAAGTTGAGTAGAACCTTGCCTCACTCCTGCATCACACTGGTTTCTCTTTCTTCCACTATTATTTTCTTGCAGATATCTAACTAAGTTCAGAGGTGAGATAACGATTGTTGTGGATTTGAAATTGGAGGAAACTAATCAGTTCTATTTCCAATAAAGTTACATTACAAAGATAGCAATTTGACACTCTTGTGTTCTCTAATGCTCCTTATGCAAATGTCATAGCTTTGACATATTTTGTAAGATGCCCACTATTTTATGAAAACGGACAAGTTGCTCATTAATCTGTAGAAAAGTATCTTATGTCTTCAAGAAAACACTAACTATTATAGATGCCTCAACTCAGCACACAGGTTTACTGAGCTTTACTAGGATTGGGAAGGATCAAAATATTTAACTGAAATCTAGATAAGTAGGCAGAGAATTATTTTGTGACTTACCAGTTAACCAGGTTTATATAAGGCCTTGAGGGTTTCATTATGCTTAATATTTATGAATATAAGTGGCTTAGTGACCTTCCATATGAAAAGCAGGCACTGCTCAAACTATGTATAAGTATTTATGAAACATGAAGGTACAAGTCTCTCAGACAGATACAAAATTTGAATGAGAAATCTACTGAAACATGAGATATCATGTTATGTTACGCAGGTGTATAGATTGCATGGTTTTATTTTTCAAGCCTGAGTTTTAAATAATTCAGTTTTCCTCCACAGGTTAACAGAAATGATTTTTCTTGCTCAGCATGTGAGAGTAAGGCAAACCATGAGATATTTAAACCCATTGACTTTGCCATGCTTCTTTTTTCCCTCCTTTGCGTTGTTCATAATATGACTAACACTAACCAGCAATGTCAGTAACATGAATACACCTGCGTGATGGCTAATGATACTATTATTTTAGAATGACATTTTTAGCCATAGAATTTATTTAATTGTGGGAATAAAGCTGAACAACAATTATTACTGTTGAAAGCCTTTTTAGTTTATGTTTATGCTTTGCAAGATGAAAAAGATAATAAAACTTATAAAACCCATATTTTTTTCTACATGAACAGTTATAGTAGTTTATAGGTGAGAAAGGAAGAATGTAGACTAAAATTTTCTTCATCAGGCTTAACAATACGTCCTGATATGATTTTTTTCTCAATACCTCAAAATATGATTATATTTGACTTTCCCAATTCTTGCAAAAACCAGTAGGTCAATAGATTTAGCAGCATTCTCCAAGTAATTCAGCTCAGAAGTGTGTATAGAATGTCAATTGCTTTTGGTTAAATTTTGCTAGGCCTTAATATAGTTTAAGGTTCTCTTTATCTATGTTTTCTTGGTTCGTTTTGCAATTTCTATAGTAGATTTAAGGCTGAAGCAATGTTAGTTGATGAACCAGAGGTAGTAGATGTTAAATTTTGCTAGGCCTTAATATAGTTTAAGGTTCTCTTTATCTATGTTGTCTTGGTTCGTTTTGCAATTTCTATAGTAGATTTAAGGCTGAAGCAATGTTAGTTGATGAACCAGAGGTAGTAGATGCATATTTGTGGAAGTGGTGATATTTATAGTTGTAATAATAGTTAAACATTGCTCATGAAATGTGATAATGGTAGAACTGGTTTTGGTGATGGTGGCAATGGCAGTAGTATTTGTCCCTCAATTATAAATGTGGCAGCACAAAAGGCATTATCATCATCATATGAACACAAGTGTAATTAATGGCGTTGGTAAAAAAAAAATAAACAAAAGCATGAGAACATTAGTAGGATAGTATCGTAGGATGCTACAAAAGAGATGCCAGACTCGTAAAATAGTACTGTTTGCCTGTATTAAGGTACATGTACAAAATCATCACTATCCTTGTTATTTTCATTGTTTATAGCACACGTTTTTCCTTTCCTTTGTATTTATAAGTATAACATTGAAAATTTTGTGGACAACTTTGGATTATTATAAACAAAATATTCAAATACATATTTATGTAACTGTATATTTAGGTCTCAATGTCTGCATATATTCTTTATGAACATCATTTTTTATCTTAATATGATCATATTTAATAATGTTTTTTAATAATAATAATAATAATGTACAGCACACAGAAATAGAGTATTTAGGAGTAATAGTTTAGAAATCCAAAGAAATTCCACACACCATTTTGATCGTAATATTATTATGTATTACTCAGGGGCTCAGTTGTTTGTTTGCTTTGGCTGAGTCGCGGAGATTTGCTGTAGCTCAATGTATGCTAGGGTGTCGTTGCACCAAGTTTCAGGTTTTAAGACTTTTATACTATGTCTCAAAATTAAGATAAATACATGGTAACAAGTAATATGCGACTATGATATGATATTAATTTTATTTTTTCAATCAAATGCTTTGAAGTTGTACTTTTTAAAGATAATAATTATAAGAAACATTAAAATTTAAAGGATTTTCTGTTGTTTTTTTTTAATTTTGATCAAAATTTAACTGCAGACAAGTTAATGGTGATTGTTTTTTATCATCCAATAATTTGACTGACTAGGACATGAAGTGAATTCCTTATGTGAAGTCAAGGTCTAAGAAGATAATATATGGATGGCCGTATAATGATTTGTTAGGCATCTTTGTTAAAAAATTCTGCAAAAACAAAAAATGTAGGAAAACAAACGTTTATAAACTGTTTTAAGCTAGTGAGGACAATTTAACTTGTTTATCCATGTTTGCAGCAACACGTTATTATTACATGTAATTTTGATATACAGTGTATTTTAACCTCCATTTAAATGGGATATAATCTAAGTGTGCTTCATATACAAATGTGGTTTTTGTATTGTGGTGGAATAACAAATTCATATGATTCCGATTTCAAGTTGGTTCCGGTGAGATAGATGTTCTATGTAGAGAGTAAAAAAAAAAGCTGTTTTTTAATTTTAAGCATGTCATACAGGGAATTCTCTCCGAGAGTGTTAAAACGTTAATTTCAAAATCACTTTCTTGTTTTTATATGAACGAGTATCTTTTGAATTTTTTGAAATCTCTTGGCTGTTTGATTGTGAACCAAATACATAAAAACAACTTATTCATATGTCACACTATGTTGTCTTGTCTCTATAATAGTAGTAGTAAATTACCATTAGATATAGAAGTAATAAATTCTTTTTGATGATTAATTGAGGTTTAAAACGTTTCACATATGTCAATTTTTGTGCTTAATAGTTTGAAACTAAAGAATACTACAAGAACGGTTGAATTTAAGTTTTAAATAATAAAAAAAAAAATAATGCGAGAAAAAGACAGTCTTATGACGTTTTGCACTGTCACTCAGTTTATTCACCAAGGTCCTATAGATCTCCAGACCTGAACTAGTTTTAGATCGCCCCTTCCCCCCCCCCCCCCCCCACCCCCGCCTATATGTGTGGTGGCTTGAACCGACTCCACAACTGTCATACAAGATATTTTTTGACATTTTTTTTCAGAATTGTTGGGTACTTCTGATAGTTTTCAAATACTACCGAACTTAGCTTTGTACGCAAACCGTATCGCAGCAGTAGTTGATGAAGGGCTTGATCTGTTAAAAATAACTCATACGAAATATTCAACAGTAAAAGCTCAAATTCAGTGAAGGAGAACCTGCATCAGCTATTTTGTTTCAAAAATAGTTTTACAGGGTGAACATGTACACAATCTGTTCGAAGCTCACCCATTAAGATGGGACAACTGCTAAGTGCTATCATTCTTAGATAATCAAGGTGTGAGGGGAAAAACCTATGAGGGTATAAGGAAATTAATTCTTTTCTAACCCGTCTACATTACTTTCAATGGAAGCCCATATCGTCCTCCTTTGTGAACAAATTTTCTCGGATGAGTAATTGAAAGAATTCAACAATGCCATCTCTCTTCTATAAACATGTTTCCTTTTTCTGTAGTTTTTTTTTTTTTAATTCATCAAGAGGACGTTTACGAATCATATGCTTAATTAAGATCATAAAAATAGTTTTGTCTTGATTTATGAACAAATACAAATGGAAAAGTGGTAGCTGTCATGGCTATATGTAGCAGCATCAGTTTTTCTGTATTGAGTTGGATCAGAGGTAGATTGTTGGCTTTGTAACACGATTAATCAACTAAGCAGGCTAGGTGCGGCATTGAGCCCTTGTTATGTGGTATGTTATATAATTTGTGTGAGAACATAAGGAAATCAAACATCTTGTCGATATTAGGCCTACTAATTTGCAAGTGTCGAAACTCACGAGGACACCTGCTCGCAGTGAACAGATTTCCTGACATTTTTTTTTTTACCGATTTTTCGAAGATTTTAAAAAGTTAAGAAATTAACATGCAACTTATTGTTTTCCCCGACTGCCAATTAATTATTAACTGGCTTTAGAATCTGCTGAAAATGTAAATCAGTAGAGAGAGAGGGAGAGAGAGTACTTTAATCACCTAAACTTAAAGATCATATTTCTTTCTTTGAATCAAGATAAATGATATGAGTCTGCGCATGCTATTTTGTGAATGTGTGTGTTGTTTGGTTTTAATCTGTTGTTTCCAATTCACCTTTTATCAACGCAATCACACATAAATTTGTACATAAAATAAATGGCTGAGGATTTTTTTTTCTTTTTGGGAGAGAGAGAGAGAGAGAGAGAGAGAGAGACAGAGAGAGAGACAGAGACAGAGACAGAGAGAGACAGAGAGGCAGACAGACAGACAGACAGACAGTCAGACAAATACACACAAGTACACAAATAAATAAATTTTCAATAGTGTGTGATAGAGTGAAAAATTTTATTCATTTCATATCAGGCACTTCTCTCTTCCATGGCTCCCACACCAGAATGGCAACCACGTCCAGGGTTTAACGTCCATGCTCCCTGTAGCCCTGAGAAGGGCTCAGTCCCACGTGACCGCCAACTAGGTTGGCACCCGCCGTAAGGATATTGAACAGAAAAACACAGACAAAAGCAACAGACATGTCAATATAGAGACAAGACAACATAGTGTGACATATGAATAAGTTGTTTTTATGTATTTGGTTCACAATCAAACAGCCAAGAGATTTCAAAAAATTCAAAAGATACTCGTTCATATAAAAACAAGAAAGTGATTTTGAAATTAACGTTTTAACACTCTCGGAGAGAATTCCCTGTATGACATGCTTAAAATTAAAAAACAGCTTTTTTTTTTACTCTCTACATAGAACATCTATCTCACCGGAACCAACTTGAAATCGAGATCACATATGAATTTGTTATTCCGCACAATACAAAAACCACATTTGTATATGAAGCACACTTAGATTATATCCCATTTAAATGGAAGGTTAAAATACACTGTATATCAAAATTACATGTAATAATAACGTGTTGCTGCAAACATGGATAAACAAGTTAAATTGTCCTCACTAGCTCCCAAAACAGTTTATAAACGTTTTGTTTTCCTACATTTTTTGAACTTTTGCAAGAATTTTTTAACAAAGATGCCTAACAAATCATTATACGGCCGTATCCACTTTCTCAATATTTATCTTCTTAGACCTTGACTTCACATAAAGAGATTCACTTCATGTCCTAGTCCGAGTCAAATTATTGGATGATAAAAAACAATCACCATTAACTTGTCTGCACGTTAAATTTTGATCAAAATTAAAAAAACAACACTAGAAAATCGCTTTAAATTTTAATGTTTCCTTATAATTATTATCTTTAAAAAGTACAACTTCAAGCATTTGATTGAAAAAAATAAAATTAATATCATATCATAGTCGCATATTACTTGTTACCATGTATTTATCTTAATTTTGAGACATAGTATAAAAGTCACCCAAAACCTGAAACTTGAAAGTTGCAACGACACCTAGCATACATTGAGCTACAGCAAATCTCCGCGACTCAGCCAAAGCAAACAAACAACCATTTGAGCCCCTGAGTAATACATAATAATATTACGATCAAAATGGTGTGTGGAATTTCTTTGGATTTCTAAACTATTACTCCCTAAATACTCTCTATTTCTGTGTGCTGTACATTATTATTATTATTATTAAAAAACATTATTAAATATGATCATATTAAAAAAGATAAAAAAATGATGTTCATAACAAGAATATATGCAGACATTGAGACCTAAATATACAGTTACATAAAATATGTATTTGAATATTTTGTTTTATAATAATCCCAAAGTTGTCCACAAAATTTTCAATGTTATACTTATAAATACAAAGGAAAGGAAAAACGTGTGCTATAAACAATGAAAATAACAAGGATAGTGATGATTTTGTACATGTACCTTAATACAGGCAAACAGTACTGTTCAACTTTACATGGCAGATGCTA
>JAWDGP010006917.1:0-36521 GCA_033675545.1 Elysia crispata
GGAGGCTGGTATAATTATTTATTTGTGGCAGTAGTAGTAGGCCTTTAGAACAGATTTTATTGTGCTAATTATATCAGCTTGTGGGTGGAGCCACGTCCGCTTCTAGCTTGTTAGTATACTTAGTTTAATGGCGGGAAAGTAGTCTCCGCCGCTCTAGCGGTTTATTTTTATTTCTTTAATAATTCGGAAGATACTTTGTTCTTTCATTCCTGTCCAGCTGGCCGGAGAAGCTTTTCTTCGGTCGGCTTTGGACGTACTTTGATCGGGAGATGCTAAATGTAGTTCGTAGATGTAACGATGCCTTCCGTAGATTCTATGATCTCGGTCGGGTGATGTTTTAGTTGGGGAAACGGGTTGTGCCGTTCGACGGAGTAGATTTTCCTCGGTCGGCATTGGCCCTTGTTCTAGGGACGAACTGGGAAACCAGGGAAGTCTTTGACCGGGGGGCCTTGCCGACTGAGCTTGGACTATAAATTGTAGAGCTCGGAAAGACTCCTTGTCAGTATCTTTTTGGAGTATCTGGAGGCCACGTTGGAAGTGCCAGTAGTATCGTTGGAAATTTAGGGAGAAGTTATTGTGGAGATTATTGAACTATTGTGAAACTTGTGTTGGATTATCATTTGTTTTAATTCTACGTGATTATCACCGTGACTCGGGGTAAGTTGTTGCAAAGCTTAAGTTAGGTGTATTTAGCGCGAGGCCATGTCCTTGTAAATTTAACAGATTCTAAGTACTATTACTGTAAGTATTAATTTCGGCCTTAATTTCCTCCCTTCAGACATTCATTGACTCAAATGACAGACGACTGATTGTATTATTCATAGGATGCTATGAATTTTCCTCTCTAAATATTGTGTTAACCTTTGTCTTTACCTTTTAATTATTGATTGTAAGTTATGATCACCTCGTTAAACTAGAGAAGTATTCCCCTAAACTAAGTCTGTTGCATTGCCAGTACTAACTGGCAGATTATCATTATTCTGTATAAGATGTAGATCCAGTCTTGTAATATTACACGTATTGACTTGAGTATTCTAAGTCTACCGTCTATGTAAGACGGACTTGGCGCGCCCCTTCTCCCAGTTAAGGAGAGTAACTGGCCACGGCCTCTTTGAACTGAGACGCTCTCATGTGAGAAGTCGGGTGATTGCGTCAGTGCTAGGCGTTGGTCACGCTCTCGGTTTCGCGCCAGGGCGATCTTAGATTCATCTTGTGTCTCTAGTGTCTAATTCAGTAATTGTTTATCTGAGACTGGACCAATGGCGAGGTACCACGTGGTATGGTAGGCCAAGCCATGGGCGGTCGCAATTATGTAAATTATAAGATCATACCGATACAGTAGGATTGACCTTGACTGTTAGATTGAGAACATGAAATTTAATTATGCTTGTTCTGCTAAGTTGAACTTTTACTTAAGGTTAAATAGAATGATTGATGGTTATCTTATTGATTACGCTGTATGTCTAATATTGTGTTTTATTTCTTTTCTTTCTCAGCGTTGGCTGACTATTGGGCATTTTGTTTGGATCATTTCTATTTTGACTATTAGGCATTTTGTTTGGATATTTTCTATTCTGACTATTAGGCATTATTTTTGGACATTTGTTTAGTTCTTAGTATCTTCTGTTCTGACCATTTTATTAGTATCTTCTATTTAGTATTCTGGCCATTTTGTTTAGTATCTGATATTAGTATAATATCCGCACTTTATCTCGAGTATCTGCTTGGCGCTTATCATTCTGACCATTTGTTAGTACCTTTATTGCCTGATTGCTTGTCGATCATCTTTGTATTTTTTTATTTTATTCTTTGAGAATTGCTTCCATTCATTGATTATTGAGTATTCGTGGAATAAACATATTATAGGTGGTAACTTTAACTTCTTCTCTTTTGTGTTCTTCCTTTTCTGGAGTGTAGCTATTCTGTTCTTGTCAAGTCTCGACACCCACTCGTATTAGTTAGGGAACAGTGGCCTTAGTACTCCACTGATACTCAAGGACCCAAGAGTGTGAACTCTGTAGTATTGACGGCTGCTAGGCACGCTACCATAACCAGTTAGGGCCTGCAATTACTTAGAGTAGGAAGAAGCACTGAGCTTCTATAGGTAACTAGACTAGTGGTTCCTATTGCAGTAGTGACTAAGTAAGAAGGGTCAATGCCGACCGAGGAAAATCTACTCCGTCGAACGGCACAACCCGTTTCCCCAACTAAAACATCACCCGACCGAGATCATAGAATCTACGGAAGGCATCGTTACATCTACGAACTACATTTAGCATCTCCCGATCAAAGTACGTCCAAAGCCGACCGAAGAAAAGCTTCTCTGGCCAGCTGGACAGGAATGAAAGAACAAAGTATCTTCCGAATTATTAAAGAAATAAAAATAAACCGCTAGAGGGGCGGAGACTACTTTCCCGCCATTAAACTAAGTATACTAACAAGCTAGAAGCGCACGTGGCTCCACCCACAAGCTGATATAATTAGCACAATAAAATCTGTTCTAAAGGCCTACTACTACTGCCACAATAAATAATTATACCAGCCTCCTTACACTATAATAATAATAATAATAATAATAATAATAATAATAATAATAATAATAATAATAATAATAATAATAATAATTAGAAGAAGAAGAAGAAGAAGAAGAAGAAGAAGAAGAAGAAGAAGAAGAAGAAGAAGAAATGTCTGGGGCGCTGAAAATCAGTGCCTAACTAAAGCCGCCTAAGCAGATAAATACTACGACTCACCTCACAATTGCATCTTAGCTCTCCTCCAAGTTTTGCAGCGAGTTTGAAAAAAGGATTGTTTGAGGTAAAACTAAAAATCACACACAGAATTCTTACAGAGCTTAGTATGAAATAGGACTTCGGTAACTGACAGTTGAAAATATCTTAACCAATAGCGTAAGTCTTTTCGTAAGAATTACTTAATGCATAGAAACTGTTGCGCCCTTTAGTGTTTAGAGAGAGACTGAGTATTTTTTTAGTCGTGCTCAATGTCGATGTAAATCCAGGGTGTATGAACAAAAGCTATTTATAAAATAATTCTCAAGTACATAATGAGATCTTTCACAACTTGTTCGCCCACACTTACCTACATTATGGAAAATTTGGGTCGACATCCTGAACAAGGAAAGGAAAAAATATGAAGCCCAGAGTTAGCAATGACAATAAAGTTTAACTTTTAAAATAACCGGGTTTGGAAAGAATTCATGACCTTAAGCGCTGCCCAGATGAAGTGCTTGAAGTGTCTATGCGAAAGGAAGGAATAAGAGGCATTCTCATTTTAGACGTTTTGAAAATTGTTTGGTACTCATGGATGTCACATCGATGGAATGATACTGAGAATAATGAAGAAAAAAAAAGAGTGACACTGAAATGTGTTGCAACGAACAAAAGGGGGGAGGGGGCTGTAAGAATTCGCCACAGAGATGTGAAGGTCAAGATCTGGTGAAAGAGGGAGACAAGGGGAATGACCTTGTGTAACATGCAGATTTTTATAAAAATGGGTGCAAGGTCACCAGGTCTAGTACCAGTTACATTATTCGGTTTCTTAATCTTGGGTCTTGATCTAGGGCTGTCATCTAAGCATGTCGCCTCTTTGCCTGGTTTACGTCGGCAGTAATAATTTAATTTTTGTAACCTCCTAATCTATTAGATTTGATTGAGATTTTTAAATATTCATTATCATTCATTAAAGAAATGCGCAGCTATGTATTGCCTCCGAGCAGTGCAAATTTTGGATTGTTTTTTTTAGGGCTTTATTCGCTTTCTAACAACCGTTTAAAGAGTCTTGAAATACAATATTATTTGAAAAGAAAAATAGAATTAGCTGGTTTCCTCTATTGTTCTCATTATGCTTTGAAACAAGTCATGATCCGGATAAAAACTGAACGGATCGACCTCTCGCCTCATTTTCTTTATTCTTCTTGAACCGCAACAAAGATAGAAAAAGTCGGAGACTAATAAGGAACAGGCACACAATTAAATATTACGGGACAAAAGACGACACAACACAAACTGATAAGTCAACGTATAGAAGTTTCTCCTTTGATAAAGCTGCATTGAAGGCGAAACGTTTATACGCTAAATTATATGTAGAGATGTTTCTTTTTTTTTTTTTTTCGTTTTAATAATGTTGTCTGTTCCTTTCTATATACAGATTCCTTATAGATCCTTTATAATTACCAAGTTGTCTTAGAAGTATGGTGCTTTTTTTTTCCCTTTTCTTTTGTAAAAATTCGGAGAGAGAGAGAGAGAGAGAGAGACAGACAGACAGACAGACAGACAGAGACAGAGAGAGAGGGAGAGAGAGACACAGAGAGACACAGAGAGAGAGAGGGAGAGAGAGACACAGAGAGAGACACAGAGAGAGAGGGAGAGAGAGACACAGAGAGAGACACAGAGAGAGAGTGAATCTGACAGTTTTCGAGACCTCGGTTCTGGGTCATCTGACAATAATATCTTCTTTCTAACTTGAGCCTCAAGACCGAGAGAAGTGGCAATACTTGGCGCTATGATCAAGAGTTGGCTGCAGTTACAGGTTCCTGATCAAAGTAAATGAATGGACAATGAATTACAGATTTAAAATTAGAAAATTCCTACGTGCCCTAGAGAATGTGGCGTAAAATTGGTGATTTTCGACTGTGTAACTAAAGGCCGTGATAGAGCAACTGCATATAATATTGCATATTTAAGGTAACCAACCGAAGAAATAATCTTTAAATTTTTGTTTTGTGCACTACTCATAATGATGATTAATGTGCAGAAAAAATAAAGGAACGGAAAAAAACAACAACCAAAAATGAAGAAATTGAAAGTAAACCTATAGGTATAGAAAACGAAGCCGTTTTGCCTTTATATTTTACTTGGTCTCTTTGCCAACAGAATAAACTGGATATCTATGGCCACCAGGTACAGATATCAAAATAAATTCCTTTCAGGAATTGGATACAAATGAAGCAGTAGTAGTGGTAATAAACTAAACTTTTTTAAGTCCACTCATTGTCTTAGTTGTATACGATATATACCTTTGGCATTATTTACACTTACCTCTTAATGATGGTACCGGTATAGATCTTGTTATTTAAAATGTATTTTAAAGTCTTTCAGAGATATCGGCCAATCCGACAGTCTCTGAACACCTGACAGGTAGCTAGACACTTCTCCATGATGACGGAGAAAAACTATACCTGTAATATATATAGATTCTGGTCGCAAAATAGAAATAACCTATGTATGTTGATTCTTACAAAAATTTCCTACAATGTGGGTAAAAATGTTTTTCGATTGAAAAAGAATCAGATTTTGAGGTCACTTGTTGAAATTTATTATCAAATTCGAACGTGCCTGTTTAATTACTAGATTACTTTCATTGAAGATGTCTAGTTACGGCATCTTACGTTACGTCAGATTAGTGGTTACGCGCAAGTTATTCTACCGTACAAAAGGGGAACAAATTAACAAAGGAACAAGTATTAATAAAATGCTTTCGCTAAATTTTTGCAACTAAAGTTAGTTTGAATCTTTATGACCAGTTTGGAATACAAAGCCAACTATGTTTTATAGAACTGATCGTGAAAAGGTCAATCGTTATGGCAACTTCGGCAACTTCGTAAGAAACCAGTTTATAATGTACCAGTAACCGACATGCTGTCTCAGAATTTGAAAATGGCATGCAAATATTTGCTAGATCTATCGTTGGGTTGGGGGGTTTTGTGTGTGTATGTTTTTTTTTGTTTTTTGTTTTTTTTTTTCTGTTTGTCTTATTTTGAAAATGGCATGCAATTATATCTAGATATAGATTTATGTATTTTTTTTGTTCTTTTTGTGTTTGTTGTTGTTGTTTTGCTTTTGTTTTTTTGTTTTTTTTAATGTGGGTTTATTTGTTTTCGTTGTTTTTTTGGTTTGTTCTTTTGTTTTTTTTTGTTTTTTTATGATTTTGTTTTTTAATCGTGATTGTGATTTTAGTCAGGTAATTTTCAGTTATTTCAAAAAGATGAGAAGCAAAATGTTTTTTAAGCATTCAATAACCCAAATGAGAATCAGCTAGATCTAGATTTAAATTAAACAAAAAAAAGCTCATGTAGTCAAAATAAATAGCCCTTATTGTGACGGTCCTGTGTGAAGCAGCAGATAAAATACGCCTCTCTTTTCTTTTCCTTTTCATCTTCCCGAGATCTAAATACGTTATGGTGGTTAATGTTCCCGGGGGATACCAAGTATGAGAGTTTGCTCGTTAATTAAATTTTATGAGATTTGTATTTTAAAGCTAATTTCGTAAGCTACAATAAATTTTAAATTACTCAAAATCACATTCCCCCCCTCCCCCCCACTCACGAAGCATTTCATACCTGAGGAGATTCGAGTATTATTGCGCCGTGAAGGTGAAATGTTGAAACCTGTTAAAAAAAACAAACAAAAAATATATGTATAAATGATGAATAATGGAAATACTGGACATTCCGCGCATAAACAAGCAAGCTCGTGATCTGTAGCACTCAGTATTTCGAGTGCTGGCTCTTAACATTCTGAACTAGTCTACTTATAATCATCAAGAGAAACTTACTAGGATGTAGATTTAGATGTCATGAACTGAATTATTGGTTTTTTGTTGTTGTTTTTGTTAGTTTTTTAGGGCTGAATCAAAGAGTTCCGAAAAGGAAAAGGAGGGGGGGGGCTGCTTAGAACTGTTTGAGGGTCCATTCATCGAAGTGGCAAAGCTCCGAGCGTAAAAGCACTGGGGCATCCCCCCTCCCCCCCGCCCCTGAAAATTTTGAAAATAATGCTTCAAGGTGAATTTTGGCTGTGATTTCGATGGTAATCAAATGCATGAATGTGTGATTATTTATAAACAAGAATAAGGCTAGGAGATGCATTGTCTTTTGCCATTTTTGTCATAAAAACCATTGTTTAGGGGGGGGGAGGCTTAAGCACCTTAAACACCCCCTCCACTCCTAGATCCTGCTCTGTAATTTTTGTTTTTTTTTGTTTTGTGATCAGAGACCCTTTTTTCACTACGTAATTCACAACATCGTCGTCATGTCATGGATTGTAAGTTACTGTCAGTGTGTTAGGAACATTGAATAAACCATAGCCATGCGTTTGAAACTTTTTGCAATAAAGATCAAGTAGGCGGGATTCAGATGAGAGAATTTGGAGCTATTCGCATCTAATATATCCATGAAAATGAGATTAAATATATTAACGTTGCTCATTGTTTTATCTAAATTGCATGAAAGCGATAAAGAATATGCTCCAAGAATAATAGCAAGTATGATCTGGTGTCAATAGAATTTTTTTCCCTTGCACTGAGTCGGGAAGATGTGCGTGTATGGGGAAGGGTGATTGTCGATTGTCTCTACTTGTTTGTTTTTTTAATCGTCTCTAAGTTTCCCGCAGATTGTAGACAGTCGGTAGCTTTCAGCCAAGCTAGGCATGAGGCTGGAAAGATGGGAACTAACTCTGACGTGAGGTGGGAACTAGACCATACGGTTTAGACAGAATTCGAACCCGCCACTTCCTTGTTCGCCAATCAAACGCTTTACCGTCCGAGCCATCTAGCGTCCCACGAAGTTACTGAGAGGGTTATAAGTTGGGTTATAAGTTGGGGTATCTAGCAATCATGTCATTTTTTTTTAAAATGATGGTGAGAGTGGGAGGATGAAGAATGTTGGTCTTCGGACGCCAATAAGGAAAAGGTTGATTAATAATTAGATATCAGAGTTGAACTTGTAGCCAGGACTTTAGTTCCAAGTTTTACAAGTCAGATGGGGTATTTCTAGTTAGGACTTATCTGTGAGACTTTTACAGTGTGGCGCGAGGTATTGACTTTGATAATTTTGATTGATGAAATCACTCAACATTACAATCAGATAGTTGCAACTGTGAGTATAGATTATCTATGTATAGATTCGTGTACGTTACTTCGCATGGCGGAAAGGCTATGCAGCCAATTAGTCATAACTATTTACTACAAAAGTTTACGAGTAATGTATGTCCTATGGACTGGGTAATATTTATGGGTTAAATTGATAACTTCCTGAAGAAAAAAATACGTAGATATACTTCCTGAAAGCCAAAATTATAAACTGTTGTTATGTATTTAAATCAATATTATATCGGGCATATCATGAACAGTTCAGCTGTTACAATAATAACTCAGAAAAAAATAAAGCTGTGAGGCTGAATTCGCGCCGCAGAGATCGAAGGTCAGCTATTACTTAGAAGAAAAAAATGTGATATCACTGCAGGTTCTAGGTAGAGGCCGAGTCATATCGCCACGTTGTACTGACATTTTATTAATAACGCTTACATAAAACAATTGTATTGTGCTGTATATGCTTATATTTAAATTCACTTGATGCTGACGGACAAAGGCCGATAAGTTAGGGGAATTAATCCGACTTTTTATCATATTGATAAAACATTAAAGATACACGTAGGCCTAAGAGGCAGGAAGTTTATCACATTTAATAAGGTTTAAAGTTCGTCTGTGTTTCATGATTGTCTTCAACTTATTAATTTCTGCAGGCTTTCTATCTGTTAAGTAGAGAGGCCATGGGAAAACAGTGTTCTTTCACGCAGGACATTAACTTGTCTGAGAAGAGTAAGATAATAAGAAATGTATGGAGGTTAGAAAATTTAACTATAAAGGAAGGAAGAGGAAAGAAGAATGACTTTGACAGTTTGGCAAGCCTTATGTACAGGAAAAAGTACTTGAGCACGAAACTTTCCACTTCAAGCAATTCATGAGGAGATCTGAAGACCAGGACACAACGGGAGGGAGAGAGAGAAAGAGAGACAGAGAGAGAGAGAGAGAGTAAAAGAGAATGAGAAAGAGTGAGGAAGAGAGAGGGAAAGAGAGAGAGATAGAGAGAGAGTAAAAGAGAATGAGAAAGAGTGAGGGAGAGAGAGGGAAAGACAGAGAGAGAGAGAGAGAGTGACAAAGAAAGAGAGAGTGAGAGTAAGAAAGACTGAAAAGTTAGTATGAGAGTGATTGAGGGAGAGAGAGAGAGAGAGAGAGAGAGAGAGAGAGAGAGAGAGAGAGAGAGAGAGAGAGAGAGAGAGAGAGAGAGAGAGAGAGAGAGAGAGAGAGAGAGAGAGAGAGAGAGAGAGAGAGAGAGAGAGAGAGAGAGAGAGAGAGAGAGAGTTAGAATAAGTGCGAGTGAGAGAGAAACAGAGGCGCTTAAAAAAAAATTACATGTCTAACTCTTAAGAAATCAAGAGTGTCTTAGGGATGTCTTTCAACTGTCAGACTTTGAAAATCAAACAACAGAGATGTTCTTTATGGTAACAATTAGGACGAAAAGAATCGAGGTCAGTGGTATGTCAGCCGGACAAAAATCAAGATTGTCGCCAATTAGGCGGAAAGCCAGAATGACAATGTATGCTCGGCTGGGCTAGATGTCAAAACTTGCGAAGCCAATAATGGGGTAATAGCCGAGGAGTCCACACTCCCTGAGTAATATGCATAACATTGAGATTAGTTCTTGAAGAGTCGATCCAAATATGTCTCAAAAACAACATCTATGTCAAAAATACAACAAACATACGCTTCATCTATCATAGAGAGAGGAAAAAAATAATAATGGATATAGCATTATTCAACTAAGAAATAAACGAATTGTTTGGAGCAATAAATTGGTCGTTAGAGATGCGATTATCAAATATAAAGCTCCAGACAATTGTTGAGCTGTCAATTTTCAAATGACTGGAATAATTTAACAGGTCCTAAATAGATCTACATCCTTAACATTACAACAGTTGTAGGAACATTGTGACTACCCAAATATTCAATACAACTGAACTTCCCTCTTCGTTATTTAGGTATTTGTTTGAATTTATTTTTTCCTTGCTCGGCAATTTTTTTTTTACTTGTTGGATGTCAATTTAACTGTTTTAGCCTTCATTACATTCTATACATGAGTAGGAGAAAAATTGCAGTTTCTCTACATCCATCCTCTTCTCTTTTTTAAACTCCCCAACCACGTCACTCATTTTCCCAATTCTAATTTAATTTTGCATCATATCTAAACAATAGAGAAATAGCTAGACATATTAACAAAACGATAGAGGCTTAGGTATAGAGCGCGCTGTCGGGGAAAGACTTACGAGGACATAAGTGTGTTCGGGTTATACGTAATTTTCATGGGTTCAGTCCTTTAGGAAATCGGTTATGGAAATTAGAAATGGTTTTTGTTAACTTGCATAGAAGGTCAAGGTTGAAGAAGAAGACAATGCGCTCTACAAATTAAGGAGTAACGGATGCGCTCTGGTGAATGGGGAAGGCTGTGATGGTGTTTGGTTTTCAGAGGTCTGTGTAAATGGATATGATTTCACAATTCAACCTTCTGTATAAATCGTCTTAATCGTTATATTCATCATTTACAGTGAGTTTCAGTCTTCTCTTGAGTAGAAAAGCTCATCAATGTTATCCCATGGGGCAGTTAGAACTGAAAAGATGGTTCAAAAAAGTAAAAGGAAAGAAAAAAAAAAGAGAGAAGATCTTATGGTGGTCAATTATTGGAACGACGTTCCAAGTATGTCTCAGAAACAACATCTCTGACAAAATTAATATGTGCTTCATTTAGTACACAGAGAGAAAAATATCTGTTAAAAAAATAATAACGAATGCAGCATCATTCAGCCAAGAAACAAAACAATCTAGATCAGATGAAAACATATACCAACGGTTTCAGAAAACCAAGATTCATTATTTTAGCATCCCAACGTGCACTACAAGCTTAACATATATTTTAAGTGGGGGCTGGGGAGTGGGGGATTGGGCAGACGGGGGTTGGGAGAAAAAAGGCACGTGAGACCTAATTAGAAATTAACGGTACTAGGAAGTTGAAAATGCACATACTCGTTTGTGACTTGGCTTCAGTGAATATGCTGTCTTTTTCAATATTTAACATTTGGTGGCTGTAGAAACGGCGGCCAGCTTGGATTTTAGGCAATATTTTTTTTTTCAATAAGGCTCAGACGATTACCAAAAAAGGTTCTCCAAAATCATTATACAAACTCTCGAGACCCTTGTGTTAAAAAGATAAGAGCAATTTTTTTTTCGATAACTTCAATACTTTTCTACAAAAAAAATTGTTTTAATTAATTTGGAAATTTGAAAAAAAAATGAAAAAAAATACCATCTTTTTTTTCAAATAACTTTTTTTTCGAAAAAATCGTTTTCATCGTTTATAGACCTTATAAAGTATCATATCAAGACAATCCTTTGGTAAACAGCAAAGTTACAGCAAATTTCGTTCCTAAAAGTGGCAATTTCAAAGTTTCTCTAAAAAAATATTTTGACAAAGTTCAATAGAACACAATGATCATTCTCTTTTTTCGTCAGCACAGAAAATTTCCTGAAGAAATCTTCAAAAGCCTAAAAGTCACACTTCTCAGAGAACACGGATAATACATTTTTCAGGGTGCAGTCCTACCTCTTAAAACATTGCACATTCTGACTCAAAATAACAAAGACAAGCGTTCATTGCTAACAAGTATGTTGTTTCCAGTGTTGGAGTTTGAAGTGTTTAAAGTCTAACACAAGTTTTCTCCACAAAGATAAACCGGACATCCTTGCGCACTTGAATTAGGTTTTTTGCTAAACAGGACATCTTTGGGTACTTGAAATGGTATTGTTTGAGATTGTGTAATGTATCATGAACCTACTTACTGTCGCTCCATTCAACTTGTTATCTCATATTTCGACATTTTCTTCAATGTGATTTTCTTTCTTTTTTTAAAGCTTCAAATATTTTCTTTAAGTGCAGTTAGAATTTTCTTTTTTTAATCGACATGTCCCACAGTTCACTTCGGTATATCCTCAGTTCCGTTTGTTTCAAAAAAATTGTTTCAAACGTTTGTTTGATTCTTTTTTTAATCAGTAATGTTGGAATATTCCCCAAAATGTGGAAGGAGAGTTGCCGAGCTCAAAAAGCAGATCTTGGTTGATAAGCCAAAATGCTTTAAGTTCATTGATGGATCATCTGGTGATGGGCTTGCATCCTTGGTTTTGCGGAAAGCCGCCATTCTGAATAAGATTCTCTGGGATATTTAGGGGATTAAATCTTTTTAAAAAATTGATTGAAGCAAGGACTAAAGAATTTACATCAGCCTAGCATTAGGCGTAAAACATGGTTGCAGAAAATGCAAGACTTGAAAATCATTTTTTGTTG
Source organism: Elysia crispata (assembly GCA_033675545.1). Lineage (NCBI taxonomy): Eukaryota > Metazoa > Mollusca > Gastropoda > Plakobranchidae > Elysia > Elysia crispata. The sequence continues at coordinate 12,185 of JAWDGP010006917.1, forward strand.
TATTTTGTTAACCTAACTGGCATATAGTTAAACAATCCTTTTTTTAATCCCTGTGTGTAATGTTTTTGCGTCTCAATATTAAGTTGACATGCGATAGAAATTGATCAGGTTAACTGGACAGAGGTTTTCTTGCTTATTTGTTATCCTAAGTTATTAATATTTTTGTACACTAAACAAAATCTTGTTGTTGGGAACGATAAATAATAAATTGTTTAGAACAAGTGAACAAGCTTTGTTACAGGCAAGTGACAGCGTGACATTTTCATTATTTGGACTCTGTTCACTACTTGTGAGCACAAGTGTTCTATGTGTTCAGAGAGGATAAAAAGGTCTTAGAGAAATCTTGCCATCAATGGGTGATGCTCGGCTGAGAGCTACCACATACTCAGAGAGGTTTTCTCATGTCTGTTTTATCATATATCCTGACTCTGCTGAAATTTTCAAGAAAATAGATCACTCTACCACTATTCAAAAGTTTGTCTCCATTTGACCTGCCAGTGATTCACTTATTGATAATGTTAAAGCTATAAAGACTGAAAAAACAAAATGATGGCAATGTCGAGTCTTTAAAAAGCAATGGTACGCTTTTTTTCTGCTAAAAAAATAATTAACATTAACATAACGTTGTCACATCGTATGGAACTGCTTGGTTGTAACTTTGATCTTTACTCGTATGATGACAGAGATAAGAACAGGGTTAATGATAACATCGATCTCAATTCCGTTGATGATGTTGATAATGAGGATTAGGTGAGACAAAACATTTATAAAGTTTATGGCAGCGAAATGATAAAGATGAAAAACATTTATCAATTACACATCAGATACTTTCCTTCAAGCATTTTTATTTTCCAACAGAGAAAGCCTTTCAGTCCTATTCATTGAAAAGCACTATAAGGTTGGATGAAAAACCTGTTTATTTACATTTTTTTTCTCTGTGGCATAAATCACAATGCATTAAAACAATTTTGCCATGTAACTGTAAGTTTCGGTATCATAGTTAAAATATAATAGCAATATATGGAAAACTCAAAGCCGCAGTAATAGGTATACTTGCATAGTCTTACAATAATTATGTACATTATTCAATTTAATTAATCAGATTAACAGAGGAAATTCAGGTCCATGCCAACAAAGATGAACTTGTTGTAAGTGAATTTCAGAATTTATGTCATTGTTTGATGTTACTTTCGGAGGCTTTTCCCTCTAATCAAGGGACAACACATGAAAATAGTATTCCTCTCTTATTCCTTACCTTTTCCACTTCTTTATAACTATTGCGGAAATAACAGAATCCCTTAGGTCCTCTAATCACTCTTCTAATTTCAAAACAAATTCTTACTTCTCTCCTTTGATCTATGTTCTCACTTTCAGAGCTCGAGTTTGTTAAAGGTTCTACAAACAGCCCATGAGTTTCCCTCTTGAGAAACATATTGTCACTATATTTGAGATTAAAATTATCAGATCATAATGCTGACATAATTCTCCTTTAAGTAATGAAACAGGAGGAATTCAGCAGTTTTGGCCAAGTTTGTTGAATGAAAATACATAATACATGATTTGCGCATTTTTGATATTCCATCATTATTTTAAGTTTTACATTGAGATTTAAAATTTGGTTCTGCAAACACTCTGACTGCAAAGCACAGACACACAGCTCTCAATCAAAAACAGTGAGGGAGCTAAAACATTTTTGATACATGTGATTGTTAAGATACAATATAAAGCACACAGTTGTTCTTTTCAGAAATGCATATTATTTTTAGCAAAGGTGGGTCATATAAAACAATGCACATTTGTGAATTCAATATAAATATGATGTGTATATATATAGTTGTATTAATCATATACCTTACATTTGAATGTGGTCAAACAAAGATTCATTCATCTCATGGCTAATACTTAAACATGTCTAATGATTGATTTTAAATGTCAATTTTATTTTTTTTTAATAAATAAAAAGAAAAATCTCCTTGAAGGATTTTGTTCAAAAAAAGAAATTTAAAAATAACAAACGGTCATTTTTACAAGCAACATGTGCTTCATTTGTCTGTAATAGAACTTCTTGGCCGGGTAAAACACAGTGATACGCTGTTAATCATCTAAAACACTCAGAATCTCCTCTTGTTTTTCTGACCCCATGGTGGGCAAGGTGGAGGCTCTAGCTGATGAGTCGTTCTTGGTCATCTCTCTATCGAGTACGCGCTTCATAAGCTCAGACTTTTGTGTTGTGGCTGTCACAGAATAGTCATAGGAGAAATGCCTTTAAAAGTCAACAAGTAATACAAATTTATTTCATAACAGTAATTGATAATATTATTTCAAGTTGATGTCATAGCTTGGATTTTGACTCTTGATCTATTATGCAATTCCTTTTTTTTCTGGGGAGGGGGGGAGGGGGTTGGGAGCATTTCAGAAGAACCTCAAAAGGGATTACAAAAATTGGTGTATAATTAGTTCTAAAATATCAGAAGCAGGAACAGTTTAGCAATGAATTGTTTACAAAAATTTTCAAATTGAAATTTATAAAAAGATTTTTTTATATAGACAAGAAAGTCAGTCAGAGTAAATCTAAAATGGAAAATAACCAATTTGAAGAAGAAGAATATTGAACTTAAAAACCCGGAAAGGCAAAGAGTGAAAAGCTTGTAATAAGTAAGCCAACAAAAAGACACAGCCGTAAGATTTTTGCTAATAAAAAAAAGTTTCGTAAATAGAGACAACTTTGGTGAATAGAATATGATGCAGAAATTACTATCTTTTAAATAAGTTGGACATTACTCTTCTAATAAAGCCATTTCAGAAATATTATTAGGAAACAGAGAAATTTAACTTGAAAGGATGAAAGTGCTAGACATTTTCAGTACATTTGAATAAGTGCTAATGATTGCAAAATTGAATGTTCTCATTTAGTTAAAACCTCAAGAGTGCTTTAGTTAAATGAAGCAAAAGGTTGAGGTAATTTAAATATTCACAGATTATTTCACCATTAAAAATCACAACACAGTAAATGGCATTACAAAATCTAGCTACATCTTCTGCTTTGCACCCTTTTTAGTTTTCTTTTCTTTGTTCTAGTTGGATGCCAGCTCACCTGTACTGCGAGTCCCAGAAAGTCCAGTAGAGGATTCAAATGTGACCCATCTCTTGAGACAACAGCAAACATTATCCAGCCAGTAGCGCCTGATCTGATTATTTCTGAAAAAAAAACCATAAAGTAGAGATATAAAAGGGCAATGTCTTCAATATTATTAGGTTCAAGGGATAAAAGAATAAAAAGAAGTTAAAACAAAAAAGGTGCCATTGTAGACGATGGTTAATGACACCAGCAACTGATCAGGATAATAATATTTATTATCTAAAAGTAATTTAGCTTTGTGGTGTGTCCCGTTATGTCTCAGCTTTCTTGTATCAGAAAAGACCATTTTCCTTTTGGGGACTCCACTGGTCTCAGCAGTCAGATAAACCATAGGAAGTGTCTATGTCAGTGAGATCAACATAACGCAGAGTGTTACGCTACCCCATTTTCTTTTTATAATAAGTTTTTTTAATATACTGGGAAAATTGTCGACTCCAATACCACACACCAATTTGACTAATGGTATGAATTGACACAATAGCCGCATTTGACACTATAAACAGAACGGCCCTCCTTACTGAAATCATAGCTGATAAGGACAGGATCAAAATGATATGACACTATAAACAGGACTGCCCTTCTTAAATAAAGCCAATAAGGACAGGATCAAAATGATACGACACTATAAACAGGACTGCCCTCCTTATTAAAATCAAAGCCAATAAGGACAGGATCAAAATGATACGACACTATAAACAGGACTGCCCTCCTTATTAAAATCATAGCCGATAAGGACTGGATCAAAATGATGACACTATAAATAGGACTTTAAAATAATACAAAAAAGGTGCTATTGTAGACGATGGTTTATCACACCAACAACTGATCAGGATAATAATATTCATTATCTATAAGTAATTTAGCTTTTATGGTGTGTCCCGCGTTATGTTTCAGCTTTCTTGTGTCAGAAAAGACCATTTTCCCTTTGGGGACTCCACTGGTCTTAGCAGTCAGATTAACCATAGGAAGTGTCTATGTCAGTGAGGTCGACATAACGCAGAGTGTTACGCTACACCATTTTCTTTTTATAATAAGGTTTTTAATATACGGGGAAAATTGTCAACTTCAATACCACACACCAATTTGACTAATGGTATGAATTGACACAATAAACGCATTTGACACTATAAACAGGATGACTCTCCTTATTGAAATCATAACCGATAAGGACAGGATCCAGATGATACGATTCCCTCTCAGCAAATTTTAACTCAGGTGTGACTTTTGTCAATGTGCACAGAAGTTTAACACTTACGGCAACAACCTATATCTGAATTTGAAAAGACCACCGAGGGAAGGCTGATAACCTTATTTAAATAACAAACCGGCAACTTGATCTCAGAAGTGCTAAAGTTAAGAAAAAAAATTAACAGAGATAGAAGACACTTTTTCCAAACTATTGAGAAAAAAAACAAATACAGAAGGTTTGGGAGGTTTGAAGCATAAGATAACAAAAAAATCCAAACAAGTCAGAAATATTACTGCAAAGGAAAGAATGAAAAGCATTATTTTGTATGTCACAAATACATGTAATAAATTTAGAGGGAAGGATAACTTTCTTTATCAGCCTCAACATGTGAGGACTGAGCTGCAATAGGTTTAACAAAGTTTTTAATATAAATTAAAGCATCGATCATAAGAGGAAAACTGCTCTCCCTTAACTAAAAATGGGACTGGTGTGACATGTACATTTTCCCTCTTGGAAACAAAACAAACCAAAAATATTTAGATTGCCAATTTTCGAAAACGAATTTTTGGAGGGGGGAACCTGTTTTGGATTCTTAAATTTATGTCACTAAGCATGTTTCAAATCAAATATTGGGAGGAAAATTTTAGGATTTCAAAAATAAACCCTGAGTTCTTTTTTTGATTTGTAGTATTATTAAACTTTTCAAAGTACACCCACTGTCATCTTTTTTTAAATTTCTACTTAATTATGCTTTTATCTTTCATCCAAATGATAATTTTAGACAGACAATATTTTAATGATACATATACATTTTTTTTTAATTTTGTGTATAAAAATTATTTCAACTTCACAAGGTAACCTAGTAAGAGGACAAAAAAGATTTACAGACATGTCAAAACAAGAATGAGTATGTGTGAGTGACAGAGCAAACTGATTATCAGTCTCCCTTGCTTATGAATCAAACTTGATTATTCTTTGGAACATCTTGTTAAGTGCATCATCCAAAAAAAAGTTATAAAACTACCTGGCAGTGATCATGAGGAAGATGAAGAAGCCTTGCAGTGATGATGTCACACAGAAAAGGTACTGGAACACAAGACGCGCATGCTCAATGGCGAGAAACCCGAATATCCATGATAAACCTGAAAATAGTGGGTAGAGCATAAATTCATTGGTATTTAATTGTTGATTTATTGATTGATTTGATAATTGAGAACTCCATCATAAGTGTGACCTTCATGCTTTGTCTTTTTCCAATAGCATTTATGTCAAAATTTTGTACATTTTGATCTCCAAGCAAACCGACAAATAAAGACAATTTCAGAAAACACACATTGTCATAGAAGAACAGAAAAGCACAAGTATATAATTATGTTCATCTAGAATAATGAAACTAAAAAAACAGGGGCACATCCTATTTGACACAGCCTACTAGACTTCAAGTAATGGTATCTATACATTTTGCTTGTTATTATATAAAGATGAGAAAAAAAAACAGGAGTCAATGGGAATGTGGATCCTTTGGAGAATGATTCAATTTTTATAGATAGAAAAAAGAAATTAATTGAAACTGTCTAAAGTGAATAATATGAAAGCAACTTTATTGGCCAATCGGATTTCTTAACTCCATCCACTAATATTCTTGATGATGAATGGATAAATGGGACAATTCGTTTTCTCATAAGAGGGACATTAGAAGTAAAGAGAGAAATCAACCTTAAAGAAGAGTGGAAGGAAACAGCTGTGGTATGGCTTTTGGTGAGGATCTCTGAATTATTCTATTTCCTGGTATTTCATTGTAACACATTGTAACATAAACATTGCCTGAAAGAAGAAGAAAAGGAGTTACAATCGATTCTCTTATTGAATCACATCTCATAATTGTTTAGTTCCCTTTAGTCTGGACTGTGCAAATTGAATGCTCAAAAAGGGATAAACACAAATTAAATTGGCTTCACATTAGACAGTATGTCATACTAATTTGCTTTTTCTAAAGGACGTTCATAATAATAATTATTTTATGCTAATGATCAATAGAAATGTGACTATCTATGCTAAATTCTAGCTCATTTTATTCCACTGCCTTGAGTGTAAAAAAAGGGTGCTTCCAGTCCCTTGAGTATTTTGAAAAAGATGTATGGTAATAGCTGAACGGAGGTGAGTAATGTGAAAGGAATCTTTTTTAAAACTTTGCATTTCTAACTGAAAAGAAATTTGACGCAAACTGTTTTTAAAATTTTTTCATATAACATAAAGCTTAGAGCGCAGCGCTGGCAAGGCCTCGGAAAATCAGCCATTGTTTTGCCATCTATAATAAATATAATTTAATCCATATTTTTGAAGAGCAAGGAAAGATTTCTATTTAATAGGTATGTGATAAAAAGCAGATAAGATTGAGAAAATTTAACTGACCCTCATCTCCTGCCCACCATGCTCTTGAAAAACTTACCTAGCAAACAGAAGGAAATGAAGGATGCTTTGATGTTCACCATGGTCTGATTTGTTTTCATCGAACTGTGCTTGCTCATGTCCTTGCGACGAAACAAATTTACTGAGATCAGACCAAAAATTACCAAATTGGCTGATATTATTATTCCAACTGGCAGGGCGAAGCCAAAGTAAAACACCCTGAGGCTCATCCAGCAGCTGAAAAGTTCAAATGTTAATTTCATAATGATTTAATTTAACTTCAATAAAAACGAATTTGGCATCAAACAAGTGTTGACTAAAATTCTAGTCAGAGTGCACAGAGGTTTTGATACTGGAATGGAAATTTTAAAGATTTGAAATTCACAATAAAAATATCTTTATCTAAAAAGAACACTCATTAGCTGAAGGAAATGAAAAGAAAGTGAATGCAAAAAATTTTCAATGAAATCATATAGATTTCTTTAACATATGAAAGAACTTGTAGCCAAAGAAAGAAATAGAAGCTTTATGAAGAAAAAAAAACGCAAAAAGCTGCAAAAAGGCTTTCATGGCCTGAAGACATAAGAGTTTCCTGACAAAGATGCAACACCTGTGCTGTCACTAATTACAGAGTGAGAAAGCCAGGAAAATTTAAGCAATTATTATTACAGGTAACAATTTCTCAAGAAAAGTAGAAAGTCATTCAGCTATATGCCAATTAATAAAAACGCCATTATTGTAAAATTATAGTGCACATTTCTCAACTCTTGAGTTTTTTATTTATACTTATAAGCCATTGGCATAATTCATCTCGAAGACATTTGGTGAAATTTTACAAATATACACATTTTTGCTTCAAGCCATGTGAAATATATTAAAACATAGGTATAGTGCGAGTTGTTCTAATTTATTTATGTCTATATTTATCTCATTATTTTAAAATGTTATAAACTTCAGTAAACATCTGATCATTGATAACCACTCACTAGTGTGTACCACCTCTGTAGAGATCAGGGTTTGTAGCCAGTGTTATCACCACAGGGACCGCAGGTAGACCTGGAGGACAGGTAGAGATGTGCGAGTCATAACTGTTTTAGTTTTGTTTTATGGTCAATAGTTGGCTAAATACTTTGGACACCTAGGCCAGTTTAGGAGTTTTACAATAATGAAAGAAACTTTCATCAGTCAGGTTTGAATTTTTTTTTTTAAAGATGCTTTTACTTTCCATACAGAATGTAAGAATTTCTCAATTGAAACAAAAAAAAATTCCAAGCCAGTGCTCTCTCTCTCTTTCTCTGTCTCTCTCTCTCTCTTTCTCTCTCTATTTCTCTCTCTCTTTCTCTCTCTATTTCTCTCTCTCTTTCTCTCTCTCTCTATTTCTCTCTCTCTTTCTCTCTCTATTTCTCTCTCTCTTTCTCTCTCTATTTCTCTCTCTCTTTCTCTCTCTCTCTATTTCTCTCTCTCTCTCTCTCTCTCTCTCTCTCTCTCTCTCTCTCTCTCTCTCTCTCTCTCTCTTCCTCCCTCCCTCCCTCATTCTCTCTCTCTATCTCTCTCACTCTCTCCCTCTCTCTTTCTCTCTTTCTATCTTTTTATTTCTTGCACCAATCACTAAATAATATTTTTAAAAGTACAAAAAGCAAAACGAAGAAGGCTAGGACTTTGGGAAATAATTTGATATTTGATACTTGGAATGCTTAAATTGTATCTTTTCAAAACAGAATGAGAGAAACTGACCTGACATTTCTCCTATCATAATACTTAGTTATGTTAACATTAAACAAGACTGCCTAAACACTGTGACATTAGGTGAAGACAGCTGTATTGAAACTTTTCAGAACTTTTCAGTTGTGAATCAAGTGATATAAATGACTCCTATTCTGGAATATGCAGCTTGAATAAAGGTCCAAGACGCATTGAGGAAACTTGAAATGGGCAAGCTATTCACACTAACAAAAATATTCACCCCCACCGAATTACATGTTTACTTGCTATCAAAGTGACAGCCAACCTACCCCAACTTGGGAGGCCCATCTTCCACATGAAGTGGCTGATGTGGGAGTTCATGACCCTCACAAATAGCAAGTACTGCACCACTGCCTCCATCAACATCCACATGAAAGACGCCAAGATGAGGTAATGCAGCAGCGCTGCTACAACCACACACCCAGTGTGGTCAGATGTCCGGTCCAATCCGGCGAGGAATACTACCCAAGACAGAAGCAGGGCTATGGACAGCTGAAATGTGATCTGCTGAGGTCGACCTTGTCGCAACTTCCTGCGTGCAAAATGGGATGCATGCCAGAGAAATAGCCATTAAAAGAAGAACATCCATTCTTAACATAGGCAGTCAGTTGGAGTATGGAAATGTAACTTTACAACCTTATTCGTCAGCAATAAATTTTGCGCAAATAACTGTGCAAGTTAAGTTTCATAAAGTTTAATGAGTTGATAACACATACATATAACTATATATTGATAATGGAATGATGAGCCAAGTTAGTAGCAATCTTTCAAAAAATATTTTTGAGGTGATGGGCTTTTTGGGTGATTGAATTTCCCAAAAATATGAGCTAGAAACTTTAAAGCAAGAAATAGAGTATGTCATGAGAGTGAACTTTTTTCATTCAACTCCTTTCCCTTAATCTGCAGAGGGCTTTGAAAGAGTTGATATTTTAGCTGAACTTGCATATGGTATGCATTTTCATTTCTTTATTGGTTTTCAGGTTTTATCTGCACCCTGAGATCATGATAAACCAGTGTCAACACTATTAGATCCAAAAATACACTTGCTTCCAGAATCTTTATGGCAACATTCATTTTTAAAAATTCTTCCAGAAGGATGTTCTAGCTCTTACTTAAAAATATCTCTGAGATTGTTTTCAATTGTATCAATACAACTTGTTGAAGGCTCTATGGCAATTAATTTGAGTTATGAAACGTCCAAGGTTGGAATCTTGAAACTGAAACCAATCTAGATTTTAGCTGTTTGCTTACTTTAGCTGCACCTTCTAATTTTTCTATACTAAGTGAGTTCATCTTTTTTTTAGGGATCAATATTGGCAAATCCAAATTTCTAAGTTGTTTTAGGACTACTTTTGATAATTTTGAGGTATTTAGCTATATGGCATGAAGTAATTGGCATGTGTGGCAAATTTAGCTTGAAACCTTGATATACATAATACAGAACAGCACCTTGGTAATTTTTTTTTTTCTGGTCCATGGGATAATATGACATAATATGACATGCATGGCACCAAAGGCTTTATTTAAGACCTCGAGGTAACTGTATATACTCTGACAAAATAATGTTTAGACATGTTTTATACACTCATAGGAGAGAAAAAAATTTAAAAGATTTTGGATGACTTTCGTTCCAGCACATACAAATGATCCAACTTATTTGATTCACAATCCCTGCATACAAAGAAATTTGTGTGTTACATTTTAATATAACTTATCATTGCCTTTACTTTTTTAATCAGTAAATGTAGCTTGTTTCAATTATTTATCGTATTGCCTATTTCAACTAATTGAAGAAACAACCTTCTTTTACATATTTAGTTTGACTCACTTGATACAGAGAAAAGAGAGAATGGATATGGTCAGACCAACTATGGATAAACTGAGACCAACAATAGTAATATAGCCAAGAGCTTCTTTGTGTTCCAGCATTGTCTGGTCATAATAACTCTGAAAAAAACAAGAAAATACAAGCACTAGGATATCATCATTTAAAGAAACTGTAGATTACCTCTCCTTTTAATTTTACTCCGTTTCCTTTGTCTATTATTATTATTATTATTATTATTATTATTATTATTATTATTATTATTATTATTATTATTATTATTATTATTATTATTATTATTATTATTATTATTATTATTATTATTATTATTATTATTATTATTATTATTATTATTATTATTATTATTATTATTATTATTATTATTATTATTATTATTATTATTATTATTATTATTATTATTATTATTATTATTATTATTATTATTATTGTCCTCATCATCCTCTACTATTATTATTATAATTATTGTCACCACAGCCATCGTGACCCACAACATCCCCACCACCATCATCATTATAATTGTTGATATTATTACCATTATTGTAATACTGCTAAAGTAGTGTAATACTGTAACACTAATAAAAACACTTGCTGCTGCAACTTCTACAATACACTGGTATTGCTATTGCTACAGGTGAAAATAAGCTAAGTTTCCTTGCAAAGTTTAAACTGAAGTCAATGAGTATGTGACAGTGCACTTACCACCAGAACAGCAAAGTTTGTCAAGTGATTACATTCACAAATTTCCCTCCCATTCACTGTTTTTTCATAAATGCATCCTGAAGTGTTCCAATTTCCTCTGCTTTCATCGGCTGAAAAATCCCAGAAAGCACATGAGGTTGCTTCACTGCTCTGGTTAGGTTTTGTTGATACTGTTGGCTCCAAAACAATCACAACCTTATGGCCTTTGAGATCTCTTATCTGCCGGCCTTCCACCAAAAGCTTTAGTTGTGGATTTAAAACGTATTACATGAAGAGATAGTGTGGAAAAAAAATTATGAGTTATTATGGCAAATGAGCTTTTCAGAGAAAAACATTTCTAAAATTAATATTGTAACAAAAAAAATTGAAGTTTGCAAGGTAAGGTTAATTTCATAGAATTGAAATATTTTCTGATGCAATTTAAAGCGGTCATGTTACGAAAATTGTTTAAAATGAAAAAGGAAAGTGTTTGACCATTACACAAAATTTTTACTAATTCATATCCTTGAAAGAGCAACAAGTTTCTCCTAGATGAAAGACTGAGAGCTGGTAGTAGCTACATCAGGCCATGCTCCACTGTAAGCAATTAATACCTATGATGTTATAGCAAAGTATATAATCTGACAAAATGAGGTCCTAAAGAAAGGTAACTAATGATGTATGTGATAAATGATGGGCAGACATTATGTTCAGTAGTTAATCATTCAAAATTTGAGACTGAATGGTGTTGATTTCACTTGAGGCGTCCAAAAAAATCCCACAAAGATTAGCCTTATACTTGTTATCAACAAGCTTAGATAAGTATAAAATTTGTTCAAAGTCTCTACATCATGAAAGCTTTCTTGGATTTTATAATCATATTCGTGAGGGTCTATGAAATCAAAAACTTTTTCATTAAGGTGTAACAAGGCAAACTTCAATTTTCCCCATTTCATTAAAATGCAAAAAAAAAAAATATGGGTCTTAAATCTTTCAGATTTGACCTGTTCTTTTTCAAAGGATTGACAATTTCCAATGTCAAATTAGTTGAACTTATCTAAAGTTCTTAAGATAATACATAGGTCTATTTCATTCAAAAATTTTTGTAAATGCCATAACTTCTTTCAAATCCAAGGTTTTAGTCTTTAATGTTTGAAATAGAATGGGTCAGAGATGTTTGAGTTCTCACCTGTGCCGCAATGATCCGACTGTTGAGAACGGTGTTGACCTTTTGACCTTCCACGGATTGGTTCACAGACTGCCTGTACAAGCTCGTATCTTTGTACACGTTCATGACCAGACGAACCTTCGGGTTATCCTTTCTGGCTACGTAGCTCTATGAAAAAAATACATGAAGAAATGTAAACACAGCATCTCCTGTGGTTCTTAAAATATCTAGTTTTTATTAGATTGCAAGTATATGATTGCTAAATATTGGAGGAGGTCTTTTCATTACAACTCCCTTATTATTTATTAGATCTGGTTCCTATCATAGTTGATTCTTAAACAGTCCGGTCTAACTAAAAAGTGTAAATATTGCTTGAAAAACTAAGTAACAAGTTTGAGTATTGTTTGAAAAAAATTAAGACTTTTTTGCCTTTCGCCTTTAAATCAAGGTTCTAATTCATTTTTTAAACTTTTCGAAATGTTTCAGTACTCACCAGCCAACATAATGACATAACACAATAATACTCATAATTTTGCCCAGGTACCAGGATTGAGGTTTGGAGATGATGTGTGAGAAATAAGACCCTTTGTAAGAGTCTTTATTTAAAAAATGTCTTCATTTTCCTCATGTTTGCTTATATTTTTTGCTCTCATGTTATACTAAAGTTGGTGAAGTTAAAATAATTTAAATTATATAAAAGTTATATAACGTTTAGAAAATCCCAATTTAATTTTATTTAGATAAAACTTACCATCACCCCCTTCACCACCTCTCCACTCCTACTTAAAGTTGAAGACAGTTCATTCAGATAAACAAATTAAATGAATTTTTTATTTACCTTGTCATCCAATCTTAAACCCTATATCCCTGATCAAAGTACATGTAACATGTTTTCTGAGACATTAAGGTAAATTGAAGGGACCTACTTTTATAACTCCTTTTGGCAGATAAATGGCAGCTTCTGTGTTATTATAAGTGATATTTGCGTAAGAGAACTGTGTGACCAGTTGGTCATAATCCACCTCTGTCTCCTCTCCTTCTTTTAAAACCTAGAATAAAACAGTTCAGAACCTTAAGAAGACTAAGTCTGTTACAGAAATAAAGTGCATATAAGAACTTACAAAATTTTTAGTCAGAGCTTTTCACAAGAGAAAAGAATAAAATTAATTATTCAATCCTAAGCAGTATTATCGAATAATCATAATAGATGGAAATAAGAATTTTGCAAAAGATTCTTCACCTGATTGCATCCATTCTCACGCTCACAGCATGAAACTGTTCTCTATAGTTGTTCATACCAACGCTGTGAGCGTAAATGCAAAATGGGAGTCTTGCATAATTTTGGCAGGCTACCAAAAAAATCTGGGAGCAATCAGTTATTATATTTATCATATAATCTGGTGTGCATTCAGAGTGGAAATCTAAAGCGTTTATAAGACCAAAATATTGTCTTGTTTCCATATCAAGTTCATGAAAAATTTCTTTCTTAATTGCTTGAAAGTTGACTGGGATTACTTATCTTTCTTTTGTGTCAAAGTATTTCTAGAAGAAATCATAAATGTCACAGAACGCAAAATCTACTTAAACAGAGTCAGCTCCAATTAACCTTAATGCCAATGGCGGTCTCATTGTCTGGCGCCTGCTTATCAATGTCCCAGACCTCGAGGCCAAACCCTCCAGAGACGATACGTTTATGGGTTTGATCCTCTTCAATTTGTAACAACGCACCAAGTTTGTCAGTTGTGTGCAGGATTCTGGTCCAAGGTATAAAATGTGGAGATAGGGATCATTGAGTTGGTAATTTTGTCAAAAAACAGAAGACCAACAAAAATTTGAGTTTTTTCTTTTCATTAATTTTGTGTTCAACATATAGATCAAAGGCTGCAAGAGATGTAAATGTAATTTTTTTTACGTGTTTTTGGATGTAACAATTTGCCAAGCTCAACCTCTAGGTTATCTAGATGAAATTTATTCATTCTTATGGCATAATGGCTAGTAGTTAAACTAAAATTAGGGTTTTTCTTAATTGTAAAATACTTCCAATACACTTTGGTCAGTTTGAATTTTGGGGAATGATAAATTCATTGTAGTAACAAGTAACATAATGTTCTTCATACTGGAAAAAAGAAAAAACCTGTTAGTTGCATCACTGAGATTCTGAGCGGCTTGCAGAGAACTTTCAGGGAATTGGCTGACTTCATTTACTGTATCTAGAATGTCTTGGATGGTAGATGGGGGAAGCTCTTCTTTGACAGAAGTGACTTTTTGTAATGTGTCAACAATGAAGACCACATCTGTCTCGGTAACAGTCTCATGTTCAACTTGTACTGTTAAATTCCTTAGTTCCTTCCCAACTTTTGAAGCAACCTCTTTATCAATGTTCAACTTTAGAAGCATAGAGAAAAAAGAAGGATGAGAATGGAAAAATATTAAGAGACTCATAAAGTATTTGCATTAAAATAATCAAATGCCATGTATTATTGACTGGGGAGAGATATGTCAAGGAAGTCAGATATGCAAATCACAGAAGAAGGATCATAAACACTGACAAAGAAACTAATGGGATTATCAAAATAATACAGAGAGTGAAGGCAGCAACTGGAACTATGACAAAGATTTGGAATTCTACAGAACTTGGCCAGAGGATCAAAATCAGACTTTTTCGTTCAAATATCTTGTAATTGTACTGTCTGAGGAAGGGAAATAGCAGAGACGATGCATCAAAATCAAAGGAAGGAGGGCTGCAGAAGTTGAGACATGCACCATGAACCACTTGTGGAACAATTTGAAGGCCATGATCAGGATTTGTAGAAACAGAAGAGCAGCAATCCTGCATAAATTAGAAACAAAATGGCTCGTAAGTAAGTAAGTAATGTTTATATCTGGATTCCAAATGCAGAGTAATTAATCTTAGTAATCTAGGGATCAAATTGAAAATGAAATTACATGGAGAAATACGGTTACAGACCCAGAAAAACGCCTTTATAACATATATTGGTAGTGTTGTCACGCACCTTGAAATGTAACCTATACGGTAAAAGAAGAAAAGGGAGATCAAAATTGATGTTATCTGAAGACTTAACTCAGAAAATCAAGGTGGAAAACTCATTTGCATTGTTAAGGACAGACGAAAATCTAAGGTGATCTTTGTTGAAAGACTAAAAGGCTACAACTTACTATCTCAAGGAACATTTGACCATTTAAAGTTACCTGAAAGAAGTCCCTTGGATGGAAAAGACCGCCATCAAAACATCAGGAACCATTTTTAGATTGAGATTCGAGGGAAAATGAAAAGGCACAGTTGAAAGGAAGAAGAAATCAAATTATAAGAACTTTCAGTTGTAGAATTTATGTTACCCTTTGATGTCATGGTTGTCTCACATGCACATATTTTATCTTTCTGCTTGATATCATAAACATTTTTTTCATCTCATGAGAGAGAAAAGAAAGACTCAACTTACTTGTGAGACAGCCTTAAATTATTAGTAAATGTATTTCAATAGGAAAAAGATAAGCATAGTTGCAGCTGGTCAAAGAGGAGACAAGTCTGCTTCTGAAACTTTCACTAAATTGAGTAGTGGTAATTTCATTTTAGAGGTTAAAAAGGCCAACTCATCTATGATATGACCTTGAATTTCAGGTTACTTCATGAATATATTAGGACAAAAGAGCATGTCCGTGACGTAGTTTGTACAACTAGAAAGAGCATGAAGGAAAGGAAAAGGTTCAGCCTATTTTTGATAGGGTACCATATTTTTTGGGAGATAAACACTAGAGAGGAAAGTACATAGGCAGAGAGCCAGCCTATCTGAGACAAAGCTCAAAAGTCCAAATAATATTTGTCAGAAAGATCAAGGGCAAAACACCTATGAAAGGACTTCATAAGTCATATCCTCAGTAGAGGTATATCAGAAGAATTGAATACCAAGATTTGGACTAAATCTGTGCTGAAGCCATAACAAGGAAGAGAAAAGTGGAAAAACGCTTCATGATACAGGTCTCATATTCCCAAAATGGCAGATCAGATAATCATACGTATGATAGGACCTCAAATCTTTTATAAAACAAGATCAAAGAGAGGAAGTGGTGTTTAGCTTGTCATAGGGCAATATATGTCTAAAGAAGACACAACATAGAAGCGAAGGATAACCATGCCTGTAAAATGACCTCACAATATCATTTTAAATATGAAGTGTTACTAGGAGAAGAGAAAGGTTAGCATACTTGTTACAGACTGATGGTCAAATTTTATCAAAATAAATGTTGATGGTGACTATGTTGATATACCTGTGATAGCAGCAAATTTCTTTGTTAATGGACTGCTGGATTTTATTCTTTGGAGTAATCACAGAGAGGTTCACTCTTGGTAGGGCCCCATGAAAATGTAAGGGGTGTCTCTCGTATTCAATAGTGACAATTGATGCTCCTCCTGGGACAAAACAAAAATGAAGGAAATGAATTCTCACTTCAGTCTTTATCATCGTAACCATAATAGAGGTCATGATCATCACCACCAGAACTAAGTTCACTAAAATTTCCTCGGCAACCTCGTTCTCCTTTAACTTCCATCTTTTTTTCCTTTCTTCATGGGGTGCCAGATAGCTCAGAAGGTGGAGGCAAGGCATATAGAACGAAGGTCTACATTCAAACAATTTTATTATCAATGCTGGCATATAGAACGAAGGTCTTAGTGTCTGACATCAATCCTATTTGAGTTATCAGTGCTGTAGTATATGAGAACGAAGGTCTAAGTGTTCAACAATCCTGGCTTGAGTTATCTGCTGGTGGCCAGATTCATTTTAAGTAGTCTTACCCTATCCTAAGGGTTGACAGAGTCATAAGAGCAGTTTTTGAGCCTGTAAAGGTTGTGTTGACTGCGAGGCTGAAATAAAGCAGTTGTATTCCGCTACACGCACCAGCTGGTAACCCTTTTAAAAATCCAGTAACAGAACCAACCCCTTCCTAGTCCTCTATTTCTTCCTCATATTCCTGTTGCAGTAACCTTGACCTTTTTACTTTCTCAATTCAGTTATACTAATAACTTTTCATATATCTAACAAAGTAGGATTATTTTTTAATTTTTAAATAATTAATTACACTGATTATATGTTGCAACTGAAGCCCCACATATTATGCAGATATCTCGATTGACCAAGCTACAGTACAGTGGGGTGGGAGAGGGGTGTCTCTCTCCATAGCGACTTGGTGATGTCGGCTAGGCTTCCTGTCCGGGAAAATTGTTTCTGGGCACAGTCAAAGGGAGGAGAAAGGGATGGGAGGGAAGAGCATTTCAACAGCTGTAGTAGAGCAATTTATTTCTGAAATTTAAAATCTTGCTAATGTATAGAAGTCACTGTCTGTCAATTTCTTTAGGAACTTTTTTCTCTAATTTTGGGGCTGATTGTTCAGAATAAAACATGCTATAACTTCGAACTAGTTCGTATGAAAAACGTGGTGAAATATAAAGGTACAAAAGAGAGAATTGAAAGGAAATGGATGAAGTTCAATAGTACTCCAAAGATTTTGTGTATCCATGTTCAATTTATCGTGTTTTTACTGCAGGAGGAAAATAATGAAAATGAAGGCTGTTACATTATAAGTATGCCAAGAGGACAACTTTGGGAGTTAAAAAATAATTTATTTCCACACTTGCTCTCTCCACCCCTCCACCCTTACCCCCCCCCCCCAAAAAAAAAAAAAAAAATCCTTTCCCAACCTTTCCCTTTTCTGTTTAGACAACATGAACAAAACTTAATTAAAAAGATTACTAAAACTTTATTACATATGAATGTACTTAATGTTTCTTTATTAT
Organism: Elysia crispata; assembly: GCA_033675545.1. NCBI lineage: Eukaryota > Metazoa > Mollusca > Gastropoda > Plakobranchidae > Elysia > Elysia crispata. The sequence goes on from JAWDGP010006917.1 coordinate 30,169, forward strand.
CCTCATTCACTAATAGGCTTAGCAATAGCACAGACATATTTTCATTTATAACTATCACGTTATTATTTATTCTCATATTTAAAGTACGTCTCATTTATTAATGTAGATAGCTATCAGTAAATATTTGTTCATGGCATTCAAAAAATCAAAATTGCTGTTCTATTTACATGCAAAAATTGATGACCTATTTTTATAACACAAATGATTCCAACTTCTTCATTTACCAGTAGACACCTCTCTGCATTTAAGTGTATATGAATGTTCTTACAAAGAAAAAATATCATAAGACGAATGTTTCAGAGTATAACATTCCAACTTGAAACTATTTAGTTGAAAAAAACCTCATGATGTGCTATTTAGAAGGATTGATTAAAAAAAAAAGTCGTGTGTTTTTTGCTTATCGGGCACAGGTTCAGTTGCTGCGCCACACTGTCCCTACTTGACTGACTGGCAGACTGCACACAGAGTCAGTCAGATCCACTGTGTGGCTGGTGCCTGGACAAACAGGTATCTCTGTGGTACCTGTGGTCATGAAGCTGGGAAAATGAGAAAAAGACAAAACTCTTACCAAATGATACAGGTAGGACAAACTAAACTTCAGCCATATGAGAGTTGTTATAGCAAAACCTCTGTGACACTGCATACAGGCCCGGCTCTCCAGCAAAATTAAATTTTGCCAGGTACTACTGGGCAATTAACAGAGATCCTTTTAAAATATATCTCCTACCTATATACAACTGAGCAAATCGAGAGGTTCCTTTGGCCTACCTGAGCTAGAGTCAGTAGAACATAAAGCTCTTATGCAGAGCAGATTCAGGAGTTTTGATCACCACAGTTGAATATCCAGATCTTGAGGTTTAAATAACCAGCAGCTAGTTGTTATTTTAGAATATTCTGTAGAGCACAGCTTTTTCTCTCTAAAAGTGCTCAGTATTACATTATAAAATTGTTACAGTTACAGACTTCTCTCATAGACCAAATAGTTAAGATTTAAAAACGTAAACTAAGTGGTAATGTTAAAGTACATACTAGATACATATTTTAAAAATCAAAATGCAAATTCATCAGTTTTTTACTCAACCAGATTAATAACCCTTAACATTCCTTTCAAAATATGAAGAAAAAATGTTGTACAACAGTTATTGTTTAGATTACATCACCCTACAAAAAGTAAATACAAGAGAAGACTATAAAAACCTTGACTTTTGAAAATACTTGAAAATATGTTTCTAATACAATTAACATTCAAAAACCCAAGAAAAAAATTCTTTTTATATGGGACCAAAAGAAATAATGCAAACATAGATCTATGCCTACCTAATATCCTGTTTTTCTGCCTGATGGCTGCTTCTGGGCACATTTTCAGTTTTAGTTGTGGTTGCCACTTTTGGTACAGAAGTAGAGCTCTCAGAGATATACATTCAACAGTAGGCATTTTTGAAGTGCTTTACATCCTTTGTGTAGTAGACACAAGGCATCCAAATTTTCTTTTTCTAATATGACATTTAGTGTCGTGATGACATTGGTGGTTTCATCCTGGATAGGACTATCTTCCTGGAGTACATATTCTTTGTATCTGAGAAAAGATATGAATGGGGATTCGTACTTTATCAGTTTTGTTTTCCACCATGAAAATTGTGTCTGTAGTGGTGCTCCTTGTGTTTGAGCTCAGGACTAGAAATGGTAGTAATGTTCTCAGTCTTATTCTGTACATTAGAAATGATGTCTATAGTGTAGTTTCCAGTATTTGAGTCAAGACTAGGAATGGTAGTCAATTTCTCAGTTTTGTTATCTGCATGAAGAATACTGTCTTTAATACTGTTATTCTATTTTTGACTCAAGACTAGGAATGGTAAGTCAAGTTCCCCTCAGTTTTGTTAGCCTCCGTGAAGAATGTCTTTGGAACTGTTGTTCTGCAATTGAGTCAAGATTAGAAATGGTATTTAGCTCATTTATCCGCATGAAGAATGCTGTCTTTAGTCCTGTTATCTATGTTTTCGCTTGTATTTCAGGAATAGTGTAGTTCTCAGTTTTATATCCGCATGAAGAATGCTGTCTTTAGTCCCGTTATCTATTTTTGTTATCTATTTTTGAGCCAAGACTAGGAATGCAGTTGCCAGTTTTGTTATCCATGAAGAATGCTGCCTGGTCTCGTTATCTATGTTTAAGTCAGGATTAGGAACGGTAGTGAAGTTCTCAGTTTTGTTATCCGCATGAAGAGTGCTGTCTTTAGTACTGTTATCTATGTTTAAGTCAGGATTAGGAACAGTGGTGAAGTTCTCAGTTTTGTTATCCGCATGAAGAATACTGTCTTTAGTCCTGTTATCTATGTTTAGGTCAGGATTAGGAACAGTGGTGAAGTTCTCAGTTTTTGTTATCCGCATGAAGAATGCTGTCTTTAGTCCTGTTATCTATTTTTGAGTCAGGATTAGGAATGAATGCGAAGTTCTCAGTTTCTGTTTATCTGCATGAAGAATGCTGTCTTTAGTCCTGTTCTCTATGTTTAGGTCAGGATTATATCAGTGGTGAAGTTCTCAGTTTGTTATCCTCTACGAAGAATGCTGTCTTTAGTCCTGTTATCTATGCTTGCCAGGATTAGGAACAGTGGTGAAGTTCTCAGTTTTGTTATCCATGTGAAGAATGCCATTCTTAGTCCTGTTATCTATTTTTTGAGTCAAGACTAGAATGGTAGTCAAGTTCAATTTTGTTATCCACAGTTGAAAAATACTGGGTTAAGCCTTTAGTCCATATTCAAGGCTTAAACGATTAGGAATGGTAGTCAAGTTCTCAATTTTGTTATCCGCATGAAGAGTGCTGTCTTTAGTCCTGTTATCTATGTTTAAGTCAGGATTAGGAACGGTAGTGAAGTTCTCAGTTTTGTTATCCGCATGAAGAATGCTGTCTTTAGTCCTGTTATCTATGTTCAAGTCAGGATTAGGAAAACAGTGTGAAGTTCAGTTTTGTTATCCATGAAAGAATGCTGTCTTTAGTCCTGTTAATTTATACTAATGAAGTCAGGATTAGGAACAGTGGTGAAGTTCTCAGTTTTGTTATCCGCATGGAAGAATACTGTCTTTAGTCCTGTTATCTATGTTTAAGCTCAGGATTAGGAACGGTAGTGAAGTTCTCAGTTTTGTTATCCGCATGAAGAATGTTGCTTTTTTAGTCCTGTTATTCACTGTATTTGAGTCAAGACTAGGAACTGCTAGTGAAGTTCTCTACTTTTTGTTATCCGCATGAAGAATGCTGTCTTTAGTCCTGTTATCTATGTTTAAGTGCCAGGATTAGGAACGGTAGTGGTGTTCTCAGTTTTGTTATCCGCATGGTAAGAATGTTGCTTTTAGTCCTGGTTATCTGTATTGAGCCAAGATCGAACTGTAGTGAAGTTCACTGGTTATCTGCATGAAGAATGCTGTCTTTAGTCCTGTTATTTGAGAATGTCTAAGACTAGGAACTGTAGTGAAGTTCTTACTTTTGTTATCCGCATGAAGAATGTTGCTTTTAGTCCCAAGTATTCGTATTTGAGTCATAATTATGAAACTGTATGGAAGTTCTCATGGTTATCAGCATGAAGAATGCTGTCTTTGTAAGTCCTGTTATCTGTATTTGAGTCAAGACTAAGAACTGACAGGAAGTTCTCACTTTCTCCTGTTATCCGCAAGAAAAATGTTATCTTTAGAAAAATGTTATCTATATTGAAGTCAGTATTAGGAATGGCGGTAAAGTTCTCTGTTCTATTTTCCACATTAAAAATGATGCTCTAAGCTGTGCAGTTGCCAGCACATGGGTCAAAACCAGGAGAGATTGTGAAGTTATCAGTTTTGATCCTCTATATTAATTATCATATTAAGGCAGAATTGCGTTTCCTTCATTTGAGAGAAGACTTAAGAGCAAAAGTGAAGTTTTCAGTTGTACTCTCCACATCAAACATAATGTTTATAGCATCATGTTACCTATATTTGAGTCAAGACTAGGAGTGGTAGTAACGTTTTCAGTTGTATTATCTACATCAAGAATGATGTCTTGCAGAGCTGTTGTCCATGCTTCCATTTTTTATACAAGTCGAGAGTAGAAATGGGTCGTGGAATTCTTAGTTTCATTAACATTATAAAGAATTCTGCCTGAAGTGCTGTTTTCTCTGTATGGAGTCAACCCTAGGAAAAGTAATGTTCTCCACATTGAATATATCTGTAGTGTTCTTTTCTGTATATGAGTGAAATCTGAGAAAGGTGGTAGAGTTATAAGTTATGCTCTCCGTCTGAAGCATTATGTCTGCAGTGCTGTTTTGTGTATTTTGAGCTCAGGACAAGGCAAGGACGTGAAGCTTCTGAGTTTTGTTATGGTCTCATGAAGAATTATGTATTTCTAGTACTGTTCTCTTACATTTGAGCTCAATGCAAGGAATGGCAATAAAGTTTTTGAAGTTCTATTCTCAACATTAGAACATAATCTCTTTTGTGCAGTTAACAATATTTGGGTTAGAAGTAGTAATGGTGCTGAAGTTCTCTGTTTCGCTTTCTACATTAAACATGATGTCTGTAGTACTATTACCTGTATTTTTGATTCAAAATGCAGAATTTTGGTGAAGTTCTCAGTCCCTGTTCTTTTTGCATTCTGTTCTACCGTTTTCCTGTATATGAAGCACAAAACTAGGAACCTTTGTGATGTTCTCAGTTGTGTTACTCTACATCAAGAATGGTATCTCAGAAGTGATGTTTCCTGTATCTGAATCAAGACCAGGAAAGGTTGTGAAGTTCTCAGTTGTGTTACCTACATCAAGAATGGTATCTGAAGTGATGTTTCAACAATATCTAAATCAAGACCAGGAAAGAAGTTTGTGAAGTTCTCAGTTCTGTGTTACCTACATCAAGAATGGTATCTGGGAAGTAATGTTTCCAATATCTGAATCAAGACCAGGAAAGGTTGTGAAGTTCTTCAGTTGTGTTACCTACATCAAGAATGGTATCTGAAGTGATGTTTACAATATACTGGAAACTCAAGACCAGGAAAGGTTGTGAAGTTCTCACAAAGTTGTGTTACCTACATCAAGAATGGTATCTGAAGTAATGTTTCCTAAATATCTGAATCAAGACCAGGAAAGGTTGTGACGTCCTCAGTTGTGTTACCTACATCAAGAATGGTATCTGAAGTGATGTTTCCTGTATATAAATAAGTATTGCAGGAATGTTTAGCATCGTTCTCAGTTGTGTTACCTACATCAAGAATGGTGTCTGAAGTGGTGTTTCCAATATCTGAATCAAGACCAGGAAAGGTTAAAATTGACGTTCTCAGTTGCATTACCTACATCAACAATGGGTATCTGAAGTGATGTTTCCTGTATATGTGAATCAAGTATCAGGAAAGGTTGTGATGTTCTCAGTTGTGTTACTTCACATTAAGAATGTGCATCTGAAGTGATGTTTCTTATATGTGAATCAAGACCAGGAAAGGTTGTGATGTTCTCAGTTGTGTTACCTACATCAAGAATGGTCTCTGAAGTGATGTTTCCATAATATATGAATATGACCAGGAAAGTCAGGATGTTCTCAGTTGTGTTACTCTTACATCAAGAATGGTATCTGAAATGATGTTTCCTGCATATAAATATGGACCAGGAAAGGTTGTGACATTCTCAGTTGTGTTACCTACAGGACAAGAATGGTATCTAAAGTGATAAGTTTCCTGTATATATTCAATATGGACCAGGAAAGGTTGTGACGTTCTCAGTTCTATTACCTACATCAAGAATGCTATCTGAAGTGATGTTTCCCATACATGAATATGGACCAGGAAAGTTTGTGATGTTCTCAGTTGTATTAGCGACATCAAGAATGGTATCTGAAGTGATGTTTCCAATATCTGAATCAAGACCAGGAAAGGTTGTGACATTCTGAGTTGTGTTACCTACATCAAGAATGGTATCTGAAGTGATGTTTCCAATATCTGAATCAAGACCAGGAAAGGTTGTGACGTTCTCAGTTGTATTACCTACATGAAGAATGGTATCAGAAGTGATGCTTCCTGTATACAAATAAGTATCAGGAAAGGTTGTGACGTTCTCAGTTGTGTTACCTACATCAAGAATAGTATCTAAAGTGATGTTTCCAATATCTGAATCAAGACCAGGAAAGGTTGTGACGTTCTCAGTTGTGTTACCTACATCAAGAATAGTATCTGAAGTGATGTTTTCAATATCTGAATCAAGACCAGGAAAGGTTGTGACGTTCTCAGTTGTATTACCGACATCAACAATGGTATCTGAAGTGATGTTTCCTGTATATAAATAAGTATCAGGAAAGGTTGTGACGTTCTCAGTTGTATTACCTACATTAAGAAAGGTATCTGAAGTGATG
>JAWDGP010006918.1:0-13015 GCA_033675545.1 Elysia crispata
TTCATAGTTCAAAATCGTGATGCAGAATATGATTCAGATCAAAAGACACAGTGATGCAAAATATGATTCATTGCACAAGACACAAAGATGCAGACTATGATTCACAGTACAAGACAAAAGAAAAAAGTCTATGAATCGTAGCACAAGACACAATGATACTGACTACAATTCATAGTTCAAGACCGCAATACAGACTATGATTCCCAGCACAAGACACTGTGAAACAGATTATAACTCACAACACAAGGCAAAGATACAGACTATGATTCATTGTATAAGACATAGTGAAACAGACAATGATTCACAACACAAGACAAAGATACAGATTACGAATCAGAAGTACAAGACACAGCGATGCAGACTATGATTCACATCACAAGACATTGATGCAGACTTTGATTCATAGCATAAGACACAGTGACGCAGACTATGATCTAAGCACAAGACACAGTGACGCAGACTATGATCTAAGCACAAGACACAGTGACGCAGACTATGATTCACAGCACAAGACGCAGAGATGCAGACTATGATTCACAGTACAAGACACAATGATGCAGACTATGATCTAAGCATAAGACACGGTGACGCAAACTATGATCTAAGCACAAGACACAATGATGTAGACTATGATTCACAGCACAAGACACAGTGACGCAGACTATGATTCACAGCACAAGACACAGTGACGCAGACTATGATTCACAGCACAAGACACTGTAACGCAGACTATGATTCACAGCACAAGACACAGTGACGCAGACTATGATTCACAGCACAAGACACAGTGACGCAGACTATGATTCACAGCACAAGACACAGTGACGCAGACTATGATTCACAGCACAAGACACAGTGATGCAGACTATGATCTAAGCACAAGACACAGTGACGCAAACTATGATCTAAGCACAAGACACAATGATGCAGACTATGTTTCACAGCACAAGACACAGTGACGCAGACTATGATCTAAGCACAAGACACAGTGACGCAGACTATGATCTAAGCACAAGACACAATGATGTAGACTATACACAAAGATTCAAGTTTGATTTACAGCACATGACATAGTGATACAGAAATCTATTTATAAAACAGTGATATAGACAATAGTATAAACAATAAAAGACCTAAGTACAATATATCGTTACATTCATTAAACAGTGATATAGACAATACTATTAGCAAGAAAAGACCTAAATACAATATATATAGATACAAAATGTTGATTTGCAGTGCAAGAATACAAACCGAAGGACACTGTTTCATGAATGTTTATACCAGAGGCCCAAGCTTGTATCCAACCTGCGTTTGTGATATCCCACCTGTAAAGAAAGTAGAGATCATGAAATGTTCGGTTTTGTTATTTATTATTTTGCTGGTTGTATTAAGGGTAGAACCACTTCATGATTGTCGAACGTTGACAAGTCTATGTAAAGGAAATGTGATGAATTTGACTATTTCGCTGATGATGTAAACTTTAATTAGACACAGAGAAGTGTAAAAAATGTTGGCAGCTATAAACTCTTAAAAACCTGCTATGGCTCCAGCCTGAAATCTGAGCATCTACCACAGTCGAAAGTGTTTGTCTTTCCAACTTCATGGGAAGTGAGTGGTTTAATGTTGTAAGATATCAGGACCAACAATTTATTTGGTCAAACGGAAATGTGATCCAAGCGTTGACGTACCAAAACTTGTAGACTGCTCTGTAGTTCATAGTGAGATAGAAACTGGCGTCTTTGATCGCCCAAGTCAACCCAGTGTGGTCAGGTCTGAGGCTAACAGAGCTGTGTGGGATATCCAAGCTCCTCACCCTGAAGCTGAAAGGGAGAAACGCTAGGTGAGGGAAAGGCACAGCATGTTGGGTCAAGTTTAAATTTAACTATAGAATTGTGTTACAGAAAATAAAAAAAAATGAAAACTTGTTTCCTTTGAACTTTATACAAATGTTAAAGAAAGTAAACGTATTTAAAAGATGAGCTAGCAAAATACTGCAGTTGGTCTTAACTCTTCTAATATACACCTCAAATTATGACAAGCTTTAAATTTAGATTCGATCTCATCAAATCTAAAATAATTGGAAATAAAACTTACCCACTGATTCTTGAAGAGAATCGCCCATCTCTGTCATACTGGTCTGGGATTTTTATGTTCTTAAGATTTAGGTTCAACAGATCCTTGGCAACTTTATTGGCTAAGAGAGAAAAAAGATAAAAGGAGAAGGGGTCACAGATCTCTGGTAACTTTATTAGCTAAGAAGGAATAAAGCTGAAAGGAAAGTAGGTCACAAGTCCCTGGCAACTTTATTGGCTAAGAAGGAATAAGGCTGAAAGGAAAGTAGGTCACAGATCCCTGGCAACTTTATTAGCTAAGATGGAGTAAAGTTGAAAGGAAAGTAGGTCACAGATCCCTGGCATCTTTATTGCCTAAGAAGGAATAAAGCTGAAAGGTGAAGGGGATCACAGATCCCTGATAACTTTATTAGCTAAGAAGGAATAAATTGAAAGGTGAAGGGGATCACAGATCCCTGGCAACTTTATTAGCTAAGAAGGAATAAAGCTGAAAGGTGAAGGGGATCACAGATCCCTGGCAACTTTATTAGCTAAGAAGGAATAAAGCTGAAAGGTGAAGGGGATCGCAGATCCCTGGCAACTTTATTAGCTAAGAAGGAATAAAGCTGAAAGGTGAAGGGGATCACAGATCCCTGGCAACTTTATTGGCTAAGAAGGAATAAAGCTGAAAGGTGAAGGGGATCACAGATCCCTGGCAACTTTATTAGCTAAGAAGGAATAAAGCTGAAAGGAAAGTAGGTCACAGATCCCTGGCAACTTTATTAGCTAAGAAGGAATAAAGCTAAAGGTGAAGGGGATCACAGATCCCTGGCAACTTTATTAGCTAAGATGGAGTAAAGTTGAAAGGTGAAGGGGATCACAGATCCATGGCAACTTTATTGGCTAAGAAGGAATAAGGCTGAAAGGAAAGTAGGTCACAGATCCCTGGCAACTTTATTGGCTAAGAAGGAATAAGGCTGAAAGGTGAAGGGGATCACAGATCCCAGGCTACTTTATTGGCTAAGAAGGAATAAAGCTGAAAGGTGAAGGGGATCACAGATCCCTGGCAACTTTATTAGCTAAGAAGGAATAAAGCTGAAAGGTGAAGGGGATCACAGATCCCTGGCAACTTTATTAGCTAAGAAGGAATAAAGCTGAAAGGTGAAGGGGATCACAGATCCTGGCAACTTTATTGGCTAAAGGAATAAAAGCTGAAAGGTGAAGGGGATCACAAGTCCCTGGCAACTTTATTGGCTAAGAAGGAATAAGGCTGAAAGGAAAGTAGGTCACAGATCCCTGGCAACTTTATTAGCTAAGATGGAGTAAAGTTGAAAGGTGAAGGGGATCACAGATCCATGGCAACTTTATTGGCTAAGAAGGAATAAGGCTGAAAGGAAAGTAGGTCACAGATCCCTGGCAACTTTATTGGCTAAGAAGGAATAAATCTGAAAGGTGAAGGGGATCACAGATCCATGGTAACTTTATTAGCTAAGAAGGAATAAAGCTGAAAGGTGAAGGGGATCACAGATCCCTGGCAACTTTATTGGCTAAGAAGGAATAAAGCTGAAAGGAAAGTAGGTCACAGATCCCTGGCAATTTTATTAGCTAAGAAGGAATAAATCTGAAAGGTGAAGGGGATCACAGATCCATGGTAACTTTATTAGCTAAGAAGTAATAAATCTGAAAGGTGAAGGGGATCACAGATCTCTGGCTACTTTATTAGCTAAGAAGGAATAAAGCTGAAAGGTGAAGGGGATCACAGAGCCCTGGTAACTTTATTGGAGTAGAGAGCAAACATGACAGAGAAAGGGGTGACATGCCTGGAATTTTTATTAGCTAAGAGAAACACAGATGAAAGAAGAAGCGGTTGATCCCCGGCAACTTTTTGTTTAAGAGGGATTAAAGATGAAGAGACAATGAAGGAGAATGGTTGGGGGGAGAAGATAGTGAAAAAAGGGGATGTGTAAGCCATAGATGAATAACAGAATTTATAGAACAGCGTCAGTTACTGCAACCTGTAGGCCTGATTCTCTGTTAAGCACATTTAATCATGAAAGCATAAATTGCATAGTCTTATATGTAGTTGAGATGGAAACTCGGCTTTTGATCTGAGTGACTTTGGGTTAAGATCATAGAAAATCCGTGCCTCATAATTCTTCATAGTACCTAGGTTTAAAAATGAGCGGCTTCCTCTGTGTGGTCACATTAACTGACCATATAGAGGGGAATCTGGATACAGTCAGAATCTCCAGACTGAAAAATTAATGAACTTAGGCAAGAGTTGATTTTAACCAATGTAAATATATAAAGATAGGCGAATTTGGAGAGTATCTGATAAGCTTGTAAGTTTACCATAGTCAATTCCTTTCTTAGTGAGTCGAATTTTCACACCAGGGTTGGCTGAGGCACACAGCTGTGCAGAGATCAAGAGACTGACAACGGCGAACCAAATCATCATCCTCTCCTAGCTTCAGAAGCTGCAAACATTATCAACATGGAAAGTTGAACAGATTTTCAAGACAAAAAATAAAAATTGCACGTAACACACAGTTCAGAAGTAAAAAAATAGTAAAAAAAGCTTCAGCTTGTCACAGGCTTTATAAAGTGGTTTTTGAAAATAAATGTAGCGCTACAGAGCGTTTTCATAGAAAAAACGCAACTGAATTTATATGAATGTTGCAGCTTTATTGATAGCTTATTAGATTAGAATATTGATTTGTATGAATCCGTAACCTCAGATAGATATTAAATATTTATATTATATATATACATATATATATATATATATATATATATATATATAGTGAGAGAGAGAGAAAGAGAGAGAGAGAGAGAGAGAGAAAGAGAGAAAATTGCAAATATGTAGTCAAAGGGTTGTTTTGTGTTTAAAGAGATAGATATATAGCTAGATAGGTAGGTATAGGTAAAGAGCCAGAGAGAAATATAGAAAGAAAGAAAGATGATTTGATAGATATGTAGGTAGGTAGTTAAGTATATGTGAAGAGACAGACAGAAAGATAGATAGAAAGAAAGATGAATAGTTGAATATATAGTTAGATAGGAAGGTAGGTAGGTAGGTATAGGTAAAGAGCGAAACAGAAAGATAGATAGAAAGAAAGATAAATAGATAGACATATAGTTAGATAGGAAGGTAGGTAGGTAGGTGTAGGTGAAGAGACAGACAGGAAGATAGATAGAAAGAAAGATGAATAGATAGACATATAGTTAGATAGGAAGGTAGGTAGGTAGGTATAGGTGAAGAGACAAACAGGAAGATAGATAGAAAGAAAGATGAATAGATAGACATCAAGTTAGATAGGAAGGTAGGTAGGTGGGTGTAGGTGAAGAGACAGACAGAAAGATAGATAGAAAGAAAGATGAATAGATAGATATGAGATACATGTAGATTGATGGAGACGGGTAGAGTGAAATGGATACATAGACCTGTAAATAAGAAGACAGATACATAGATGGATAAACAAGTGATCAGGTAGATGTAGAACATAAATAAGAAGACAGGTACATAGATGAATAGGTAGATACAGGTAGGTATTAATATACATACGTTAGTAGATGAAAAAAAGACATATATAGGCTGATGTTTTCATTAATATAAAAAGTGATGGAAAATCGAGAACTAAACAGAAACAGAATGGTGAACAGATCGACCGAAAATCACGGAAAGTAAATAACCATAATAGATAGATCAATACGTTTGTACAGATTAGACATAAAAAGAAAGAAAGATAGAGAGGAAGATGAGAAGAAAGTTTGGGGATAATTAGAGTGATAAATAGTTTAAAATAGGCCTATGAAGTTCAATCCTTCAGTATCAGCATCCTCAACCACAAACCTTTGACTAAAAGAAGCAAGATTAAAAAAACAAAAAAACTGACTGACTGACATTCTTTACTGCAAAGACTTTTGTTGTTACCAATCGGCGTTAGATAGCTCTATCGCTACAATTTGTTACATACATATCGAATATACGGAGGTTGCTAAAGATATATCGCATATTGAGATTGCTAAAGATAATTATATCGTAAACTAAGATTTCTTTAGACAATATCGTATATTGAAATTTTTACAGATATATCGCATACTGAAACTGCTTCAGATATATCGTATGATGAGATTGCTAAACATATATCGTATATCGTATAATGAAATTGCTTTAAATATATCGTTTACTGAGATTTCTACAGATATATCGTATACTGAAATTGCTTCAAATACATCATGTACTGAGATTGCTTCAGATATGTCATTTACTGACAAATTATATTTCAGGCTTCAAGCACCTGGTGCAGGCCTTTCGAAAAAAAACATATTCAGTATCCGCACATAGACTATGGAATATTGAAAATAGTATTGAATGGAGTAGAGAGAAGGTCAGAGTCAGAGATATCGGAGTTGGTACAATCAGCAGGTGGACGGATGGAGTAGAGATGTGCTCAGAGTCAGAGATATCCGAGTTGTTAAAATCAACAGGTGGACCGATGGAGTAGAGATGTGCTCAGAGTCAGAGATATCCGAGTTGTTAAAATCAACAGGTGGACCGATGGAGTAGAGATGAGCTCAGAGTCAGAGATATCGGAGCTGTTAGAATCAACAGGTGGACCGATGGAGTACAGAGAAGGTCAGAGTCAGAGATATCGGAGTTGTTAGAATCACCAGGTGGACGGATGGAGTAGAGATAGGCTCAGAGTCAGAGATATCGGAGCTGTTAGAATCAGCAGGTGGACCGATGAAGTAGAGAGAGGCTCAGAGTCAGAGATATCGGAGTTGTTAGAATCACCAGGTGGACGGATGGAGTAGAGATAGGCTCAGAGTCAGAGATATCGGAGTAGTTAGAATCAGCAGGTTGACCGATGCAGTAGAGAGAAGTTCAGAGTCAGAGATATCGGAGTTGTAAGAATCAGAGTCAGAGATATCGGAGTTGTTAGAATCAGCAGGTGGACCGATGGAGTAGAGATGAGCTCAGAGTCAGAGATATCGGAGTTGTTAGAATCAGCAGGTTGACCGATGCAGTAGAGAGAAGTTCAGAGTCAGAGATATCGGAGTTGTTAGAATCAGAGTCAGAGATATCGGAGTTGTTAGAATCAGCAGGTGGACCGATGGAGTAGAGATAAGTTCAGAGTCAGAGATATCGGAGTTGTTAGAATCAGAGTCAGAGATATCGGAGTTGTTAGAATCAGAGTCAGAGATATCGGAGTTGTTAGAATCAGCAGGTGGACCGATGGAGTAGAGAGAAGGTCAGAGTCAGAGATATCGGAGTTGTTAGAATCAGAGTCAGGGATATCGGAGTTGTTAGAATCAGAGTCAGAGATATCGAAGTTGTTAGAATCAGAGTCAGAGATATCGGAGTTGTTAGAATCAGCAGGTGGACCGATGGAGTAGAGAGAAGGTTATAGTCAGAGATATCGGAGTTGTTAGAATCAGGGTCAGAGATATCGGAGTTGTTAGAATCAGCAGGTGGACCGATGGAGTAGAGATGTGCTCAGAGTCAGACATATCCGAGTTGTTAGAATCAACAGGTGGACCGATGGAGTAGAGAGAAGGTCAGAGTCAGAGATATCGGAGTTTTTGGAATCAACAGGTGGACCAATGGAGTAGAGAGAAGTTCAGAATCAGAGATATCGGAATTGTTAGAATCAAGAGGTGGACCCATGGAGTAGAGAGAGGCTCAGAGTCAGAGATATCGGAGTTGTTAGAATCAGCAGGTTGACCGATGGAGTAGAGAGAAGTTCAGAGTCAGAGATATCGGAGTTGTTAGAATCAACAGGTGGACCGATGGAGTAGAGAGAAGGTCAGAGTCAGAGATATCGGAGTTGTTAGAATCAGAGTCAAAGATATCGGAGTTGTTAGAATCACCAGGTGGACGGATGGAGTAGAGAGAGGCTCAGAGTCAGAGATATCGGAGTTGTTAGAATCAGCAGGTGGACGGATGGAGTAGAAGTGTGCTCAGGGTCAAAGGTTTTGGAGTTGTTAAGAATCAACAGGTGGACGGATGGAGTAGAGAGAGACTCAGAGTCAGAGATATCGGAGTTGTTAGAATCAGCAGGTTAACCGATGGAGTAAAGAGAAGGTCAGAGTCAGAGATATCGGAGTTGGTACAATCAGCAGGTGGACGGATGGAGTATAGATGTGCTCAGAGTCAGAGATATCCGAGTTGTTAAAATCAACAGGTGGACCGATGGAGTCGAGATGAGCTCAGAGTCAGAGATATCGGAGTTGTTAGAATCAGGGTCAGAGATATCGGAGTTGTTAGAATCAGCAGGTGGACCGATGAAGTAGAGAGAAGGTCAGAGTCAGAGATATCGGAGTTGTTAGAATCACCAGGTGGACCGATGGAGTAGAGAGAAGGTCAGAGTCAGAGATATCGGAGTTGTTACAATCAGAGTCAAAGATATCGGAGTTGTTAGAATCACCAGGTGGACGGATGGAGTAGAGAGAGGCTCAGAGTCAGAGATATCGGAGTTGTTAGAATCAGCAGGTGGATGGATGGAGTAGAGAGAGGCTCAGATTCAGAGATATCGGAGTTGTTAGAATCACCAAGTGGACGGATGGAATAGAGAGAGGCTCAGAGTCAGAGATATCGGAGTTGTTAGAATCACCAGGTGGACGGATGGAGTAGATATGTGCTCAGAGTCAAAGATATCGGAGTTGTTAAAAATCAACAGGTGGACGGATGGGGTAGAGAGAGGCTCAGAGTCAGAGATATCGGAGTTGTTACAATCAACAGGTGCACCGATGGAGTAAAGAGAAGGTCAGAGTCAGAGATATCGGAGTTGGTACAATCAGCAGGTGGACGGATGGAGTAGAGATGTGCTCAGAGTCAGAGATATCCCAGTTGTTAAAATCAACAGGTGGACCGATGGAGTAGAGATGAGCTCAGAGTCAGAGATATCGGAGCTGTTAGAATCAGGGTCAGAGATATCGGAGTTGTTAGAATCACCAGGTGGACGGATGGAGAAGAGAGAGGCTCAGGGTCAGAGATATCGGAGCTGTTAGAATCAGCAGGTGGACCGATGAAGTAGAGAGAAGGTCAGAGTCAGAGATATCGGAGTTGTTAGAATCAGCAGGTGAACGGATGAAGTAGAGAGAGGCTCAGAGTCAGAGATATCGGAGTTGTTAGAATCACCAGGTGGACGGATGGAGTAGAGAGAGGCTCAAAATCAGAGATATCGGAGTTGTTACAATCAGCAGGTGGACGGATGGAGTAGAGATGAGCTCAGAGTCAGAGATATCGGAGTTGTTAGAATCAGCAGGTTCACCGATGCAGTAGAGAGAAGTTCAGAGTCAGAGATATCGGAGTTGTTAGAATCAGAGTCAGAGATATCGGAGTTGTTAGAATCAGCAGGTGGACCGATGGAGTAGAGATAAGTTCAGAGTAAGAAATATCGGAGTTGTTAGAATCAGAGTCAGAGATATCGGAGTTGTTAGAATCAGAGTCAGAGATATCGGAGTTGTTAGAATCAGCAGGAGGACCGATGGAGTAGAGAGAAGGTCAGAGTCAGAGATATCGGAGTTGTTAGAATCAGTGTCAGAGATATCGGAGTTGTTAGAATCAACAGGTGGACCGATGGAGTAGAGAGAAGGTTATAGGTAGAGATATCGGAGTTGTTAGAATCAGCAGGTGGACCGATGGAGTAGAGATGTGCTCAGAGTCAGAGATATCCGAGTTGTTAGAATCAACAGGTGGACCGATGGAGTAGAGAGAAGGTCAGAGTCAGAGATATCGGAGTTTTTAGAATCAACAGGTGGACCGATGGAGTAGAGAGAGGGTTAGAGTAAGAGATATCGGAGTTGTTAGAATCAGCAGGTGGACCCATGGAGTAGAGAGAGGCTCAGATTCAGAGATATCGGAGTTGTTAGAATCAGCAGGTTGACCGATGGAGTAGAAAGAAGTTCAGAGTCAGAGATATCCGAGTTGTTAGAATCAACAGGTGGACCGATGGAGTAGAGATGAGCTCAGAGTCAGAGATGTCGGAGTTGTTAGAATCAGCAGGTGGACCGATGGAGTAGAGAGAAGGTCAGAGTCAGAGATATCGGAGTTGTTAGAATCAGAGTCAAAGAAATCGGAGTTGTTAGAATTACCAGGTGGACGGATGGAGTAGAGAGAGGCTCAGAGTCAGAGATATCGGAGTTGTTAGAATCAGCAGGTGGACGGATGGAGTAGATATGTGCTCAGAGTCAGAGATATCGGAGTTGTTAGAATCAGCAGGTGGACGGATGGGGTAGAGAGAGGCTCAGAGTCAGAGATATCGGAGTTGTTACAATCAACAGGTGCACCGATGGAGTAAAGAGAAGGTCAGAGTCAGAGATATCGGAGTTGGTACAATCAGCAGGTGGACGGATGGAGTAGAGATGTGCTCAGAGTCAGAGATATCCGAGTTGTTAAAATCAACAGGTGGACCGATGGAGTAGAGATGAGTTCAGAGTCAGAGATATCGGAGCTGTTAGAATCAGGGTCAGAGATATCGGAGCTGTTAGAATCAGGGTCAGAGATATCGGAGTTGTTAGAATCACCAGGTGGACGGATGGAGAAGAGAGAGGCTCAGAGTCATAGATATCGGAGCTCTTAGAATCAGCAGGTGGACCGATGAAGTAGAGAGAAGGTCAGGGTCAGAGATATCGGAGTTGTTAGAATCACCAGGTGGACGGATGGAGAAGAGAGAGGCTCAGAGTCAGAGATATCGGAGTTGTTAGAATCACCAGGTGGACCGATGGAGTAGAGAGAGGCTCAAAATCAGAGATATCGGAGTTGTTACAATCAGCAGGTGGACGGATGGAGTAGAGATGAGCTTAGAGTCAGAGATATCGGAGTTGTTTGAATCAGCAGGTTGACCGATGCAGTAGAGAGAAGTTCAGAGTCAGAGATATCGGAGTTGTTAGAATCAGAGTCAGAGATATCGGAGTTGTTAGAATCAGCAGGTGGACCGATGGAGTAGAGATAAGTTCAGAGTAAGAAATATCGGAGTTGTTAGAATCAGAGTCAGAGATATCGGAGTTGTTAGAATCAGAGTCAGAGATATCGAAGTTGTTAGAATCAGAGTCAGAGATATCGGAGTTCTTAGAATCAGCAGGTGGACCGATGGAGTAGAGAGAAGGTCAGAGTCAGAGATATCGGAGTTGTTAGAATCAGGGTCAGAGATATCGGAGTTGTTAGAATCAACAGGTGGACCGATGGAGTAGAGAGAAGGTGAGAGTAAGAGATATCGGAGTTGTTAGAATCAGCAGGTGGACCGATGGAGTAGAGATGTGCTCAGAGTCAGATAAATCCGAGTTGTTAGAATCAACAGGTGGACCGATGGAGTAGAGAGAAGGTCAGAGTCAGAGATATCGGAGTTTTTGGAATCAACAGGTGGACCAATGGAGTAGACAGAAGGCCAGAGTCAGAGATATCGGAATTGTTAGAATCAACAGGTGGACCCATGGAGTAGAGAGAGGCTCAGATTCAGAGATATCGGAGTTGTTAGAATCAGCAGGTTGACCGATGGAGTAGAGAGAAGTTCAGAGTCAGAGATATCGGAGTTGTTAGAATCAACTGGTGGACCGATGGAGTAGAGATGAGCTCAGAGTCAGAGATATCGGAGTTGTTAGAATCAGCAGGTGGACCGATGGAGTAGAGAGAAGGTCAGAGTCAGAGATATCGGAATTGTTAGAATCAGAGTCAGAGATATCGGAGTTGTTAGAATCACCAGGTGGACGGATGGAGAAGAGAGAGGCTCAGGGTCAGAGATATCGGAGCTGTTAGAATCAGCAGGTGGACCGATGAAGTAGAGAGAAGGTCAGAGTCAGAGATATCGGAGTTGTTAGAATCACCAGGTGGACGGATGGAGAAGAGAGAGGCTCAGAGTCAGAGATATCGGAGTTGTTAGAATCACCAGGTGGACGGATGGAAAAGAGAGAGGCTCAGAGTCAGAGATATCGGAGTTGTTACAATCAGCAGGTGGACGGATGGAGTAGAGATGAGCTCAGAGTCAGAGATATCGGAGTTGTTAGAATCAGCAGGTTGACCGATGCAGTAGAGAGAAGTTCAGAGTCAGAGATATCGGAGTTGTTAGAATCAGAGTCAGAGATATCAGAGTTGTTAGAATCAGCAGGATGACCGATGGAGTAGAGATAAGTTCAGAGTAAGAAATATCGGAGTTCTTAGAATCAGAGTCAGAGATATCGGAGTTGTTAGAATCAGAGTCAGAGATATCGAAGTTGTTAGAATCAGAGTCAGAGATATCGGAGTTGTTAGAATCAGCAGGTGGACCGATGGAGTAGAGAGAAGGTCAGAGTCAGAGATATCGGAGTTGTTAGAATCAGGGTCAGAGATATCGGAGTTATTAGAATCAACAGGTGGACCGATGGAGTAGAGAGAGGGTTAGAGTAAGAGATATCGGAGTTGTTAGAATCAGCAGGTGGACCGATGGAGTAGAGATGTGCTCAGAGTCAGAGATATCGGAGTTTTTAGAATCAACAGGTGGACCAATGGAGTAGAGAGAAGGCCAGAGTCAGAGATATCGGAATTGTTAGAATCAACAGGTGGACCCATGGAGTAGAGAGAGGCTCAGATTCAGAGATATCGGAGTTGTTAGAATCAGCAGGTTGACCGATGGAGTAGAAAGAAGTTCAGAGTCAGAGATATCGGAGTTGTTAGAATCAACAGGTGGACGGATGGAGTAGAGATGAGCTCAGAGTCAGAGATATCGGAGTTGTTAGAATCAGCAGGTGGACCGATGGAGTAGAGAGAAGGTCAGAGTCAGAGATATCGGAGTTGTTAGAATCAGAGTCAGAGATATCGGAGTTGTCAGAAACAACAGGTGGACGGATGGAGTAGAGAGAGGTTCAGAGTCAGAGATATCGGAGTTGTTAGAATCAGCAGGTGGGCGGACGGAGTAGAGAGAGGCTCAGAGTCAGAAATATCGGAGTTGTTAGAATCGGCAGGTGGACGAATGGAGTAGAGA
>JAWDGP010006922.1:0-2500 GCA_033675545.1 Elysia crispata
CCATTACCAGTTAGGGCCTGCAATTACTTAGAGTAGGAAGAAGCACTGAGCTTCTATAGATAACTAGTAGGTCTTATTGCAGTAACTAAGTAAGTTAAGGAATCCACCCAGCTGGTTACATTTATATGAGTAATTAATGACAACTAGCGATGATGCTATTATTGCGACCAAACCTGTTGTTAGTAACTTTCAACGTCTGGTCAGGCTCTTACCATGACTGCAGTGTTTGCCCGTGTATCCGGCAATACAGCTGTCACAGGTTCCATCAAACTGATCGCACGCATGATTCTCTCCAGCACACGTAGAGTTACATTGTTCTGAACACCCAGGTCCATACGTTCCAAGAGGGCAGTCTGCATGCATGAAGAGCAGGTCAAACGTTATTTATAGAGATATTTATTATACATATATATATATATATATATATATATATATATATATTTAACCCTTAATATTATATTTTCCAGCTTTTTTATTTATTTCTAACCAGAATGAGTTATTCTTATTCTTTTTAAAATAAAACTTAAACTCTCCATCCTGGGTTAACAATTTTAAATATAGTAACGTAAGAAACTTTCCTTGAAGAGTTAACGTTCACTTCTGCTGCTCACCTCCACATTTCTGAACTTTAGTCAACTCTAGCAACTGCGAATGTAAGAATGTAATAGAATAGGCGGAACGCAAGCACTCATTTTTTTTCGTCAAACATAAAATAATTCTATTCGTACCCTCCGCCGCTTTACTTACTGTAATTACAAAGAGGTAATTTACGTGATAAAGACGAATTTAAAAAAAAGTTTGTGAAAAAATTTATTTTTATTTAGTGGTGGAACGAACGGTTGTCCGCAATGGATCATGCATTACCTAGTCACTACTAAAATTAAGATGATATATTTTGGTTTAGAATGGTGTGCTTTAAAAATAATGTCAAGCTTTGCCTGAGCCCCGATCCTACATGGGCTGACATTTAAAGCGGTAAACCATATAGAGCGTCAAGACAAAAAAAGTACATGTATTAAGGTGCGTTTAAGTCATTTTTGTCCCAGTATACAAAATGAGTTTAAGGTTTGTTTTTTTGTTTTGTTTTTTTTTTGTTTTGTTTTTTTACCTCCGAATACCTTAACCTCACACAAGGTTAAATAACCATCGTCGAATCCTTCATCAATCCGGACTTCACTGACAGGGAAGCTGATTCTGGGAGACGGTACTACAGAGTACATATTCTGGGCGGATTTCTTTGTGTCTTTATGAATGTATGGTGTGTCTGTGCTGAACTCTGAACGTGCTGTTAGCTTGAACTTCATCAGCCGCTTTTCACAGCAACCTGTCGTGAACACAATCATATACATATAAAAATGTATTGATGGTACAGACCAACGGAAAAGAAATTATTTGACGCCTAAACGATATTATATATTAAATATCTCTAGGGAAGTAGAGTGATAATTATGTAGATATAGAGCATGTAAGAGGTGAACTAGAAGAAAAAGATTAGAGAGGAACAAAATTTGAAAACTTAATCAAGCGAATATTATAATACAAGAGTAAAACGACGACAGAAGCCGTTCCGTTCATCACACAAAAAGATACAAAAATAGCTTTGCAAAATAAAAAAAAAAGATAAAGCAAGCTACTTTCAGAAAGTGGGATTAGAGATAACCCCTATCCCATTAAGTTGGAAGATTGCGAAAGCATCTCCTATGGAATTGAAAGAGAAATAGGAGTATCTGAATGAGAAGAGAAGCAAGACCGTCTCCCAAGGTGTAGTTACAGAGACATGACTACCTCTCCCCCTCCGAGGCTCCCCCACCAACCCCAACCCGCCATTCACGCACACCAAGCGTTGCATCTCTGCAATGGATATTTAATCCAAGAGAGTTAACAGAAATAAAATAAGACAACAAAATACACCAGTTCCTGGAGGTTGAAAAAGCTCCAAGTTATTTTTTTTCCCAAACTAAATCACAACTAATGTGCAGTTTAGCACCTTTATTAAAATACAAAACTGCTGACGATTCAGAGATTAGCAGTAAAGTTAAATTAACGAATTGAGTAAACCTGAGTATAGAGAGATGTCAGAAACATTTGTTCGGCGGAAAGCAGATGACACGCATGTCAACTTTTAATGTTTAAATGCGTGGTTTCAGCAAACCAACTCTCAAAATCTACGGAGATATTAAGCTATCAGATAAGCTCTGACTAATGGCAGATCCTCAAAAGTATTTCTTATTTATGCTGTGGTATCAATTGACTAGCTGAAGATTATACTGATGAAGAAAGGATAGGCAGATTTTTGTTGAACTCTCATATCTAACAGAAATAAAGAGACAGAAGATAGATCATGAAATTAATTGTGATGTAAAAAGGACATAGTTGGTTGAATTGTACACTTCTGTGTCCAGCCACAAATAGCGCAGACAGCTAGAAAAAATGTTAAATCTACATTCCTTGTGTCTGTATATGCGTTAATCATTAGTTGAACAAAGCTATCAGCAAAAGA
>JAWDGP010006922.1:7500-260000 GCA_033675545.1 Elysia crispata
TTTTTTTTTTCCTTATTTACGCTGCATTATCAAGTCATCGGAGTTGGGTTCAAGAATAAGATGAATGATAAGGTCTGAAAACTTCTCTTCACAATATCTTAAACATATGCAATGCTTAATATTTTCTTAAAAAAAGAAACATCCATTATGCTTGAAGTATGACTATGAGAATTTATAAGCACAAATCTACGACGGTGAGCATTTTAGATCTTGAGAAGCTACCTTGTGTTATCTGGTATTCTTTCTTTCTCAGTAAGACAACCAATGTCTAGGTATCTTAATGTACTCTATCTCTAAGACTTACCATACTGGCAGGCTGGCCCAAACCAGCCAGGGTGACAGCGTGATATACACGAACCATCGTCGCCATTACATAGATTTGAAGGAGCGCAGTGACACTTGAACTGGCAGTTGGAACCAAACCATCCTGGGGGACAGCTTGCTAACTTGGCTGAAAATTAGTACATGTATCAAGTTGCGTGTGAAACTGAGGGAGTATGGGGTGGAAGGTTGGATGAGAAGGCGAGACCACTAAGCACAGTGGAGAGTTCCGGAAGATCTACGTCATCTTTTCCCTACAGCAGCAGTAAAACTACATGTATCCTCATCATTGCTTTCATTGTTGTCGTTTTGCACTTGGTAAGTTGTGGTCAAATTGAAGAAGAGAAATACATGTACAATGAGATTTCACTTTTTTAGAGAAAACTATTACCGGCATAACAGCCAATCCACGTTCTGCATTCTTTCACATTTGCATGTCCAAGCAAGTTACTCGGGCGAGTCAGGGGTGAAGGATCAATGGATAAAGTAAGTCAGTCAAGAGCCAGACACGATGAGTAAAAGAACAGAGACAAAGAGCATCCAGAATCAGGAAGGCCAGGTAGTGTTTCGTTAGCTTTTATTTACACGCTTGATACCCTCTCTACGCTTAATTTGAGAAAACTGAAAAAGAAAATTATATAATATAATTGTATCTATTGAATTCATTGAGTCTTTAAGTTCAGGTTGGTGTTTCATATTTTTCCATGCTTGTCATTAGATCCGAATATACTTTTAAATTTAATTCAGGTTTTAAAATAATTATTGGCTCAATCATCTCCTCTGTTTTTCAATCGAATCGTTGAAGCCCTTTCTATGATATGTGGATTCATACATGTTGTCTTGGTGGAATTGCCCTGAAACTATATAAAATGTGGACAACCTAATCAACTACTTAATTAAATATTCTATTCTAACGTGTTCAAATACTTAACTTAGCTTATTTTCTGATTTAACAAACTTAAATTGTTCATTTTATGTTTCTTTTTTTTTAATATTCCGTCCTGGTTTTTTTTTTTTTTTTTGTCTTACATTTAAAGAACCTGAAATATATCAGGGACTATCTACCCTTCCGACGTGATGTAATGAGCATCTATCATGATGAAGAAAGAAAACCGCAAAATCTAGCTCCGCATTTTCATTTTTCAATAATAAAAAAATTGTGTAGGGATCAGCATTGATTTCTTTGAAAACCTTTCATTTTTTTCCAAAAAACACAATATCTAGAATTTATTGACTATACCGACTTAGTAACTTGATCCAATCATACTTTTCACTAGCATGTTTCTGCACATCTGTCGGTAACTAGTCGCTTCGCCAAGATGACGTTGCACTTGTAATCAACGTGACATAAGAAGCTTTAACTAGGCATTCAAGATGAAAGTAATTATCAGTTCTACTCCTAGTGGTAGAGCCTCGCGTTTTAGCATTCGCCTTTTACAATAAACTGCAGTCAAAGATTTTAAAATATGAATCTCTTCATCGGAAATAAAAACATTATGCAAACAGTCAACGATATGTTCAGACATATGAGGTTATTTCTGTTTTGCGACGAGATCTAGAATCTAGATCTAAATTTGAGGATAAGGTGCGGCTCTTTACCGTCATTATGATGAATTGTCGAGTGACCGGCAGGTCTGCAGTGAATAAAGAAAGAAAATATTATTGGATAAATTAAGACATTTTTGTTTACTCAATATATCCCCCTTGGGACTTGTCCAGTAAGCACATAATTTTGAGTTTGTATTTTTATTAGTCCCAAATCAAGAAGATATGAGATTTTACAAAAAGTGTATTGTAGAAGAGCGCGCATTAGTTTTTTTTTTTTTTATTTTTTGTTTGTTTTTGTTTTTTGCTGGGTTTTATTTTTTATCAGCACACGAAACAATAATGAGATCACTACTAAACAGTTCAAAAGCACTGAAAATTCTGTGATTTTTACATGTCTAACGTGTATATTTGTCATTTTTGTAAAAACCTTAATCCTTTTGGACATCCCTTTAAATGCTCTTTACTATACAGGTTCAAATGAATGGACACTTAAAAATTCCCGCGAGGCGATGCAACTCTGAACAATTTTTAAGGGAACTTTTAATCCTAATAGCATTATTACTGGTTCAAATGAAGATGTGCATGGGCCTATGTCTTGATTTTTAAAAAAAAAAAAAGCAAACCAATATTGAAAAAATCCTGCGAACAATACTCATCTCAGAGCTCTGGAAGCATTTTGTTAAGGATTGACGAACCATGATTGAAAGATCGTCCTATCAACATATTTTGATGATGCTTTTATCTTTAAGCTGATGGAGGTCAAATTTGGTAGTTTTTTTTTTTTGCATTTCGGTTTTGTTTTGGTGTTTTTTTTTTGTTTTTTTTTTTGTTTTTGTTTTTTTTTGGTATTGACAGTTCTGTTCTCCAATAATGTAAAAAAAAATTCTTTTGTATATCTGTTTAAAAAATAATGTTAATTACAACACACAAAAAAAACAGTTATACGATTTTAAATTTCAAAAACAGTGAGAACAGTGATTTAAATGATAGTTGATTGATTAAAATAAATTTGGCAATAAAAATCGCTAAAGCTTATTTTAAATAAGTATAATGAACTTTCAAGAGCATTTTTTAGCGTAAATCAATGACTTTTCTTCGTTTTAATTTATTGCGAGGCTCGCTGATCTTAGCGAATTATAAGTCAGTTAAGTTCGCTGATGTACATTTAGTGGTTTTAGAGGAAATACGGTAATAAGAAATGAAAGGCGGCTTTTAATATAAGAAAAAAAAACAATAGGCCTAAGCATTTAGAATGATAACACACTTTTAGAAATATAGAATGAGCTGTGAACCAGTATGGGTTAATCTTTTTGGCACTATGTTCTATAATTGTCCATATTGTGATACCAGTATTACTGAGACTCCATTGTAACTTCGCAATCTTCCAAAAATTCCTCTCTCAGCTCTGACCCTAGTGTATCAAGACAGCTAAATTATCGACGATATAATATGCAAGACTAGTGACATAATTATCTGTTTTTACATTTGGGACGGTGGCAGTAGAAAACTCAAAAATTTGTTATTGTTAATGTTATACTTAAAAAAAAAAACACTATGACCTCTCAACATAATAAGCAGTGCCCTGAGAGAGACAGACAAGTGGCCCAGATTGGGGCAAGACGTCTCTGCGGTCACAGCGACAATGACAAGTTCACCATAGCAGGATATATAATATTATATATATATAATACTTAACAGTCTGATATAAAACGAAAAGTACGCTATAGGCAAGCTCATATTATAAACGAAATGTCTATTCCCAACCGGTGTTAGGAATAGTAGATAAATTTTGCTTATATACCAACCACCACTGCGCATTACCGGTACATACAGTTAATCAAAATCTAGGTTTAATTCCTTTTAACACCGCCTATTATAAAACTGCTACTTTGATACCCTACTCCTTTCCTCACAAACACACACACAATCTAAATGACCACACAGAAGTTATAGGTTAGTTTATATGATGATTGATTCTCGGACATAATAAAATAAGAAAGTATAAAGACAAAAAGGCCCTTCAACTTTGAAAAAAAAATGTGTTTTTCGTACAAATCACATTTTCCAATTTAATCAAAGTTAGTGTATCCAGTTATCCAACTCTAAAATTTGAATTTTTTATTTGTAGGCACAACCTCTGAATTTCGGTGTGGACCAAGAATAGAAATTTAGAATTAAGTTTTCATCATAACTACGCCCAAATAAATTAATTTTTTTTTTTTTTTAAGATCAATTTTCAGGAGATTTCGGTATCCTGTTGTAGGCCCTTTTTGTTTTCGACATCTTGTGTACATGTGTATTATGTTTCAATCTTATACATACTTATGTATAAAAAAAGAAAAAAAAACCTTTGTGAAGTCCAAATAGCTTACAAATGATAAAAAAAATCCTACAAAACTAGATCAACGAAAAAATAAGTTACTACTACTACTACTTCTACTGCTCCTCTCTCTCTTCCTTTGCCTCCTCTCCTAATCTTACTACGGTATTACGGTACTACTACTACTACTACTACTACTACTACTACTACTTCTTCTTCTACGATAATTACTACTACTACTACTACTACTACTACTACTACTACTACTACTACTACTACTACTACTACTACTTCTTCTTCTTCTACGATAATTACTGCTACTACTACTACTACTGTTGCTGCTGCTGCTGCTGCTGCTACTACCACTGCTACTACTACATGTGCACTACTACTAGTACTATTGCTACTTATACTGCAGATACTACTTTTAGATCTACTAATTAATTTTAATAACAACAATTATAATAATAATAATAATAATAATAATAATAATAATAATAATAATAATAATAATAATAATAATAATAATAATAATAATAATAATAATAATAATAATAATAATAATAATAATAATAATAATAATAATAATAATAATAATAATAATAATAATAATAATAATAATAATAGTAATAGTAGTAGTAATAATAATAATAATAATAATAATAATAATAATAATAATAATAATAATAATAATAATAATAATAATAATAATAATAATAATAATAATAATCCTATCCTATTGTATTAGTTATAAAAGGAGAGAAGTCGTTCTCCCTTTTCAAAATGAAGACATTAGCTCGTGTAACTTTCCCCCTACAAAAGCACATTCAAGTTTCAGTTCCAATTATTATTAGTGCACCACATCACCGCTACTTACTTGGGTTTGAATATTAAAATACAATTAATAACTGGGTATATTCGCAACTTGTGAATAGGCCGATATAGTGAATGATATGGAAATTGTAACATAGAACTTACCGTCGCCGATTCTATTTAACATGGCTACGAAAAGAAAAAGAAGAAATGCAACATGTTTGGAAGCCATCTTGTATCTTGTTCTCTGTATATTGTATTTTTCATAATTGGCAAGATTTTATGTATTTATAGGGTGGGCCCACTTAGAAACGTGCAAACTCTTAATTAGACAGCTTTATAGCTTGAAGGAAGTTTGGGCGACAGTGAGCCCATACAACTCACGTCCTTTCCTCTCATTTGGTTGTTGGGTCATCTAAAGTGTTCCTAAAGGTTGAAATAACAGAACGAACAAGACAGTACCGTATTATAGTTTTAAATCACGTTTAACCAATCTCAAGTGTTCGTGATTTCCATTTCTCTGAAAGTTAAACCTCTTCATACAAGGAGAAGACATCTTTCACCAAGATATTTAATGACCCGATGCAGCTTTTTAAGAGCCAAGAGTTTTGTTCTAAGCAATACAAAAAAAAAAAAAAAGAAATAAAAACAATGTTGTGCAAAAGTGCCCGTCAAAAACACGAATCACGATCTCGTTAACATGAAAACAAAGTCAAGATGCTATTCGCCCTTCTCATTACGGTACTTGTACTTGGTTAATGAACACATACGTTCAACGTCGCTCGTCTGCAAAATACAGTATCCAGTGTATTAAAATCGTCAAGACTTGGAACAACCAGCTTTTGTTAGGCTGTATATTTTAGCAGTAAATCACACGAGGCCTATATGATATATAAAAGCTGAAATGGCCGAGCGATGATAAAGCCTAATCCCTATAGTTCTCAAATTCTTGACATAATGATAAGCATCATTGACATCACAATTTTTCTTCCCATTATTCAAGTCCATGACGAAGGTGTGTTCATAGGATCTGCTGCCATTTATGATAATAATAATAATAATAATAATAATAATAATAATAATAATAATAATAATAATAATAATGTCCCTTATCTGTCTCACCATGGTAATGTGTTTGTGTGCCTGTGAATGCCCGGAGTCCTTCTGTGAATAATAACATACACTGTAGGCCTATATATTTAATAGACTGGGTAGGTCTATCTCAGACTTTAGTGAACGCTACCACCGGGTCTTATTCCCACCTCCCCAATGTTTTCGTTTTTATCATTATTAATGGCACAAAATATCTTTTACTCTCCGCACTTAAACTGAAATTTAACACTTATGTGATAGTTGTTGAAAAATTATACCCTGGTATTACACATGTACATAGATATCATTGGGATATATATATATATATATATATATATATATATATATATATATATATATATATATGTATATTATATGTTCATTTAATTTCTTTAGTTTGTTTTTTATAGAAATTGTGATGTATTTCTTCTTAAAATTTCTTTTCTACCCTAGTATTGGTAGTACACATATGTACCTTGAAAGGGCTCAAGAAGTAAAGCTTTCTTTACTGTATTTTTAACTACATGTATTTAATTTCAGTTCTATTTTTGGGCATAAAGAGGCTAAATTATGTTTACAATTTTATCACATTACGGCATCTCGCTTTCCTTTAGACTTTTTATTTTGCAAGTCCGTGGTTTATCAATTTATGCATAATAATGTGAAAATGTAATTCATTTTTTTTTTCGTTCTTATTAGTGATTTTAGGTTTTAACAGTGCTTTGAATGATAGTATAAAAGAGTAAAGCTTCCTTTACTGTATAAATTTATATGATTTACATTCTATTTTCACGCATGAAATGGCTAAATTGTGGTTACAATTGAAAACGTTCACTTCTGTTGCCACACGACATCTTTTTCTCCCTTTTTTTTTAAACAATTGCCTTTTCTCATTATTTAATGATGACATCTGGTTTCAATATGGTAGATATGAAAGGTATCGATAAGGCTTTTTTTTACACATAATAGTCCTACTATATATATAGTTAATATAGATGATATATAAATCAAATAAGTCTTAAGAGATGTAGCTTGCCTTACTGAGTAATAATATTATGTCCCATACATCTTTATCTTTTCATTAGGGGCTGTTCAAATATGATATCACGCATGGAGGGGGTCTACAAAAATGTGAGGAAGTGTGAGAAGGGGGAGGGGGGGTGCTGAAAATCTACCCAAAAAATGTGATATCATATTTGAACAGCCCCTTATGCTTATTTTATACACAATTCTTATATTGTTCTTTTTTTTTCATTTCCCCCTTTCTATATCAAAACTTTACCTCTAGATTTATGACATGATCTGAGACTGACAGAGCTTGATTCTGTGAGAAAACTGTTTCAACTTTGTATTTTAATTACACGATTTAATTTTTATACGAGTTTTTGAAAGGTCATACATGTACATGTATGTAAAATGTCATTTTTTAATGTCCCTTGTAAAATTTTGCTAACTTGGCTTTGCGCTGTTTTCGGATGAGAAAATAAAGCACATCTGTGTTTGAGAGCTGTGAAAAACAACTTAGTACATTTTCATTTTGGTGTTTGTTATAGAATGTTATAGATAGCTGTTACAGATAGCAGTTACAGAGTTAGTCTTACTCTTAGTCTTACTTAACGAACAGTCCTCTTACATAACTCTCCTTAACAAGGGGGCAAATATAGTCTGTATACAACAACAAGAGAGAGCATTAAAAGCTAGTGTAAACTTCATTGCGTCTGTCTCCCGTACTGTCATTAAATGTTATTTGTGAGTAGTGTGAACGACACAGAAAGACTCAACAAATTGGCGACGAGACATAAAAGGACCTGTGCGGTTCAAGCACGTAAGGGACAAATATAATTTGCATATGAATCGGCTTTAAAGTTGAAGAATAGACGCTAGGCGTGCTGTCGATAATTGGCATAGACCAAAAAAAGTTCGGGCCCAGAGGAAACCCCCCACGCTCAATTTTTTGCCGATTTAACTGCTGCGAACTGTGACGCAACTAAAGTTGGAATTTATTGACGCTCGTTCCTACAGCTTCCACGGAACAATGAGTATAGCAGTGCTAGGACGGATCGAGGAATTTGATCCAGCCCAAAATGACTTAGAATCGTACTTGGAGCGATTGGAGCAGTATTTTGTAGCCAATGATGTTACGGAAGCCAAGAGAACAGCGGTCTTGCTCAGCGTAATCGGCGCAAAGACATACGAAGTGCTGAAAAGTCTTGTAGCTCCTGACAAACCATCGGCAAAGTCATACCCAGATCTCAAAGCAGTTTTGCTCTCGCATTTTAAGCCAAAGCCACTGACAGTCTATGAACGCTTCAAGTTTCACAAAGCTATCCAGAAGGATACAGAAAATGCTGCTCAGTACATCGCAAAACTGAGAGGCCTAGCTCTAGAGAACAGTCTGAGAGACAAATTTGTCTGTGGGCTACGCAGTATCAAGATACAACAATGTCTTCTACAGACGGAACGACTTACGCTAAAGAAAGCTCTTGATATTGCACAGACAATGGAAAATGCAGAAATGAACGCAAAAGAGCTGCATGAGCAGTTTACGTCAAAGGTGCAGACAGTGGACAAAATTGAAAGCAGAGGACCACCAAAGATGAAAGCAGTTCCGAGAGAGAGCCAAGGAAAAACAGCCAGTAGGCCTACAGCCACTCCCACGGCCAATAAGAAACAGTGCTACAGATGTGGCTACACAAATCATCCTGCTGAAAGGTGCAGATATAAGGAATACACCTGCAATGATTGTCACAAGAAAGGGCATCTGGCCAAAGTCTGCAGATCTAGAGGCAGGCAACACCAGACAACGAAGCAAATTGTTGATGAAGAAGAGGACTACATCTTCCACAACAGCAGCAGAGATGGGCGAAAAGCATTTTACATCATGATGAATCTGAATGGCAAAGATGTGAAAATGGAAATAGATACAGGCTCTGGCGTTACAATTATGCCGGACTCTGTATATCAAGAAACCTTCAAAAATGAAGTAGAGCTGCAAACCAGCAAAAAATAAAATGGACAAATGTCTTCACGACAAGGAATGGCAACACTCTTGAATCTGTTCTGAGTAAACATCAGACACTCTTTTCACCTGGACTTGGTGAAATTAAAGGCACGAAAGAAAAAATCCACTTGAAAGACGATGCACAGCCAAGATTTTTCAAACCCAGACCTGTACCGTATGCAGTAAAGGCTAAAGTAGAAGAGGAGCTAAGGAAATTGGAAAAAGAAAACATCATCACCAAGGTAACACATAGTGAATGGGCAGCCCCGCTGGTGGTAGTACCGAAAGAAAATGGAAACGTTAGACTGTGTGGAGACTTCAAGGTCACAATAAATGGAGAGATGAAGGTGGACCAATACCCACTCCCCACAGTTCAAGATCTTTTCGCAACCCTGTCCAATGGAAAGAAATTTACAAAGCTAGATCTAACCCAAGCCTACCACCAACTGTCCATGGAAGAAGACAGCAAACTATGTGTGACAATCAGCACCCACATTGGTTTATTCCGCTACAACAGAATGCCGTACGGAATAGCATCGGGGCCAGCAATCTTCCAGAAAAACATGGAGGAAATTCTCTCAGGCATTGAGGGAGTTCAAGTCTTCATTGATGATATCCGGCTTACTGGGGACAGTGATGAACAGCACTTGGAAAGGCTTGACAAAGTGCTGGAGGCTCTGGAAAACAATGGTGTGAAATTGAACAATGACAAGTGTAGCTTCATGCAGGAGGCAATCAACTACTTAGGGCACACCATTGATGCTGATGGACTGCACCCCCAGGAGGATAAAGTCAAAGCAATGCAAAACGTCTCGAGACCTGAAAATGTCAAAGAACTGAGAAGCTTCCTTGGAGGAGTACAATACTATGGGAAATTCCTCACAAATCTTTCAGTAACATTGAAACGCTGAACGATCTTCTCAAGAAGGACCAAGAATGGAAATGGACTGAGGAGTGTGAGGCCTCTTTTCAGAAAGTGAAGGACATGTTAGGCTCAAAGACAGTTCTCACATTATGATCCAAGTCTACCAGTATTGCTAGCAACAGATGCAAGCACCAAGGGTCTCGGAGTGGTTCTTTCTCATCGCATGCCAAACGGAGAAGAAAGACCAATTGCTTATGCTTCAAGATCACTTTCAAAGGCAGAGACAAATTATGCTCAAATTGAGAAGGAAGCACTCAGCATCATGTTTGGTATCCGGAAATTTCACCAATACGTATATGGGCGATGCTTTACACTGATAACGGACCACAAACCGTTACTCAAGATCTTCGGACCAAAGAACAACCTACCTTCAATGGCAGCAGCCAGGATACTGAGATGGTCTGTGGAACTGTGTGCATATCAGTATGACATCCAGTACAAAAGAAGTGAGGATCACAGCAATGCTGACATGCTATCGAGACTACCAGAAGCCCAGCAGCAGTAACATCCCAAACAAGAGACGGTGTGTTTTTTCATACATTAATGAGATGCCGGTGTCAGCAGCTGATATAGCAGCAGAAACAAAGAAGGACCCAACTCTTGCTGGAGTTTTGCAGTTCACACAGAATGGTTGGCCCAGTTATGTGGACGAGGAAAACCTGAAACCGTATTTTCAGAGGAAAGAAGAACTGACAGTGGAGTCAGGAGTGTTACAATGGGGGCTGAGAGTTATCATCCCACAGAAGTTTAGACAGAGGATGCTGCAAGAACTCTACGAGAATCACCAAGGAATGAATAAAACAAAAGCAATTGCACGTTCTTATGTTTACTGGCCAAATCTGGACAGAGACATTGAGACATATGGTAAACGAATGTGAAGCGTGTGCCAAAGTCAAGAACAACCCCATTGATGCTCCAGCTTTTGTGTGGACCTTTCCATCAAATCCATGGGAACGTATTCATATTGACTTTGCAGAATATCAGGGACTGAAATATTTACTCCTCATAGATGCATTCTCCAAGTGGCCGGAAATTATTCCAATGAAGACAACGACGGCGGAGAAAACAACAGATGTTCTACGGCAGATCTTCGCAATTCATGGATTGCCAACGACTCTGGTCAGTGACAATGGCCCACCCTTCACTTCCAGTGAGTTTGAAAATTTCCTGACCACCAATGGAATCAAGCACATTACCTCACAACCATATCAGCCATCCACGAACGGGTCTGCTGAAAGACTAGTACAAACATTCAAACAAATGCTGAAAGCAGCAAACCCAGGTCAAACAGGACCACAGAAGCTGGCAAAAATATTGCTACAGCTCAGAACAACACCACATGCAATGACTGGCAAAAGTCCTGCTGAACTGCTGTTCAAATGAAAACTGAAAATTCGGCTCGATCTGATTAAGCCGGGTTTTACAACAGACATACGGAACAAACAAGAAAGGCAAATGCAAACTCAGAAAAGTCTGCGCTCGTTTCAACCAGGAGACAAGGTCGCTGTCAGGTACTACAGACAGG
Organism: Elysia crispata; assembly: GCA_033675545.1. Taxonomy (NCBI): domain Eukaryota; kingdom Metazoa; phylum Mollusca; class Gastropoda; family Plakobranchidae; genus Elysia; species Elysia crispata. Next base: position 19,046 of record JAWDGP010006922.1, read on the forward strand.
GACTGTCCAAATGGTCTTTTGGTCCGGTGCTCCAGAGACTGGGACCAGTCAGTTACTTGGTGCGAATGGGTGCAAATTACGTGAGACATTGCCACGTCAACCAGATGCAGGCAGCACTCTCAAGCTCCAGCGAAGACGACCAACTAGCTGAAGATGAAATCCTTCCGGCAGAGATGTTGGGATCACCGGTGCAGAATGCGTCTCCAGAATCACCGCAGACGGCTTCACCACGGTCAACGCAGACGGTTTCGCCACGGTCAACGCAGGCGGCTACGCCATGTTCATCGCAGAATGCTTCGCCATGGTCAACACAGCGTGATGCAACCCAGTGCCCAACCATGAACTATGGTCGCTATCCAAAACGCATTCGAAGACCAGTTGAACGAATGGATCTGTAGTCGTCGTTGTGATGCACAGAGCACTGATTTTTTTTTTTTTTTTTTTTTTTTTTTTGTTATGGACTGTGTAATTCACCATGTGTGAAAGTTAAAATGTAGTATTCAATCTTAATTTTTTTTTTTTTTTAATGAACTGATTAAGTGATCGGGACAAGCTGTGAAGTGAAGTGAAAACTCTGAGTCTAATATTGACAATTGTTTTATGAAGTGAGCAGTCACCAAAGTAATGACAGTTTTATTGGACTAATTAACATTTTTACTTAAGTTGTATTCAAATTTGAATTTTAAAAACTTAATCTGGAGTAAACTTAAACCACTTGGTAGCAACGTAATTTTATGGTTTTTCGTTTCACAGAATGTCTATTGGAGTAATAAACTGATACATGATGTACATTTTTTTTAAGAAAGGGAGGAATGTTATAGAATGTTATAGATAGCTGTTACAGATAGCAGTTACTGAGTTAGTCTTACTCTTAGTCTTACTTAACGAACAGTCCTCTTACATAACTCTCCTTAACAAGGGGGCAAATATAGTCTGTACTCAACAACAAGAGAGAGCATTAAAAGCTAGCGTAAACTTGATTGCGTCTGTCTCTCATACTGTCATTAAATGTTATTTGTGAGTAGTGTAAACGACACAGAAAGACTCAACAGTGTTCTTGTATAAAATGTACATGTAGTTACTTTATGTGGGTGAAATATACTACTAAAAAATAAATTGTATATACTTTTTTTTAAAATATGGATGCCTACAACTGGAACTGGAAGAACCTGATGTTAAGTGTCTTCTCTTAGTAATTGGAAACTTCGTACCCGGTAATAACATATTCTTTAATGGGTTTCCACAAGCCTCAAATCATGGGCGCTTGTACTATTACGTGTGTAGAAACTATAACTTATAGCAAAACTTGAAATTGAAAAACCCTCCTTCATAGTCATACAAATTAAAGAATCCTACTTAATAATACATGAAGCGTAGCCCCAAATGTTACTACAGTATATGATATTCAATATAAGGCTCGCACCTTGCTAGAATTAGTAGAAAGCACTTTATCAAATTAATTCTGCAAAGGTAGAATCTAATGAAAATCTCCTCATTCTATCATACAAATCTTTTTTTTTTTTGTTTGTTTGTTTGTTTGTTAAAAAGAGAACGTTAGCGATATAGGTAGTGGCAAGCTTTGTTGAGCAATATTGTCGCATTTCATGTGGAGTACCGGTATTCATTTTTGATCACCCTAGCCTTGCTGTCTAAGAGTAAGACTAAGAGGACCCCATCTGGGGTCTCCCTAGCCTGTTGTAGATCTATAGGTGGATCCCATCTGGGGGTTTTCCTAGCCCTGCAGTCTAAGTCACGTAGGTGGACCCCATTTGGGATCTCCCTAGCTCCTTCCTTATTTCTTTTAAGAATTTGACGAATTGTCTTTCTTACTTTCTCCAGTCTTAATCTCCAACTATATAATCATTCAAAATCTTATTGCATGTAATTGCTTCATTTCTTTAAATTTTGTTATTAGAAACTCAAATTTCTCTTAATTCTTTGTCTTCATGTTATCCCTAAAATACTGTACTCGATCTTATGTTATTACTACCAGTAACTACTTTACATTCAGGTATAAAACCTTTTTTTTTTTTTTTGGGCATTCATGTATTCTTGTTATATAAAATTTAGGCTTTGTTGATGTTGTCATTTTTTTTTTAAACAAAGCCCTTTGAAGTTACACTTAGTCATTGTACTTTTTTTCAGTGTTGTAACCCTATAGACCTACAAGTACAGTAAATCTCTGATATATTAGCACAAGCGGGACTTTTTTTGTGGTGCTGCTATAGCAGAGATCATCAAAAGCATCTTGTCCACGGCGACTGACTGTCTTACAAATAGAGAGGGTGAAGTGGGAGCTGGCAAGGACGGGGAGGGGGCAGTTCTATTGGTAGGCCCAGCCGTACCACTGGTACTACTAGTGTCAAAATATCAAATTGAAATCATACTGGTTGTGGTACTGAGACAGGCGCTCGGGTAGTGCAGAATGTATAATGATAGGGAAAGGGAGAGAGATGGAGGAGAGGAGGAGAATGCTGTCAGTGTGGTGACTGCACGCACAGCACTTTGCTGATTGACTTGAGGTATTTCGGTTGGCTGCTGAGTATATCAGTAGAGGACTAATAATTTTTAACTGGTCTTCGTCCCTATAGCTAACAGCTCCGCCTACCTACAGTGCTGTTATAACAGAAAGAAAGATTGTGAGTGCTGTTATATCAGTTAACTTTTACAATCGTTTAATAGGAGAAAAAAAAGGGCGAAGGGAAATTGCTGTTATATCGGGGAGGGGGGGGGGAATGCTGTTATAGCCCTAGTTGTTATAAAATGTATATGGGCTGAACTGTATACATGTAGGCCTACTGGTATTACAAAGGAAAGTCAGCGCGCTTAGGTGTTGCGACAACGCAGTTTTTAAGTCGCTTAAGTATATCAGCCGGTCGCTGTCGCTAGTGGTGGTGTAAGCTCGCGGGCTCTGCTGGCGCGCAGAGGAAAAGCAATGTCAGCAGCCCAGCTCTCTCACTCTGCTTTCTTACGCCATGATCTAGTGCAGTTATTAGTGATATATTCTTGCTTGAAGAGTTGAAGTTTATAGCTTTGAATAATCAGGAGCCCAGGAACTCTTGCTTGTGGTGAAAACATAACGAATTGAGAGGGTTAATTGACATAGCTTGATTTACAAATGTTAAACAAATACATGTACATGTAGTTCATATACATGGACATATTTGATTCTTAGAGAATATTACGTAGAAAATGACTTGCATGCCATCTCATTCGCTCTTAAACAATATGAACATCACCAGCATAATTAGAATAGGAAATAAATATAAAGATAAAAGATGACATATCATGCTTTATGTTACAAACTTATAGGAAACAATCTACAACATAAGTAAAGGGAGATAATTTCAATGTCAAGGAAAATAGATCCAAGGTGCATTAATGTCATTACATAACACCTCCCCTTCAGTCTGAAGGTTACTGAAGACTATATGGATTAAATTGTTTAGGTAACTTAAGTTTGAGTCCACAATGCTAGTGACGTGTGTGTCAAGGGCGCAGTTGATCAGCGTGTCGTCTCCACGTCTGGCTGTCTGGTTGGATCTTCACTTCGAAAAACCCAGAAAGGCAGTCACCAGCGCTAGTATCCACTTGTCTCTTCGGCCCTCTTTGTAGGAGAGGGCGAAGCAGGGACTTCCATTGCTGGAACGACGAGCAGGCGTCGACTCCTTATGAACTCGGGCCGGAGTCGGACTCTGCACCGGGATGATAATGTCCAGTTTCGTGTGGACTTGTCGACCATTCAGAAGTTCACTGGGACTGCTACCACCAGGTAGCGGCGTACGGCAGAAGGGCGTGAGAAACTCCTGGAGGGCGTCACCCCGAGGTAGATTCGATTTCTTGAGAGACTGTTTAAAGGTCTGGACTAGTCTCTCGGTTGCACCATTGGTCTGCGGATGGTACGGAGCACCGTGTAGGTGTTGAATGCCCCGCTCCTCACGCCAGGTCTGGAACTCTGTGGATGTAATTCAGGCCGCGTTGTCAGTCACAATGGCGTGTGGCTGTGCATTTGATGACGGCGAGTCTCTAATTGCGGATTTATCGTCACTGAGTAGTCGCCGTAAACTCTGAGGCAAGACTGTCCCTGGCTTGTCTTCTTTCTGAACGGTACGGCGGGAGTGCCATAGGCATTAAACTGTGTAGGCTCCCAGATACCTCTCTTGATGCCAGCTTGAAGAGCTGATTCCAGGTCCTCCTGCACGGCTATAGGGACTGGTATTGCCTTGTGGAAGACTGGGTTTGCGTCAGGCTTGAATCTGACTTCCAGTTCAAAGTCTTTCAGTGTTCCTTGGTTTTCCTGCACAGATCAGGATACTAGCTACAGAGCTGCTGACAGGATTTCTGTAGAGAGGCGTCTGGTTTGATGCTGTCAAAGACTTTGTTGACTTTGTCAAACAAAAGCTGGTCCAGGGATAAACCGAGGCCTCTGTATGACTCACGGCCAATAATGTTGAGATGAAGACGGGTCACTACGAACTTCTCTTGCTTCCCTTAGGCAGTCCTCCTTGTTGAGGTTGGTACCGTACAAATGTGACATCGAGTACTGGCAGGGCCTGACTGGAAATGCAACGGTATTGGCTGCTAGCTGAGGACATTTTAGATCGACCAATATGGTGCCAGGTTCTCAGTGAGATGAAATTGTCTCTGGAGTCTGTGTCGACCTCGAACTGGATCGGCTGTCGTAACAGGAAGATCTGCGGAGTCAGGGGTTTGCTGGCTGATCCCTTGATATTGCAGAGGCGGCATGTGGCAGTGGCAAAACACAAGCTCACGAGAGTGTGTGTACCATCACATCTGCTGCAGTGTCGCTGTTGTGGTCCTTTCTAAGGAGTTTGCTTCTGGTAATTCTGCTGCAGCTGCTGCGGCCTCTACCAGGATGGTTTACCTGCTGGTTTTCGTTTGAAAAGTTTGTGTGTGCGGATATATATATATATATATGAATGATGCTTCCTCTGCTTCTGTTGCAATCTCGATTGCTCGAGAGAAAGTTAAATCATCATCTTTAACCTTAAATAGGGTTAATTGTCGCCTCGTTATGAACAGAACATAAAAAACGAGGTCTCGTCGCTTCATCCAAAGAGTCGCTGATTGAGGCGAAGTCGCAGGTGGCAGCTTCTTGCCTGATACGGGCTGCAAGCTCATGTACTGTTTCTCCCGATTTTTGCTCCGTGTTGGTCCAGAACTTGAACAACAAATCGTTTACTATTCTGCCACGTTAGTGGCAATCTCGTCCATAGACATATAACGTATCTGGGTGGCGTCTGCTGTTGTGCCAGATTTGAAAAGTTTGTTTACCATGCTGCACTGGTTTGTCAAGAAGATTTCTGCACGCCTGTCATCTGAGATTGAGTTCGCTTTGGTGGAAGTTTCAAAGCGAGCCCAGTAGTCTGACCATAGTTTTGTTGAGGGCTCGAACTCGCCTAATTTCGTATTACTAATAGGAGGATTGCTCTGATGGACGAGAGCTAAAAGTGCCTCCATTTGTTGCTGTTGTTGGTTCATCTGCTCCCGTAGGATAAGGTCATCTTGTGACTGTGAGTGAAACATCTGAGAGGCAGTTGCACATGCGGCAAAGGTGAAAATATGTATGGCTCAAGCTTGCCAGGTATTTTGTCCTGAGAAGGACAGCAAACAACACAGGCTGTTGATCGGACAAAGTTGAACACGTTCGCCTTTTTCTTTTTGTTTTGTCCTAAGCAGGACAGCAAACAAACAAGGCTTTGGTCGGACCAGTTGCTGATGTTAAAACACGCTTTCTCGTTGTTTCGTCCTTAGAAAGACGGTAAACAACACGAGACGTTGATCGGCCACTGTTTAAAACTGGATCACGCTCTTCACACTGCCAAAGGGATAGTGAGACTGACAAAGTAAGTAATAGTAACGTTGCGCAAGGGAGAATGATAATTTGTGTAGCAATGGGACACCTTGTGCATCACTCGTCACAAACAGACTGCTACACAAGGCGTGTGTGCACCCGAAAAACTGTGTAGTGTCATGTAACGCACAAAGTAAACCCGAAGAACACCGTGTGTGTCAAGTTCACAGAGGAACAAGGTAGCACAGCAGTATAGTGTGGATAGAATAATAGTTTCGTTTTTGAAAATTCAAGCTTACTATCCGTTCATTTTTTTAAACTGGTATAAAAGGTTTATAATGAAAAGGCACAGCTTTTTTGTAATTCACAAATTAAATCCATCCCAAGTTCCTCTTTTCCCATTCCCTTTTTTACAAATTTCCGAGCAGAAATTCAACATTGCTTTTGTATATCCGCGGCAAGATACTTGTTCGAGATGTGACAGTCTGGCAATCGACATCGCCAAGAAGATTGAGGAGGGGAGACAACATTAAATCTAGCAAATTGAATGACAAGAGTGTGGATGAATTCTACAAGTCAGTCAAGAATTTCCTCTTTACAGCAGTTAACCCTTTCCCTGACGACATATTTTACCCCTGATCGCTGACGACTGGGTCAAATTGACACATTAACTTTTATGGAGAAAAAATACACCTTTTATATAGAAGAATATTTTTTTATTGCTGGATTCTTTTTACATCGTAATATTAAAATCCAAAGTAACATTAAGTCTCAATTGACGCTTTCCTCCTATTTGTTAATGACAAAATAATAAAGAGCACCGTGGACAACACAAACATTGAAGGAGCAAAGGCAAAGTGCTGTGAATGGAAAGACACAGACATTGATGAAATGAAAGCCTTCATCGGTTGCCTTCTTCACTGTGGCGCCTACGTCAAAACAACTTGTCAGTTGAGATGCTTTTTCGTCCCGTAGATGGAAATTCCCTAGTGAGAGCAACGTTTGGGATGCACCGGTTCAGTAACTTTTTGAACCATCTTCGTTTGGACGACAAAGCAACAAGGACTGAGTGGCGTGCAAGAGATTTGTTTGCATCCATCCGTGATGTTTGGAATTCATTTCACAACTTGGCCAAATATTATGTCCCAAGCCAAAACATTACAGTAGATGAACAATTAGTTCCACTCCGAGGCCGCTGTAGTTTTATTCAATATATACCATCAACCTGATAAATATGGCATCAAAATTTTCTGGGCATGCGATGCTTCAAACAACTATCCTTTGAGAGCTTTACCTTATCTTGGGAGAGACACTACAAGCGCCAAACCAAGTCAAAGAAGCCAGAGCGTCGATGCCGATGTAGTCAGTTTATTGACTGATGATTTTCATGATCAGGGCGCAACATAACAAGTGATAACTACTTCACTGATCTGAAGTTGGCAGAAAGCCTCGTCAAGAAAAAAACTGACAACAGTAGGACCAGTCAGAAGAAACAAAACCTTTCTTCCAAAGGAATTTCAAAAGAAGAAGGCCCTCCCACTTGGGGAATCAAAATTTCTATTTAGGAAAGAAAGTGTGCTGGTTTCTTACCAAACAAAACGCCAAAAAAATGTTTTGCTTCTAAGCACAATGCACAACCAGGGTGATGTGTGTTCTTAGAGCCAAAAACCAGAAATCTTCCTCACTTATAACAAGAAAAATGGAGGTGTTGACGCAGTGGACCAGATGGCACATGCCTTCACAACGAAACGAAAGACCAAAAGGTGGCCTCTTGAGATATTTTTCAACATAATGGACTTGTCATCAATTGCTGCCCTGATTGTGTTTAGAATGAAGTATCCCTTGGACACTTTTTCTCATGATGACAACCGACAAAAGTTCAACATAGACATTGGTCGATCCCTAGCATTGCCACAGATTATCCGTCGATCAGCAGTCCTTACGTTGCAAAACAACATCACAGCAGTATTGGACACCCCGAGGCCTTCTGCCAACGAAGATGTTTCAAACCTACCTGCAAAGAAAGCAAAACTTGAAGATGAAAAACGGAGGAGGTGTGACAGATGTCCCTCAAAGAAAGACAAAAAGACAAGTACAACTTGCACCAAATGTTCTTGCTATATTTGCCCAGAACATTCCGTGATTTACTGCAAGAACTGAACATAGATGTTGAAGAAGACAATCAGATTTTGTGCCATCTTCATTCTTACTGTTAGAAAGGAATTAGATGAAAAGATTGCATAGATTATGTGTCTTGTGTGTGTTTGTGTATGCTTGTGTGTATGCTTGAGTGGATTTTGATGTCATGTATGTGACATGGGAAAGATACATTGCCATCCTGTAAGCAATTTCTAATCATATCGTTATAAAGCTGTTATTATTTTCAAGAGAACTTATTAAATGTGAAAACAAAGTAACTCAACTTCAAAAGCTCATTTCTTTGTTGAAATTACTAAACGAATATATACGGGTCAATATGACCCAGTCGTCAGGGACTGTATACAAAAACTTCAACCCCCCACCAATTCCACATTTTTCATAATAATCAAAATCAGGTCTAGGATACTGTTCACCTTGATGATCTTGCTGATTACTTGAAATTTGACTAAAACATATAAGTTATCCCCCGAGTTATTGAGTATGAAAGATCCCAACGGGTCAATTTGACCCAGTTGTCAGGGAAAGGGTTAAGTACCTGCTGAAAAGTCTTCCATTACAGGACCCATTGCTCAACAATGCTAGTGTGGCAGTCATGGCCCAGAGACAGTTCCAGGTTCGAGCAGCTGGAATACTTCATGAAGCGGTTTCCTGTGTGGTTGCCAGCTGACAGCAGCTTAGATGAACTGGAGGCTGAATTTAACCAATGCACCACTGAAGACATTAGTAACCTATTGGTGAAAGAAAGGGTTGATGAGCATTGGCAGGGACTCTGGCCAGCAAGTAGACTGCCACTGGCGACAGAAAATTCAAAATGTTGCCCAGCAATCTTGTCAATTCTCCACAGCAATGCACAGAGTGAAGGAATTTTTAGCATGGTGAGGAAAAATGTAACAGACTTCAGAAGCAACCTCAGCTGCCTACCCTTCAAAGCCTCATGATTCTGAAGCAAGAGCTTTTTCAAAGGATTTGTTCAGGATATGCAAGTCAGCAACATCAAAGGATGTTGGATCTAGTTCCAACAGTTCAAAGGAGCTGGCCTAAATTCAATCCATTCTTTGATGTCTAAATAGTTGTAAACAGCCTTTTTTTAAGTGTTGTGACTGTGTCTAAATAATAACAATATGATGAAGGGATCCAATAGTAATGACCAAGAATTTTCAACGCTGTGCATAATATGGGCAATGGCTGGCGTTTGCGGAGGCAGGTGCATGTGATCTACCACGTCCTGGATTACAATAAGGCATAAGGTAAGAGTGAACCAACTCTCTCTCTCTCTCTCTCTCTCTCTCTCTCTCTCTCTCTCTCTCTCTCTCTCTCTCTCTCTCTCTCTCTCTCTCTCTCTCTCTCTCTCTCTCTCTCTCTCTCTCTCTATATATATATATATATATATATATATATATATATATATATATATATATATATATTAACTGTGATTGTCGTGCTTGTACGTCGTATTTCAGGTTTTACAATCTCATCGGTAAGTCTCATTTAAAAAATGTCAAATCTCACTAAAAATATTAACAGGGATTTCACTAAAAGTTTTTGTGTTGGGTTGGCATCTCTGGCAAGAGCTGCTTGCAGCATCTTTTTGTCCCAAGTGGCCATAGTGACAACCTAAAAATGAGTCTATTGGATTGTGTTTGTTTAATTATTCTACTCATTTTCAGGTCTGTCGCTGTTATCAAGTTAAAGTTAAATAACATCAATCTTGGTAAATTGCAAATTCCAGGTTTCATAACATATGAATATTTGAGTCCATGAAGCTTGTATCATGATTTTATCATGCCACTACTTTTCGCTACATATGAACTTTCTAGATCATTTCTTTGCATCAATAAGCTGACAATAGGAATCTAGAGCCATGCACAAAATGTAATGCTGCTTTTGGCATTTTTGTTTGTTTTTCTTCATTCTCCTGAAAAAAATCTCATTTTGAGATTATTGCTATACTGGTAATTACTTTGAACATTGTTTTTATCCTCACCTGTATCCTGATAGTAGTTATAAAAATTGCAAAGGGTCTATATCCAAGCACAATGCCTTTATAAAGCCGTATAAAATGTATACGGACACATCAATATTAATTTTCTTCGTTTGATCTTAATTACTGTACTACTTCTTAAAGTGAGGAGATAGTCAATTGGTGGTATATCATATATACATTTATTTTTCACTTTTAGTTTTTACAAACCTTAGAGACGAGTCTCTAAAAAAATATGCTGCAGTATAATTGATCTTTTATGGGAACAAGTGAGTCGCACATAGATCACTGTGTCATTTCTTGACACATTGTAAATTTTGAGTAAAATCTATTTTTTTTGTACTGTGCTGAAATGTCATTTGTTGAAAGCATTCTTAAACTTTCAAAATCAAATAGTATTATTATTCTACCATGAGTTCAAAAAGTTTGTCAAAATAGTCAATGGATTTCACCCTTTTGTTTCTTTTAAATAACTTCTTTTTCATTTTTTTTTTCATTTAATGGATGACTGTGACAAAGAATCATAGATTTGGTCCTTTGTTGAGGTAACAATGTGTGACAACTTTCTTAAATGAGACAATCATCAAAACTTGGGCATAGAAAATCAGCGTTTCATTACAATTTCATAGTGCTAAACAATTGTAAGCCTATCTTCGATATAAAAAAAATGTGAAAATGTTATAGATGATAGCTCAGCAGTTCAGAAAAATAAACGCTCAAGTCTAAAGATCTTCACAGAGCCAAAAAGTATGTAACTTCTGCAACAAATGTCAATTTAAATTTTGGAAACGAAAATTAGTCTTGGTTTAGCTCCAAGTGTTTTATAGCTGGGATGCAAAAGGTTTTCCAAAAGGAAACAGAAAATTAGTTAGATTTTAACAGAGTATCTTTATATGTGCTTTGACGAACACCACCTTTGGTCATGCCATACCCCATATCAGTTGGGAAGAAATCTGCATTACATTTACAGTTACCTTCAACAGAAATGTAGAAAAATAGCTGTAAAATGGAATTGAGATTAGTCTGAGAACTTTTTTTTAATATCTGTTGTACATCGTTAAACACCTTTTGGATTTGAGGATTTGTACAAGTGTTATCTTAATCTATCAGCTTTAATAAAAATGTGGTGTTGCAATTTAACCTTCTCAATTGTCGGCAAGTTGTTCCGCTGACTAAGATACAACATCTTTATTACTATTCAAAGTGTTGACTTGAATTGTTCTGTCCCCACAAGAAACTTCATTACTTCAGTGCTATGGAGTTAGATTAGATGTCAACTCTTTTTGACTGAGCGAAACTCTTAGTCAGTTTATTAGGGCCTCAAGCATTTTATTAATTTTAAATTGAAGTTTGTAGCTTTATTACACGTGCCAGCTTAGAAAATAAGCCTAATCCTACAGAGTATGACAAAAAAGAATATAAAACTCTTAAATTACAACAATTAACAAAACAAAACACTGTAGCCTGCCTAAAACCTGTAATCGAGCTTCAGAACAAAGGAAACTATGGCAGTGAAGAACAAAATAAGTTGAGATGAGTATGTAAAGAAGAGAAAACGTTTGTGGGGAATATTACTATGCATCAGTACCAAAGGCGGCATATGACGCTGCAATCAATGATGTTGACGGCAAGCCGCCAAAGACCATGGAATTTGTCATGTCAGCCTTCAGCGCCGCTTGAAGAGAAAATGGAGGTGTCACCAACAACACCACCTTCAGCAACAGAAGAGGGTGTTCAAAGACGAACAAAAAATAGATTTGGCAAACTAGGGTGAGGCGGGGTAGAAAGTACATGGGGTAAAAGGTAACAAATCATTTTCGCAACATCAATTTGTGTTAGCACCGTATATCTTAATTGTAATTGTATTTTGAAACAGATCGCACTGTCTACCACCATGGTTCGAAACTACCAAAGAAAAACAGAGGAAAAGCGTCCTTGCAAAGTATGAGGCTGCTCCAAATGATATTCGGGAAGGCCTCGACTATCGACTGGCTTCGGACAAGCAAGGGCTTTGCCATGTAACTTGTATCGGTTCGTCAAGAAACAAAGGGCAGGACAGAATCCACACACCCCTGCTTATGCAAAACGAAAGCAGTATTTACAAACGACCAGGAAGACATTCTAGCCACTTATCTTCAAGACCGTGCTGATAGTGATAGGCACTGTGGACTCTCTCTAAAAGAAGTCTAACAATATCCTTATCAGTGTGCTGTTGAGTTCTTCATCGCAAAGGCAAACTCCTGGGACGATAAAAAAGATGACTGGAAAGGAAAGCTGCAGGGTTTCCGCGGTCATCATAACTTGTCGCTACGCACCGCGGAGGATACAAGCCTTGCGAGGGCAATCGGTTTCAACCGACCAGCCGTACAGAGGTTCTATGACAACCTTTAGGAGTGAACAATCGTTCAATCTTTACAACGGACAGAATATAACAACGTCGGTGGAACTGGCGTTACCATGATTCCAAAACAAACCGGGTCGTGGCCAAGAAAGGAACGAGATCTGTTGACCTTATTGTCTCCGCCGAGAAAGGAACTCTTGTCACTGTCATATGCGCCACCAACGACATGTGTGCCTCCAATGTTAATATTCCCAAGGAAAAACTACAAAGACCACTTTCTCTTCGGCGCTCCACCGGGATCTTACGGCATTACAAATGACTCAGGGTGGATCAAAGAGGACAATTTCCTGACCTATGTGGAGCACTTTGCTGCCTTCGCCAAACCTACAGAGCAGAAACATGTTCTACTCATCATGGATAACCATATCTCGCACCTCAAATGACTATTGCAAAGCAAACCACATATTTATGTTAAGCTGCCACAACTGCCGGATCATCCCATCTGCCTACCAAAACTACCGGACAATCCCAACTGCCGAACCATCCCAGCTGCCCACCAAAACAAAAGGACTATCCCAGCTGCCTACCACAACTGCCGGACCATCCCAGCTGCCTACCACAACTGCCGGACCATCCGAGCTGCCTACCACAACTGCCGGACCATCCGAGCTGCCTACCACAACTGCCAGACTATCCCAGCTGCCCACCAAAAAATCATATTAATTGTGAAAAGTTTAGAGGAAGTCATCTGTTATGCGACCAAAATGTGTACACTCATATACACTATTGGATCCGCGTATCAGAAGTGATGTACAAAAAAAAAAAGTTGGTAGGGTCCATACAAATAAAAGTGTTACAACTTAACTCGGGTACCCTATAAAAGTACAATGGGGGTTGGAAGAGTGGTGAGCTTGCGAGTTATCTCCGGGCTACTTTACAGACTTTTCGTTCTACACTGGAAAGTCTGACACTCCAATGGCTAATGGCTATTGCTATCTTAGTCAGGCACCTAGATCAATGCCATCATGTGTAGAGGGAAGGGTAGCAAATGTGGAGCAGGCGGGTATATCGGAACACAACCGTACCAGAAAAAGAAATGTAACTCGCCGCGATTTCTGTGGCTGGATGGGTAGAGTGATAGTCCTTTTGCACCGTCCCAGCCTAAAATGGCGGATGACAGCAATACTCAATGCAGGTAGGACTTTTTCCCCGCTTATTTTGATCTTAATTTGACACTGTAAAAGATGATCGGAAAGTAGGTGCTGTAATTAATATAAGTTTTTACACGATAAGATTTTAATAGAGAAAGAGTCGACCTTTAAATCAGCAGACATATTTGTTTGGCAACGATTTGTTTTTGTACCTGCAAGGTCTAGACTGCGTTGCCTTGTTGCTCCTAATATGGAACAGCGAAAGGGGCAAATATGAAACAAGTGTTCCATATAAATGAAAGTGTTCTACTTTTAAAACCATACTTTTATTAAGTTCAATTGTGCGCAGGTCAGTGCAAAACATGTCACAGCTCTGAAAAATACAAAACTCCAACCTTTACGAATCATTTGTTTTGAAGATTAGTGAAAATAATCTCTGTTCAACTTCAAGATAAACCAATTATTTTAACGATAAACCTTTTTACAAACCTCGACAGCACAATGGAAAGAAGAAAATATGTCAATACTGCCGGAGAGCGACGTATCTGACAAAATCTGAAATTTGCATATTTTTGCTCGAAAATACTTCCAAGGCCATTAGGCATCTTATGTCAAATGCAGGAGGACGTGTCTGCACTACAATTAGGTTATTTTACTATGTCAAACAGACGTAACTGAAGGGCAGTGCCCATATCCACAATGGCAGAGCGACGTAACAGCAATTCCAATGGCAGAGAGACGTATCTGTGCCATGGGTCAGACACGCCAAGTTTGCATTTACGTCAAGTAGCACACCTTTGCACCGGATGAAACTGAAGGGATGTGTGTAACCCAAGCTCCCTTTTGGCGCAATCGAACCAAAACATTGCTAACAGCCACCAGCCTTTTTTCAAAGCATTAAATAAATCAGTTTGCATTCTCCATTCAAAGTAATGGCTAAAAGGGTGAGTAGTTTTTCGTATTAGATGTAAAACATTCAGAACATGAAAATTGGGGACTCAGGGGGACGCTAAACTAGAAGACTATCGGGTTCGACTCCTTACTCATTACCGTGTTAAAATTATTTTGCTTATGTTTTTAGTCTTTTCTAGTGCTCTTTGAATTTATATTGTAATTTTATATATATATATTTTTTGTCATTAGAATATCCTTGCCTGCCGCAGTACTTAATGAGTGCAGTCGCAGTTTATATGCTTGAAGAAAAAAAGTAGGTTCTTAGCAAGTAAAAAAGTGAATATAGATCTAGATTCGCTCGGTTTCTCTTCTTCTTCAGCATACGAACTCTCAAGAGGTTCGTGATCTGCTATTACTGACGGATTCGGATTCTGAAGATTACCAGATGATCGATGATGACAACGACTAGACGTAAAATCCTGAGCCTGGTTCCGATACGAGCAGCGAAAATGAGTCTCCTAGAAAAAAAGGAAGGATGTGTCAAGGTTAAAAAATCTCTGCTTCTGACATGTTGGATCCTCCAGCACAGCTCCCTTCAAGCTTTGCTTCTGACACGTTGGATCCTCCAGCACAGCTCCCTTCAAGCTCTGATTCTGACACGTTGGATCCTCCAGCACAGCTCCCTTCAAGCTCTGCTTCTGACACGTTGGATCCTCCAGCACAGCTCCCTTCAAGCTCTGCTTCTGACACGTTGGATCCTCCAGCACAGCTCCCTTCAAGCTCTGCTTCTGACACGTTGGATCCTCCAGCACAGCTGCCTTCAAGCTTTGCTTCTGACACGTTGGATCCTCCAGCACAGCTCCCTTCAAGCTTTGCTTCTGACAACTTGGATCCTCCAGCACAGCTCCCTTCAAGCTCTGCTTCTGCCAACGTCGATTCTCCAGCACATCTTCCTTCAGGCTCTGCTTCTGCCATCGTTGATTCTCCAGCACAGCTTCCTTCATGCTCTGCTTCTGCCATCGTTGATTCTCCAGCACAGCTTCCTTCAGGCTCTTCTTCTGCCAACGTCGATTCTACAGCATAGCTCCCTTCAGGCTCTGCTTCTGCCATCGTTGATTCTCCAGCACAGCTTCCTTCAGGCTCTGCTTCTGCCATCGTTGATTCTCCAGCACAGCTTCCTTCAGGCTCTGCTTCTGCCATCGTTGATTCTCCAGCACAGCTTCCTTCAGGCTCTGCTTCTGCCATCGTTGATTCTCCAGCACAGCTTCCTTCATGCTCTGCTTCTGCCATCGTCGATTCTCCAGCACAGCTTCCTTCAGGCTCTGCTTCTGCCATCGTTGATTCTCCAGCACAGCTTCCTTCAGGCTCTTCTTCTGCCAATGTCGATTCTCCAGCATAGCTTCCTTCTGGCTCTGCTTCTGCCATCGTTGATTCTCCAGCACAGCTTCCTTTAGGCTCTGCTTCTGCCATCGTTGATTCTCCAGCACAGCTTCCTTTAGGCTCTGCTTCTGCCATCGTTGATTCTCCCACACAGCTTCCTTCAGGCTCTACTTCTGCCATCGTCGATTCTTCAGCACAGCATCCTTCATGCTCTGCTTCTAATAGTAACACCGTTGATCCACTAGCATAGCTTACATCAAGTCCTACCACAGCTTCCGTCGACGCACCAGTGCATCTTCCTGCAAGCTCTGCCCCTGCCTCCGTTGAGACAATAACGCAGCTTCCTTCGCCCAATCCAGATTGCTCTACTCTTCCAATGAAGAAGAGAGCAAGAACTGTTGAAGAGCGCAATAAAAGAGATGCTGCATCGCATCCTGTGAAAAAAGGGTGCACCGATTTGTATAAGCTTGATTGCAACAAGATATTTAGCAATGAGGACAGAATAACAATTAACAAAGAGTTTTGGTCGCTTCACCCTGAAAATAGCCGACAATTGTTTGGAATACGATAAAGCAAAAGGCAACCTAACGCCATACCACCAACGATTCGCCTAGGCGTTCTAAAACATATCGCTACTTCTTACGACGATCTATGGAATCTGGTGGAGGATTAAAAGCTATTTGCAAGGTATTCTACCTGACCATCCTTGGCTATAATGAAAAAAGCGATTCTGCAGTCATGAGGATTCTCCAAAGTGCACCAGTTGAGAGCACAAGCCCCGCTGCTAACAAGCGAGGGAAACATGAGCCCAAGAACAAGCTGGTTCGTGATGACATTTCCCATCACATTTCAAAATACAATCCAGCAGTGCATCACTAAAGAAGGGAGCACGCACCAAATCGCCTCTGATAAAACAATAACCGACATGCAAGCTGACTTTTGTCGAGAAGTCAAGCGAGTCTGTTTAGAGACATATCGAAAGGAAGTGGAAAGAATGAATATCAGCTTTGCTGTGTTGGGCGCAAAAGAGTGCGAGACATGCAAAAAGAACTCGGAGCACAGGGATGATAGAGGCACCGCAGAGACATGCCGGTATGAGCTGTGCCTACACCATTCAGAGCACATAAGGAGAAGGGGCGAGGCCAGGGCTGCTTACAAAATGGATGCGGGAAGAACCTCTGATGATCAAGAGGTGATAACATCTGTTGACCTTCAAAAGGTCATGATGCTACCCCGCCTGCCAGGAGTCAAGTCATGCGCCTTCTCTAAAAGAATCGTTGTGTTTAATGAGACATTTTCGGGAATTAGCACATTAAGTAATAACGTTGCAGTCGTGTGGAATGAGTCCGTTTCCGGTAGAAACGCCGATGACATTTGCTCTGCATATTAGAGCTTCCTCAAGGAGAGAGATGCAAAATCCTTCATCCTGTGGGGCGATAATTGCAGCGCCCAGAATAAGAATAGGGCTTTTTTCAGTTTTCTTGCCATAGCAGTGAACAGCCAAGACATCTCGGCTAATGAGATCACTTTTAAGTACCTCGAAACCGGCCACAAATTCATGGCTGCTGATTCGGTGCACCACAGCATCGAGAGGGAACTGAAGAAAAGTGGGGATGTCAGAAACTTTCAAGAGTACGTTCATACCCTGGAGAGAACTCGATGCAAAGTCATCAGCATGGAAGTAATCAACTCCAAGCGCCGTATGGATCCCTACTGGTGGGGCCGGTGTCCGTATAATGTGACCAGTTGAGAGACAAATTATATAAATGGTAACCCCGCCCTGTCTCTGTGTGGGAGCAAGTGAAATTGACAGGCCGAAGTCTTGGTCCCTGCCCATAATACATGTATAGCTTTTATAGTTGCTGATGACTGACATTCAATCTTCAAACAAACGAGCAAAAGAAGTGCATGCAAACAAAAGCAGTATTAAAACATCATTTTTAACGCCTCTCAACTTAATGTATTTACACAGCTGAAATATGACAGGATACAGAATATTTACCCAGAGCCTCCAGTTCCTTTTTTTTTTCTTGACCTGTTACAGGATATTGAAGAAATTTGATTACTGTAAGTCTGGCTGGTTTTAAATGATAATTTTGCAACAGCTTGGACTGTTATCTTTTGGTATAATTGTTCTACTCTCAATCTGTCAAAATATTACAAATGCACCTTAGTTTACAGTGTGCCCTTTCTGTCCCCATTTCTTTTTTTTTTTTTAATCTTATCTTTTTTATGAATGTCCAGAGTGGAACCTTCATTTGCGGCCGACATTGTTGAGAACTCACAGTCCAGTGTTGAATACCCTATGCTGAGTGACTATCCAATGCTGAATGAGGAATGTCAAGTCTCCTGTACCTCAGATGAAGTTGTTCGAAAAAAGTGGGATAAAAACATTGTTGTATGTACTGTAAAGAAAAAATTTTAAAAATGAGTAAATACCTTGAAAATGTCCACAATAGTGAATTTGATGTTCAAAGGGTTTTGATGTACCCTAAGGAGTCACAGGAAAGAAGAAAAGCATGGGGAATGTTGTTGAATGAAGGGGATTTCGAACACAGTGTTGAGGTAGTCAGAGCTGGTAACATTCAAAACATTATACCAAAATATAGATAAAAAAAGGGTAGTGCAGACAAATATGTGGCTTGTCCATACTGCAAAGGAATGTATGGAAGCAAACTCCTACATTTGCATGTGAAAAGCTGTCCCCAAAATGTAGCAGGAGCTGTTCAAACAAGAGGTGGTGCTCTCAAACAAGAGAGATTATTGATGCCTGTGCCAAAAAACATTTCTGAGGCCTTCTACAAGACAGTCCTCTCGAACATGAAGAAAGATAATATTCTATGACGCGTGATGAATGATGATCTTATTCTTCGCTTTGGAGAAAGAATGTATTATAAGAGAGATTTAGAGGAACACACCGCAGATCACATAAGTGGTCGCATGAGAGAATTAGAACGTCTTGTAGAATGCTTGAGGGAGGACATACAAATGAGGGTTTTATCTTTAACACAGGCACTAAATGTTGCAAATTTTGACTTTTTGCTGTCTTGTGTGAGAAAAGTTGCCGAATTTAATGAAGAAACACACCAGTTCAAGAAAGGCACACTGGCTCTAAAACTTGGTTATTCTTTAAAGAAATGTGGGAGGATTTTACAAGCAGAATCAATTTAAAAAAAGATGATGATGGCTTGAGAAAGCAGGCAGAGGCATTTGAAAGACTATTCAGTGGGGATTGGTGTGATTACATCAGTGCAACTGCAGGTAAGTCAATTCATAGAGCTAGACAAATCAAACCTCGTCTCGTTCCAGCCTGTGCTGATATGGAAAAAGTACACCATTTGCTCGAGGAGAAAGTAGGAGCAAAAGATTATGCCACTCTAGCAAAGGCAACACTTTGCTCAATCTCATTGTTTAATAGGAAACGTGGCGGTGAAGTTCAGAGAATGAAGGTTGAGGATTTCCATCGTGGGTTAAAGTGTGGCGTTCTTACTAACCCAGAAATGTTGCAAGGCCTCACAGAAACTGAAAAAAAGCTAATAAACCACTTTTGTCGTATTGAAATACGTGGAAAGTTCAATAGGAATGTCCCTGTATTGATGACAGCTCAGATAACACATAGTATTCAACGCATCGTTCAGCTAAGAATAGAGCTACAGCCTCCAATTGAGAGTCCTTATTTGTTCGCATCTCGAAGTAGTAAAGACCCTACAGAAGCTCCGATGTGATTAAAGAATATGCCAAAGAAGCTGGAGTTACTGATGGATCAATTTTCGCCTTTACTCAATTAAGGAAGCAGGTGTCAACATTGTCAGACACTTCATATTTCAAAGTGAGAGCAAGACCAACTTGCAACATTTTTAGGGCATGACATAAGAGTACACCGATCCGTCTACAGGCAAGCTATTGAGGTGATGGATAGAGCCAAGCTTGCCTGAATTCTGATATCGTGAACAAAGGAATTACAATTTCTAAAGAGAGCCTTGGGGTTGTGGATGGAAAATTGGACGATGAAGACGGCGGGAACAGCTCTGATGAGGAGAATGACAATGATATGACAGATGCAACTGCTGACACTGCAAGTGAACGAGGGGCAACACAGAGTGAAAGCGCTGACATTCACGCTATGAGCATGAGAAAAAAACAAAGCCTTACAAAAAGATTTACAGGGCATGGAGATGAAATTGAGATATCTGGAGTAGAAAAAAAAATTCAGAAGAAAAGCATGGACGGAAGAGGAGGTTGATGCTATCAGAAGACAACTTAATAGTTGCGTACTCATGAACAGAGTTCCTCGAAAAGATGAAGCTCTGAAAGCCATACAGATGGAACATGCTTTGCAAAATAGGGCATGGAAAAATGTCAAAGATTTTGTGTACAAATTAGTAAAAAAGAATAGGCACAAATAAAGAGAAACAGACTTTCTGGACAACATCGTTTGGGTCTAATAACAGTGGTATTTTTTACTTCCAACACTAAAACTTGTATGTTAGGAATAGAATTAGAAAGGAGTTTCAGTACTTTCACCTTGTATTTTGCACATCATTTTAAAAGGTGAAAGAGAGAAGTAGGATGGAGTAGAAAGTGGCCGTATAATATATATTACCTTATTTTTTACTTGCACCAAGATGAGTATGAGAGAGCTACAGAAATTTACTATTAATTATAATACACGTAGAGAGTACATGTACAGGGGACTTGACTTCAAGAAAATTATCAAGTGATCAATACTTTTGTCTTGAAATAATCTGTGAAATACAAATTGATGTGCTTGAAATTATTTTTAATGGGCATATATGTGCTCTAATTTGATTTTTTGCTTTATCCAAGAGCTATAACACTACATTCAGGGTTGCATAATGTTGGTGTTTCTTTTTTTTCTGTTTTTTTTTTTTTACATAATCAATATAAATATGCTCCAATTATGACGGCTGATGCAAGAAACATCCTATTTTCAAGGATGTTCTGATTTGAACCTTAAAGTCAAATATATGTCAACTTTGACACTGTTCATTATACTTCAGTACTGATCTTTAACAAATTGCAGCCCCATTCCCTGTATGCTCAGGAAAAAATTATCTTTAAAATACATTGATCTGGTTAATTTTTGTATCATTCTTTGTTGTATCAGTTCCTTTGATTATTATGTTATATCGATATACAGGAAGAAATTGATAAAGGCTGTAACTAATTTTGGAGGGAAAGAAATGGAGCAGGATTAGGACTTATTTTCCTCTCTTTATTAAAAAAACAAAATACGCTATCTTTTAAATCACACTTGATGTTCATGAACGCATAAAAAAACTTAATTGGTCTTTTCCAACACAAGTGAAACCAAACAAGGGTTTTGTATTATTACTATTAATATAATGTACTGTATCAATTTTAGACTTATGTTTTTTTTTGTTTTTTTTTCTGTATGACACTCATTTATGTTGTTATTTGATCTCATGTCTATGACACTTGTTTTGTTTAATAAATAATATCGTCTTTTAAATTGCTCTGCCTTATTTTTTTTTTGCTTTTTTGGTAAATAGTTTTATAGATAACTCTTTGCATGCATTCTGCGCTAATCTAATTTTTAAAGTCATATTTTTGCCTCTTTTTCTTCATTTGAAAACACTTAAATTTCATATCTTTGAATAGATTAAGATAAATCTATGTCTTCACAATTAAAAACTTTAATCTCACCCGGCACAAAGCAAAGTTCTAGATAGCAAAACCTTAAATGTGTATTTTGCAACTAAAAACTTATTTGCCCTGGGTTCAAGACAAATTGCCCTGTATCATGGAACTCCATTTATTGCTATCTAGCTCCTCTGCAGTGGACAGTCTGATACAATTATTTGGTACTGAGATGAGCTATAGTGTAATATGTATAAAATTATCCTATCATTTGGTTCTTTTTCTAATATCAATTATTATTACATGACATTAAATGCACATTTTGCAAAGAGATGCTATAGGGACCTGCATTTTGATTGCTTACCTATCAATTAACATAGGACCCCAAATTCCACGTTCTGCATCATGTGCGAAACATATTCTAAATATAGCTCTCAAGGATCCCATTGTTCGAAAAGAGCTCAATTTAAAAATCGTGAATAAAACTTTTAATATTTGCTTAAATTAAGAACTCAAACGAATTTTTATAAAATGATGTAATGGGGTATCTGTTTAAATGGATTTAAAAACAAAATAAGAGATATTTACCTTGGAACCCATTTTTCCATGAATTTGGCATGGACCTCAAAGTAGGGCATATTCAAGTTTGTGTGCGTGTGTGCGCGCGCGCAGCAGGTAAAGCAATGCCATCACTGGAAAAACGATGCGCTGCGTGCAATGTGCGACACAAGGCGCCCCAACTGGAGCTATATGGATATATCAGACAAATGCCTGGATATGTGAGGTTTTGGGCTGCAGACAACTCATATGAAATTTTTGGGAACAAGATAAATGGTTGAATGTACCTAATTATAGTTTGTTTGTTGTTGTTGTTGTTTTTGTGTGTGTTTTTTTGTTTGTTTGTTTTTTTTGTTTTTGTTTTTACTTCACGCCTTTCTGTAATTTTCTGTTTAATTTAACTACAGTCAAACAGTTCTTCATCTAGAAAACTTTCTCGTTCATCTTCTTCACTGATTACACTTTTTGAGTTGCTTTTCTTCTGTAAATGAGCTGCTTTTTGCGGTTAGCTATGGAGTTGTCTTTTTCTCTTTGTTATAATGTATTTGGACGAAATTGTCCCACCTTACCGGGCGAAACTGCACTATGCTGGTCGAAATAGCAACAAGCGAGACGGCGACTATATTTAACTCTCTAAAAAAAATTTTTTGTCCAATATAATATATAAACTAGACGAGACTTACTTGTAAGGTGAAGTATAATTATATGATTCTGTCGTCCAGACGTATTCATAGAATACAGCTGCGATGGAGTGACCCGATATGCGCAGAACCACTAGTTGTGTGACCTTCGTCGCGGAACCACTTCATCTCGAGACCTATGTCTTTCCAATTTTTGCGTGTTACTCCTAATACTTTTTATGTATTTCAATGTGCAGATCGCTCGCCACGAAAAGTTTTGAGTGATAACTTCATTTCCGTTTCCGATAGCTCGGGCTTTCGCTTTGAATTCGGAATATTCAATTCTGTGACTACATAATACTTTCACATTAGTTCTTCAGTTCTACTACAGTTTCGATTTATCATTTCACTTTTGACCCTCTTATTTACCTTCAGCCTATTTTGAACCTACTGCTTATCATTGTGTATTTTATTCAGCTTATTTTTATTTATAAGCTTATCCTGAATTTGTTTTCAGATTCCTTTTGATTGTGTTTTGCTTTCGGTATATGATAACTGTCCTGTACTACAAGATGGCGTTTTCTAGTAAGACTTTGGACTTAAACAAAGAAAAGGCTGACTCTATTCCTTCGAGTTCGGGCAAATCACAGCCTGGGTGTTTAAAACCTTTACGGTCACCCTCTTCCCCCACCTCCGGGCCCTCAATGTCCCAAACGGTCATTGACTCGAGTGGTGCTCAAATGAGGGACATGTCAGACAGAGTTCGTGGGAAGATCCGGCCCGGCACCCCAGGTAAAACGAACACATACGGGGAAAGGTGGGGGTGAGAAACCCGCACTCGCTCAGACTAGCGCTTTGCCTGCTCGCAGGGATGAGGATATGAGGGATATCAAAGAACAATTATCCTAGTTAATGCAACTTGTGCTAGTCATCACTGAGATAAAGGCGGCATACGATCACTACAATGACATGGAGAGAGACGACCCAGACCGCCATATGAGCGAGGCGGAACTCAGTCTCTCAGAGAGCACCGATGTTGCGCAAGACACACCTGACACGGTAGGTTACTATAATACCTTAACCGGAGCATGTGCTCCTCAGGAGACTAATGTTCACGAAGAACTAGCTTTTGGTGTGGAGAAAGTGCTCACCGACGGAATGTCTAAGTACACTCTCAGCGCCCTCCTAGATAAGTATTACGCACCAGCCAACTGCAGTAGACTCTCCGTCCTGCAGTGTAATCCGGAAATCTTCAAAAACACCAGCCAATCTTCTAAGGCGCGGGACAGCGCGCTACAAAACGTCCAAAAAGCCTTAATTAAAGGCCTCACAGCCATCCTCCTTGCCTTTGACGATCTGTCGGCGATCTTGCAACCTGCACAAAGCGGTGCCATGAAGCAAATAGCAGACGGTGTCGCTCTGTTTGCGCATTGTTCACATGCGCTCAATTTATTTCGGCGGCATGCGTTTAAGGGGGAGCTAAAGGAGGGGTATCCCTCCCTATGTGGGGCAGCGCATCGTGGGTGCTCTCTTTGGCCCTAATGTCCAAGATAGGGTCAAGGAACTTAATGATACTACTCAGCGGTTTCACCCTTAGGGTAGATCTCTACCGGCGTAGGGCCCGACGGTCAGACCGGGCATATTTCCGGTGAAAAAAACTGCGACCCGGCAAAATGGTAGTAACAAGTAACAAAAAACGCCAACCCGTCTACACCAAAACCAGACGGAAGCCAGGCGTCACGGGGCCGACGTTTTCGATAGAGCTGGTTCTATCGACGCCGTCCGTCGGGTGAAAGGGGAGAGAATTTGTGGTGATCTGCTGCTCGTCGATAATGCCCCTTTTTCTATGTCATGCCTATTAATAGTATTTTGTGTGCTTTTCTGGGAAGCTAGAAGTCGACAATGGAGGACGAAACGTTAATCATGTGCGTTCAAAATCGGTCATCCATTTATGACAAACGAGACCCGCTACATCACAACAAGGACCACATTCAAAAGCAATGGGAGGCCATAGCCCAAGAGATGGGGTATGAAGGTAAATACTATGTAGATGTAGATCTAGATTAGATCTAAGCCTAAATTACGAACACAGTTACTTTTGACTCTGTTACTACTGCTACTGTTGTTTTTAGTAGGCTACATTGTAGATCTAGATCTAGGCCTTAATTCAGAGCACAGTTAATTTTGACTGTTGCTGCCACTGTCGTTGTTGTTAGTACATTGAAGATGTAGATCTAGGCCTAAATTCAGAACACTGTTCATTTTGACTCTGATGCTGCTGCCACTATCGTTGTTAGTACATTGTAAATAGACCTAGGCCTAAACTCAGAAAACTGTTAATTTTGACTCTGTTGCTGTAGTGTTACTGTCTTCGTCGCTGTCATCGTTGTTGTTGTTGTTGTTGTTGTTGTTGTTGTTGTTGTTGTTGTTGTTACATTTTGTTTTGTTTTTTGTTGTCGTTGTTGTTACATTTTGTTTTGTTGTCGTCGTTGTTACATTTTGTTTTGTTGTTGTTGTTGTTGATGATAGTGATGGCGACGATGATGCTGATAATGGTGAAAATGATGATGATGATTTTGATAATGATGAGGAGGAGGAGGGATGATGATAATGGTGATGGTGATGATGATAATGATGATGATAATGATGATGATGATGATGATGATGATGATGAAGATGATAATAAACATTTGCTTTGATTGTCATGACACTTTATTTCGTTTCATAATTGACAATGTAGGCTACAGAATTTTTTACATTGTTTATTTGATTTACATTAACACAACTTAGTCAGACTGTTGCTTACATATACAATGCACTCAAGTTAAATCAAGACATTAGTTTGCCAGTGTACGCTTCCTGTTGGCGATGTGAAATACTTCATCAATAAGTTTCTAACGGCTTTCCCGTCCCCAGTATGTCTACGACCAGGTCTTGCTGGTGTGGGAGTAAAAGTTGAATTGGTATCATCTTCGAAATTGCCCATTTCTTTTATTCTATCCGGTTCCCTGTTCTGAATATAATTGTGGAGGACGCATGTCGCTTTCACAATGTCAGTAGCAAAATCTACCTGGACTTCAATTGGCTTTCTTAAAATCCTCCACATGCTGGACAAGACACCAAAAGCACACTCAATTTGCTTTCTGGCTCTTGAAAGCCGGTAGTTGAAAATGCGTTTCTCATCCGACAGTTCTTTGCGTGGAAAAGGTCGCATCAGATTTTCCAGCAAAGGGAATGCCTCGTCCCCAACAAACACATATGGTGCGATAGTATTGGTGTTAGGGATCTGTATTGGATCTGGCAGATGCAATGTTTTTTCTCTCAGCCGTTGGAAGAAGTTGGAGTCTTGAAATATGCCTCCATCACTGGAACTCCCATACGCCCCTACGTCAATGACAATAAATTTAGACTTGGCATCACAAATTGCCATCAATACGATTGAATAATGCCCTTTGTAGTTGAAATATTGAGAGCCAGAATCAACAGGAGCTTTTAGTTGTACATGTTTTCCATCGATGGCACCAGCACACAAGGGAAATTGCCATCTTTCTTGGAAGCCATTGGCTATCTGTTCCCACGAGTGTTTGTCAGGGACAGGCATATCTTGTGGTTGCAGCTTCCTCCACAGGACTTGCACTGTTTCTTTCACAATGCGACGCACTGTTTCGTGTCCAAGTCGAAAGCGAAATGCCAGAGACTGGAAAGATTCTCCGGTTGCAAGAAACCTGAAAGTATACAATTTTTGTTGACAATACATGTATAAATTAAAGAAAAGTTTCTTTTATTTGTTAAACAAGTACGGTAAAAAAATGTAACATCGATTTTCTTTTATTTTAGTCAACGCAGTGAAGTCTAGATGGGGCCACATGCGTGATTACTTCTTAAAGAAACGTCGGGAGTATCAAACTGTCAAGTCAGGTCAAGCAGCCACAGGAAAAAAGAAGTGGCACTTGTATGATACTTTGTCATTTCTGACTCCCATCTATGAACAGAGGGACACGTCTAGCAACCTTTCCCAGGAAAACAGTGGAGAAACAACACAGGCTACAGAGTCGTTAGCAGACCTCGAGTCACAAGCTTCAAGCCCGATGACTGTCAGATCTGACACTCCACCCCCTCAAGCGCCAGTTGTGCCCTACAAAAGACCCCAGAGGAGGAAAAGAACCGCTTCTCCAGGCAATGACGTCGATACAGAAATACTGAAATCGCTTCAACTGCAACAGCCTGAATGCCTTGACGACGACGACATGTGGGCTAGAAGCATCGTCCCATCTGTGAGAAGTCTGAACCATCTAGAGAAGCTAGAATTCCGTTTGGAGGTCCAGAGACTTCTTCTCGGCTACCTGAGGCGACAGGATCAGAGAGCTTACGGACAGTCGAGCACTTCTCAGGGAGCCTGTAACTACGATGATAATACATATAGTACCGCCGACAGCTATTATCAAAACCACTGGATGGGCTAAAATATTGTGTGAACGTTCCAATTTTTACTACCTTTTGAAGCAAGAACACCATTTTTTTCAATCATGTATTTGTTGGTAAAACATATTCTTCAAAGCAGAATATATGTGTAAATTTTATTTTGGAAAATTTGTTACTTACGTTACTGTTGTTACTTGTTGTTTGCTGTAGTTTGTTGTAGTGTATTATTTATTATTGTTTATATGTATTGGTTTTTGTTTATTTTAATTTCTGTTGTTGTTGTTGTTTGTCGATGTTATTGTTAGTTTTTGTGGCTGTTGTGTTTGTTGTTGCTGTTGCTTTGTTGTTGTTGTTTTTTGTAAGGAGGATGGGAATGATGGTAACAATATCGATACAGCACAACATGATGATGATAGCAACACTCACCTCAAGGTAACAGTAAGTCGCTCAATTGGAGAAATCGCCTTCCTATAATTGGTATTTTCCTTGAGTAAATCATCCTGGCAAATATCTTGCAATTCACTGAATGAGCTTTTTTGCATGCGGAAATGTTTTATGAACTTTTCACTGTCTTTGATGAGCTGTGGGTATAGGTGATGGAATTCACCAAGAGAATCCCGCTCCTGTTGTATGGGATGGACCCAAAATCGTCTTGTATTGCGCCTTCGTATCCTCCTTCTTAGCCACAGTAACAACAACAATTTTGTCCTCCTGCTACACGCCATTTTCTACAAATTTAGTCTGTGTAGTGTGTTGTCTGACCGTCCGGTGCCGTAGCCGGTGTGGGTGTGCAAACCGGCAAAAAATCGTCGGGTCGGGTCTGACCGTCGGGCCCTACGCCGGTGGAGATCTACCCTTAAACAGTTCAATCGAGGCACCCGCCGGTTCCTTTTTTTTTTTAAGCCAGCGCTAGCCGTGGCGGAAAAGGGGAGGGGGGTACAACAGGGGCCAGCAGCATACACCAACATCTCCCCCTCCTCGCGGTGCTTGGGGCCAGCCGAGAAAGCCGATATCCAAACGCAAACAATAGGCCTGGATCAGGTACCTGAGACTAATAGCTATAGTGGGGGGAAGCTTAAGAATTTTTCAAAGGAATGGGAAAAATATACATCAGACCCCTTCCTACTCTCTTGTATAGAAGGCTGCAGACTGAATTTCGATACTGTCCCAATTCAATCTAAAATGCCGCGTCCCCTAAAGTTAACAACAACATGGGAGGTGCTCACTCCCTTAAATGCAATAAACTTAGCAGGCAATTGATTTTATGGTGCAAATTCAAAAGGATATGGCTATGAGCTTGTCATGTCGTTGGAAAGGTAATGTTTCGGCTGATAGATATAGCCGTAAACGATCTATTCACACGGAATGGTCCCTTAATGTTGAGACTTTTCAAGCTCTTTGCAAACGAATTGAAACTCCTCTAATAGATTTGTTTGCCTCATGCACAAATCACCAACTACCCAGGTACATGTCCCTGTACCCTTATCCTTACGCTGCAGCTATCAATGCTTTTTATCAACCGTGGGATGAGTGCGTTTATATTTTCCCACCATTTAATCTGATCCCCAGAGTGTTGAAGAAATTGTTGGATGACAAGACGGAGAAGGCACTAGTTGTGGTACCTCTGTGGAAAACTCAAGCTTGGTTTCCAAAGATAGAGAGAATGGCAATAGACGATCCACTGCATCTAAACCCATCGAAAACCCTATTAACTTTACCATCGGACAAAGCCGCAATACATCCTCGTGTCCAAAACTCAGTTTGATGGCCTTCGTCTTGTCAGGACGAAGATGAGGAAGAAAGGCCTGTCTCCTGCTACCCTCAATATTATTTTAAGCAGCTGGAGAGAGAAAACACGAACCCAATATAATATTTATTTGTCACGATTTGGCACATTTTGCAAATCCAAAAACTCGAATCCTCATGTACGCGATGAACATGTGACTTTAGAGTTTTAACAGAAATGTTTCAGAAAGGCTCCGGTTACAGCACAATTGACTCGGCGCGAGCTGCACTTTCCAGTGACATTGACACGGGTTCTGAGCCGCTGGTGTGTAGATTTATGAGGGGAGTGTTTAATTTACGACCTGCTCGCCCCCGATATTCTTCTATCTGGGATGTTTCCATTGTACTGAACTACCTCCGACGCCTTGTACCGGCGGCGAATCTTAGCCTCCACATGCTGAGTGCTAAGCTGATAACTCTCTTAGCCCTTGTAAGTGGTCAACGATGCCAAGCACTTCATGCCCTGGACATAGAGTATATGCATCTCTCAGAGAGTAAGGCTGTGTTTCACATTGAACCCTTGTTAAAGATCAACTCGCCGAAATCCCCGGTAACAGCTTTAACTATTTGTGCTTATCGAGAAGACAGGCGTATTTGTGCTTTTTCTGGTGAGTTACTTTATTATAAAATATTACGCAGTTTATTCATGTATTTTTTTATGTGATACGATAAGCAATAACACATGAAAAAGACAGGTACAATCGGAAGAATACTTTTAAAAAGTAGGAACCTTAGTAGCTACGTCTACAGTGGGTCGCGGTAAAAACTTGTTACCGATACATCTGCAGACCAATGCTAAGCTCCTACTTTGGCTTGCAGGCCAAACTGACAGAGCCTGCTTGCACCCATGCATATGGGTGAAGAGGGTATGGATTGTGAAGTAATGACAGAAAGTAAAAGGCATAAAGGAGAGCCTATTGAACTAGAAGATTGTCTTCAGTTTCCTAATGAGATGGTGGAAAATCATGGCGGCGAAGAGGTCATGAAACTTGGTGTAATGACAGGGTGTGACAGCAACATACCTGAAAACAACACTATTGGGGGCGGTTTAAAGCATGGAAATGAAGAGGGCACAGTGTCTGATGTAGGAGCAGAGCCACTTATAGGAGAAGTTGTTGAGGGTTTTTCTGGTGAAGAAGCTGGCGGGATTAAAGGGACAAGGTGAGTCAAGAAAGGAAATCCAGGCCAATGGAGACGTTTTCCAGATATCGACGCACAAAGGTGGTTCTAATACCAGCCTGAAATTTGAAAAGTCGAAAACTAAAGGCCGTCTAAAGAGAGAAGATTTGACATCTAGTCATTTCTGTGACACCAACATAACAAAGGACAAAAAAAAAAGTTAAAATCACAAAAGTTTGGAGAGAAGCGTGAGATCTGCGATGAAGATAAACTTAGGAAAGAATATTGTTGAGGAATGTTCATGGAATGGATGGATTGTGATGTTTATCACCAGTGGTTTAATTACCACTGTGTTGGCTACAGAAAGCCAGTACGCAGATATGTATATCTTAAATGCAGTTTAAAATTTATGTCTGGTTTTAGTTACTACAAATATTACAAAGGACCCCTATTTTGAAGGCCGGCATAAACATTGTGGTCATTGTATTTTATCCTTTTATTGTTTGAAATATTCTTGGGCATATTTTTATAAATTATTTTGCTAAAAGCTAGAAAGAAGTTAACAGTGAATGATGTTTGATGATCTTTGTGTTAATTCCTAGCCTCTGTGTCTACAGAGTCCAGAACTCTGGTCTCCCTAGCCTCTGTGTCTAGACAATCAAAAACCCTGGTCTCCCTAGCCTCTTTGCCTAGATAGACTAATAAAACCCAGGTCTCCCTAGCCTCTGTGTCTACAGAGACCAGAACCCTGGTCTCTCTACCCTCTGTGTCAAGAGAGATCAGAACCCTGGTCTCTCTACCCTCTGTGTCAAGAGAGATCAGAACCCTAGTCACCCTAGACTCTGCATCTAAAGAGGTCAGAACCCTGGACTCCTTAGCAGGGCTGGGATTTTTCCGCCTTTGGGCGGATTTCTGCCGATATCGCCGTTTGGGTCAGCCTTTCACTCGACCATCCGCCTACTGGGCGGGAATGAACGGCGAAATCTATTTTTATCTTTAAATGCGAAAATTGACTCCATCTGACAGGCTCTTTCTTCCAGTTCGATTCGATCTATTATAGCGAAATCACCACTGGTCTGTGGACTGTACTCTACCTCGTGTTTAATACAAACCTAGCTACTTAGTCTAGTTAGATCTATAGATCTAAATCTATATCTAACTTACTGAGTGACGCTATTCACATTCGCTCAAAATGTCCCAGCGTGTTGAAATTGTGGAAAGAGGTGAATCTTTCAACGATTCGGGTATAAGAAACGGATGGCGTTGTGAGTGGTGTGATAAAACCATATATCAACGGAGAGCTGGCGAGTTCATTAGAAATCTGAAGACGGCAGAGTTGGTTTATTGCAAGCTTTGTGAACAGAAATTCAGTATGGTAGCAAAGGATTTACTGCTCTCTCCGGACACATGTCTCGAGCCAAACACCTCGAGCTCTTGAAGGCTCGCAGAGAAAACCAGTCACTTCCAGGTAAGGACATTTTACATAAACAACTAGATCTAGTTAGAGATAGAGCTAGATCTGGATCTAGGAATCTAGATCGAATTGTAGGAATAATCTAGATCTAGGTGTAGATCAGATCTATAATCGCGGTCTGGTTTAAATCTAGATCTAGTTTATCGAATTGTAGGTCTAATCTAGATCTTGGTGTAGATTAGATCATTCTATAATCGCGATCTAGTATAAATCTAGATCTGGCAATTTAGATCGAACTGAAGGCCTAATCTAGATTTAGGTGTAGATTAGAACTACAATCGCGATCTAGTTTAAATCTAGATGTAGTTTATCGAACTGTAGGTCTAATCTAGATCCAGGCGTAGATTAGATCTATAATCGCGATCTAGTTTAAATTTAGATCAAATTGTAGGCCTAATCTAGATCTGGTGTAGATTAGATCTATAATCGCGATCTAGTTTAAATTTAGATCAAACTGTAGGCCTAATCTAGATCTAGGTGTAGATAGGAACTATAATCGCGATCTACTTTAATCAAAACGAAAATAGATAGGTCTATAGATCTTACATCTTAAATCTAGAAGTAGATACCGGTATTCAAATCTCTATTGTGCTCATACAAGGAATATTGAAATCATTATCTAAGAATCTAAATGTATTCTAATCTAGAAAACTCTTGAAATGTGTGTGATTTGTGATATAACCTAGAATCTAATACTAGATCTAGATCCAGCAATAGGTGTATCTGGAATCTAGATCTAGCTGACAATGACAAAGAAACCAAAAAATATCGATCCAGATCTATGATCTATCTATCTATAAAAAATATAAATCAAGCCTTTAAAATTTTGTTTTCTTTTTACAATAAATATTTATTGGAATAATAGAAGTTCAATTTGTAGTGTTCCACTTACCAGTTCTACTTCTTAAGAACTAGACTAGATCCAGATTTTTCTGGATACTAATTCATGATTTTTCTAGACCTATATCTGAGATCCTATTGAGAAACATCTGTGCTATTTGTGAAATAACTTGTCACATTAAGTTCTTAATTTTAATGTTCACTAGATATCATTTTACTTGTATTATATTTGAGAAGAGCAGAATATAGTTTTATTTTTAACATAAAGATTCTGTAATGCAGGCTTACATAGTGTCTTTTACAGTTTCTATTTTGCTTTATCTAACAAGGTGACATAGATTTATAGATAAATGTATGAGATAAGGACATTAACAGCTAACCTTCATGTAAGTTATGTGGTAATTTATAATTTATTATAAGGACGCTTGCATCAGGGTTCTGTCATTTAACAATTCTGCTGGCAATCCGCATTATCCCTACCAGAAAACGTATAGAGTTCACCCTTCCATCGACAAAGAGGCACTGGGTGTTGAGAAGGAAGAAGAGCGCCGAGTGCCTCTAGATGATAGAGCTAAATCGCAAGAGGCTCTGATTCTTTCCTTCATTGCAGAGAATAATCTAGCTCTCAGCATGACAACGCCTATCATTAACCTTTTAAAGGAATTGGCCAAAGACCAAGAAGCTTTCAACAGAGTTTGTCTTGAAAGAACAACTGTGTCTTACAAGCTCAAGTATGGTGTCGCCAAAACAATAACAGACAAGCTTGTCAGTCAACTTATGACGAGGCAATGAATGCAAATTGTCATAGTATGTAATTAACTATGTTTGAGCCCATTGGCTAAACTATCTGTATGTATTATGTGAAGACTGACTGCTAGCGAATGTAAAATAAATCGCTCTCTGATTTGATCACATCCTAGTCTTCGGTCGTGTTTTCATTTGCTCTTGTTAAAGTTGTTACATAATTGAAGGGCTCAATGGAAAACCTGGTGATATCACATTTTTTAAAAATTTTAAGGTTACTTCCCCTTTATATTTGGGTAACTTTCTTTGCCTCTGCTAATTTGTTCAATGGAAAAACCAGTGCTATCCACAGGTATTGCACCTGCAAAAAATAGCAATCAATGGAAAAACTGGTGCTATCCTTTTGATTCAATGGAATAAGAGGTGATATCCACCTCCATACCTATGCTGTGAAATGCATTCAAAAGAGTTCCCTCATTTAGCCAATCATTAAACAGCCTGGAGGTCACGTGATCTTCTTGTTGTCAACAATCATGGCAG
Source organism: Elysia crispata (assembly GCA_033675545.1). Lineage (NCBI taxonomy): Eukaryota > Metazoa > Mollusca > Gastropoda > Plakobranchidae > Elysia > Elysia crispata. Next base: position 52,492 of record JAWDGP010006922.1, read on the forward strand.
CTCCCATTGTGGATGATAGCTTTCCTCAGCTAACTGATCAGCCAAAAAAACGACAAAAATTGGGTAGTAAGAAAGAACAAAAGAAACTAACAGCTCTGTCTAGCCATACTACAGGGGAAGACTGTAAATGCACAAGGCTTCGTTGTTTTGAAGTAACTTCACCAGCTGAAAGAGAGAGTCTACTTAGCCACTTCAACAGCCTAGCAAACAAAGACTCGCAGGACAGCTTTTTGGCTACTCTGATTGAAGTTGGAACTGTTGAGAGACGGCGACCTACACCTGGGGTTGTTGAAGGAGCACAAAATCCCCATGACTACTCTTACAAGTGCCATGTAAAGGTTGTTCGAGGCCACACTGCAGTGCCAGTCCCAGTCTGCATTAAAGCCTTTTTGGCCTTCTTCGGCATCAAGAAAGGGAGGGTGGAAAGAATCATGGCGTTTGTTGCCACCAAAGGTAAAGTTTGATATTCACTAGACATTGTTAGATCTAGATCTAGATTAATCTAGATCTAAATGTTGCTTTCATTTTTTTCACAATGACAAAGATCACTATATTTACACTCTCTAGATCTAGATTCTACATCAAGATCTAGATCTAGGTGTGAACTAGATAAAATATAAAGAAAGTTTAAAAGCAGACCATAAAACCATAAAATGCGTAAATCTCGATGTAACGCTTTTTAATTTTCATGTTATATATCGGATTAAAATGCTCAAAATAAAGATGTCCAAAATCATTTTTGTGCTTAAGAAATTAACAATAAAGTGTTAGATCGAGGTGCGTTCTAGACTAGGTCTAGGTCATAACTGGAGAATTATGTTGGTTTTTTTTTTTGCTGGTAAAATTTTGTGAACTTAATGAAAAATAAAATAATGGTCAATCCCCAGTTAGGTCAAGCTTTTCATGTTAAATTTTGTTTTAAATTTAAAAAACTAATCACTGTCTGGTGCCAACTTATATTAAGTTTCTTATCGTCAATAATTCAATTAAGTGGCATTATTGTATCAGTATATTCACACAAATTGAGTTTCTCTTGCACAGGAATGTAGAAAAAAGTAAGCAACAAACTTTTTCTCATGTATACCTAGATTACATTTTGACAGCAATGTTCTTAAAAATGTTGTTTTTTTATGCAGGTGTCCCTCCACAAGATCAACGAGGTAAACATGATAACCGCCCCCATGCGTTTTCCACTGGACAAGTGAATATGATCATCAACCACATCAGCTCATTCCGAGGGAGACAATCGCACTACAGCAGGAAGGAAACAAGGAAATTCTACCTTCCAGAAGAGTTAAATATTGCCAAGATGCATAGAATGTACCTCGAATTGCATCCCAATGAAAAGTGCTGTTATGAAAGTTACAGGTATGTACACCATAGTTCACTCTATTCACCAGTATCATCATCATCATCTTCTTATTGATCATTAGGTACCCACCCTCATTGCCTTGACAATCATGTCTCACCACAAATCTCAATCTTTTCTTTTTCTAGCCTCTGGAAATTTTGTACTGTTCTATTTTTACCTTTAAATGTTTTCCATTCCATCCACCCTCATTGAAATAAACATTTTTTTTAAATTTAATAGCAAATATTATTTTTAGTTTCTACCTCAGTAGATTCATGTGGTGCTTTTAGCTGATATTTATGCCTTCCTTAGTTCCTAGCCTATTTAAAAATTAATTTGAAATTTTTAATCTAATTAAATTTAAATTCTAGGCAAATTATTGATTAGTTAAAGAGAAAAGGAGGCTAATAATGAAGAACACTCAAGTTCAAAATCTGTAGTAAGTTAAATTTATAAAACCTTAATAATTCCTTGCCTTGACTTTTGTTTATCATGATTTCTCCCTCGCAGTCTCATTTTGTTCTGGTAATATTTTAGCATAACGCTTGTAGGCTACGGTACTTGCTTTTTTATGTATACTTCAGTGGTTCTTTTTCATTCAGCAGCCCAGTGTCACTTTACATTGTAGCTTTTTCAGTGAAAATGGAAATTTTGACACAATATTAACACCAGTCCCATTTTTTCTGCTTTATTCCTTTCTTAACAGACAGATTTTTGAACAGAAGTTCAACATCTCCTTTGGATATCCAAGGCAGGACACATGCTCAGAGTGTGACAGTCTGGCTGTCAAGATCTCCCACCTTGATAAGGAAACTCAAGAGGAGGAGGTGCGGAGACTAATGGCGGAGAAAGAACTTCACCAGCGAAAAGCCTCCGTCTTCTATGAAAGAAAACGGGCTGCCAAAGAAGCTGCGCGCGCAGTTGGTTCCACAACAGCTGCGGTTGCTTTTGATTTTTGGAAGAATATGCCTCTGCCAAACATCACAACCAATGACGTGTACTACAGACGCCAACTGTCTTTATACACATTTGACGTGCACGACCTGGGTGCAAATAAAGTTTATTTGTACTCATACGATGAGACTGTGGCCAACAAAGGCTCAAATGATGTGGTTTCACTCTTGAACCACTACATCGAAACTTTTGTCAAACCCGAGGCTACAGAGCTGCTCTTGTTTTGCGACTCATGCGCAGGGCAGAACAAGAACTGGACCATGTTTCGGTATATTTACAGCCTTGTTCATGTAAGGAAGAGATTTCAAAAAGTATTAATCAGCTTCCCCATCAGAGGACATAGTTACATGGAATGTGACAAAGACACTGGTCTGATTAATCAGAAGTTTAAGGCTGAAATCCCAACAGACTGGATCAGTCATTTCGTGCAGGCCCAGAGAAACCCCCACCCTTTCACTGTCATCCAACCAGATGTCGCTGAATTTAAAAACTTCAGCCACCACTTTGACCCTCTTTTTCTGGCTAAGTGTCCTGTGGCCAGTAGACCTTTCCGAGAGGTCATATTCACCAAAGAGTCAATTGGTGTCATGAAGTTCAGGGAGTCCTGGCATGGCCCCTTTGCTGACTGCGTTGTCACAAAGCGAGCAAAGAAGCCGCCCCAGCCAAACACTCTTCAGAACCTATATGCCGGCAGGTTGCCCATCTCTGATGAGAAGTACAAGGACCTGCAGGTTTTAAAGAGATTCTGTACAGAGCCTGCCCAGAACTTTTTGAATAATCTTCCGCATGGTCGCAACGCTGCTCATGAAGACGACGATGAGGAGTCGGTGCCCCTTCATTGTCTCATGTCACGCAACAAAAGGACCCTTGATGAATAATTTCATGTGTTTTTATTTTTCAATTTAAAATTAAATATTGTCATTTTTCTTCTAATTTGGTTTTTTGTTTGATGTGTTGTCCTCCACAAAGATTTTTGTGTGTTTAAAGGGAGTTTTAATAGGAATCATAAAGTTGCAATGGAAAAACTGGTGATCTCCGCCTGGGGTATTGTTCACAAAACTCAAATTTTTGAATGTCTATTTAATAAAGACAACATTATTTTTATTAAGTTTTATGGTAAAATGGTGCTGTAACCCTAAAAAACCTAAAGGGTAACCAAAAAGTTACAAAAAGCATTTACTAAAAGTCATCAAACTTTATTTTTGCATTTTCTCATTTCTTAAAATACGTGATATCACCAGTTTTTCCATTGAGCCCTTCAATTAGCTTTCAATAACATAACATGGTGTCACATAGTGAATTAGTATTTTCCAAGTTTTTCTAAGGGCTATTTAAGTTTTGACCTAACCGGAAGTTGTTTCTACTCTTGCTGCATGACATAAAAAAATTGTTTTGCTAGTCCAGTACTGATCACTGTCGTCAGTCCATTACACAACCCATGTGCTCGGTGACCGAATTTTTCCCTTGTCTCAAGTTACATAGTAAGGGAAATAACTCTAAAATAAACTTACAAGCCACACGGCAGTGACTCAAGGGATATAACTGAACATTAAAAAATCAGTGTTACTTCCCTTGGCAAAGTATACAGTTAGAACATGTCTCAAAAGGGATTATCCTTCGCAGCGCCTCCATGTCTTCACTTGGAAGGTAACCTATCCGAAAACTGGAGGAAATGGCAGCAACGTTTTCAACTGTATCTGGAAGCTGCAGAACTGGACAGAAAACCGAAAAAGCAACAGAAAGCAATCCTGCTACACACTATAGGCCCAGATGCTCTAGAGCTCTTCAACACATTCACCTTTACAGATGAGGAAGATACTGACGACATCCACGTCATTATCAAGAAATTTGAGGCACACTGCACACCAAAACGAAATCTCATATATGACAGGCACCAATTCCTCACCAAACATCAACAAGAAGGCGAGAGTTTCGACCAGTTTGTTACTGAACTGAAAAGGCTCAATGCCGAGTGCGAATTTAAAGATCTCAAGGACAGCCTCATAAGAGATAGGATTGTCTGTCGCATCCGCAGCGCACAGCTGAAAGAGAGAATGCTACGAGACAATGACGTCACGCTAGAAAAGGCTATAGCGCTGGGACGGGCAGAAGAAAAGGCTAAACAACAACTAGCGGAGATGAAAGAGTCAAAAATAGAAGCTGTGAAAACAACACAAAGAAAAAACCCGAAGAAAGCATATCAGACGAAACGCAGAGTTCCTCTGTAAAAGATGTGGGACAAAGCATGAACAAAAAAGATGTCCTGCTTGGGGTAAAACATGTAAAAAATGTCAAAAGAAAAACTACTTTGCATCATAGTGCAGGACAAAAGCAGTGCATGATATTGCACAACCACGAAGTACAGACAACTCAGACAGTGAAGATGACTTCAATATTGGCTCTGTGACACATGAAAATAAAGATGGAAGTGAAGTCTTCTACAAAGCAGACGTGGAAGGAGTGAACATCACTTTCAAAGTAGACACAGGAGCACAGGTGAACATTATACCTCATCACCTCATGCAAGACATGCAATATGAATTGCTTGAGACAAAAGCCAGATTAAAGACCTACACGGGCACAGCCATCACAGTAATGGGCAAAACAGACTTGACTGTGAATGGACAAAATCATGAATTTTACGTGGTAGAAGAAAAGCACCTAACACCAATATTGGGTTATGCCTCCGCCAAGAAACTAGAAGTCATCAAAATAATGTCTTTGACAGCTAAAGAGTACCCAACTATCTTCAAAGGACTGGGATATCTGAAAAAACCTACAAAATTCAAATCAACCATGATATAAGACCAGTAATATGTCCAGCAAGAAAAATTCCAGTCGCTCTGCAGCAAAAGCTGAACGACAAACTAAAAGACATGGAACAGAAAGGGATTATAAAGAAAGTACATGTTCCTACGGAATGGGTCAACTCATTGGTCATAGTCGAGAAGCATGATTCCAATGACATAAGAATATGCCTCGACCCGAAGAACCTAAATAAGGCCATACAGAGAGAGCACCACCCTCTTCCAACAATTGAGGAAATCACTACAAGATTGACTGGAGCAAAGGTGTTTTCTAAACTTGATGCCAACTCTGGTTATTGGCAAATACCCCTGGAAGAGGAGAGTCAACTCTTGACGACATTCAACACTCCACAAGGAAGATACTGCTTCACCAGAATGCCGTTTGGCATCACATCGGCTCAAGAAATCTTCCACAAAAGAATAAACGAGGCATTTGAAGACCTAGAGGGAGTGGAAACAGACATAGATAACATTCTTGTTTGGGGAACCAAACGTCTGAGAAAAGTCCTTAACAGATGTTACGCAATAAATCTGACACTGAATGAGAAAAAATGTCAGTTCAACAAAGAGGAAATAACCTACTTGGGGCATAAACTCACCCAAAAAGGAGTCCAGCCGGACCAAGAAAAAATTAAAGTCATCGCAGCAATGCCGCCGCCAGAAGACAAAAAAGGAGTTGAAAGGCTTCTAGGCACGGTAAGTTACATGGCGAAGTTCATACCCAATTTATCCACCATATCAGAACCCATCAGAAAGCTTCTGAAAAAAGAAGTTCAGTTCACTTGGGAGCATGAACAAGAAAGGGCTTTCGTGGAAATTAAGAATGCTCTGACTTCAGAGAAGACTTTAGGCTACTTCAATCCTAATGAAGCGATCACACTGGAATGCGACAGCTCACGATCCGGACTAGGTGCAGTGGTGACTTAAAATGAAAAACCCATTGCCTATGCATCCAGATCCCTTAGTGAAGCAGAAATCAGGCGCAAATTGAGAAGGAACTTCTTGCAGTCGTCTTTGGGTTGGAACGATTTGAAAACCTGACATATGGACAACATGTCACAGTTCTCTAAGATCACAAACCGCTTGAAGCAATTCTGAACAAGCCCATCTGTTCATCAACTGCGCGATTGCAGAGAATGTTGAACCGCTTACATAAATTCAACATATCATTGAAGTACAAAGAAGGGAAACAGATGTTCATCAGCGACATGCTATCAAGAGCTTACCTCAAAGAAAAAACTCGGTCAGATGAACAAATAGAAAAGGATATTCATCTGTTCGTAAATCAAGTCGAAAGCTGCTGGAATGTCAAAGAATACAAACTGAGACAAATCGAAGCAGAGACGGCAAAGGACAGCAACCTGCAAGATCTCAGAAATCAAATCTTGAATGGTTTTCCTGCAAAACGACAAAACTTGAAAAAGAATCTCCATGAATTCTACCCTAACAGTGAAGAACTGTCCGTACACGGTGAGCTAATTCTGAAAGGCACCAAAATCTTAATTCCACAAAGCATGAGAAAATAAATGCTCCAGATTCTTCATACCTCTCATCCAGGAATTGAAAAGAGCAAACAAAGGGCTAGGGAAAGTATTTTTTGGCCCAAATCAACAAAGATATGGAAGATTATATAAACAGGTGCTCTGTTTGTCAAACACTGAGAAACAGCAAACAAAAAGAACCACTTCTACCTGTCGAAGTTCCAACACTGCCATGGAACATAGTAGGCCTGGACGTGTTACCCTGAGATCTCCAAGCTCAACACCAAGACTGCACAAGGAATTATAGCAGCTATTAAACCAATCTTTGCTCGACATGGCATCCCATGCAAAGTCATAGCTGACAACATGCCATTAAACAGTCAAGAATTTCGAAAGTTTGCCAAGGAATGGGACTTTCACATTTCGACAACAAGTCCTCTCCATCCTCAGGCAAATGGGCAAGTCGAGAGAATTGTAGCTATCATAAAGAGCGCCATGAAGAAATCGGAAGACCCAAACATTGCCATTCTTCAATACAGAAGCACTCCAATCACTGGACTGAAATACTCACCAGCTCAACTGTTATTCAATAGAAGACTGCGCGACAACATTTCAACTTTGAAGATGAAATAATTGAAACCTGCCATACCACCAAAGGCTAGACAGGACCTCATGGCGAGACAACAAAAACTCTTTTACGATCGACACGCTAAATCAAGCGCACAGGACTTTAGAAAAGGAGACAAAGTCAGAGTCCAGATCAAGAAGAAGTGGATCGAAGGCAAAATACATGGCAAACACCACACAAGATCCTATTGGATCGACACAGACAACAATCAAACTGCATATAGGCGCAACACACGCTTCATTAGACATGAAAAATCATCACAGTCACTCCTCACACCATCACAAGATGACAGTCGCAGTCACAATCTCACACAATCTCCCAGTGAGAAGCCCAAGCCAAGCAATCACCGAAATAAGGCCTCGCTCACTCAGAGCATGCACAGCAGCAGTCCCCCCAGCCACGACTTGCTGCAATCTCACAGTTCAGCTAGCACACCTATGGCTGACACTCAAAGAAGTAGGGATACTCCCACAGTACAAAACGCATATTACAAAACAAAATGTGGCCGCAGCATCAAACCCCCTTCAAAACTCACTCTTTAGAATGCAATCACAAAATCTACAAGGCCATAATAATGCCTGATTGAAAAAATTGCAACCATACACTACAGCTGTGGTCACACAACGCACGCAATTTGAAACAAAAACACGTTATTTCTTCCACAGCATACAAGAAGAAGCAAGCAAGCATTCAGTTATTGCAACTTATCCTTTTCTTTCCTTATATTAATTATATGAAATTATCTTCTAAGACAAAAAGTTCAATAATACTTGAATTAGTTCCTTTCCATATTATATTCTTTTCTCGTAAAAAGGAATGAATGGATATTATACATTGAAATAATGGTACATGTAACACAATTTATCAAGATACTAAGGCTCATACATTTTAATTTTTTATCTCAAACGCTACACTTGAGTAATATCATGAAAACAGTGGAAGATCATTTTGTCCATTTTAGCTATTATAATTAAAAATAATGATTATACAATAGTGTTAACAAAAGAGACTCTTTAACGTTTTCTTCTAAATAATATAGTTAAAATTAAAATGATAAAAGATTAAAAAGTAAATTTTTTAAATATAAACTAAAAAGAAATGTTTTTCTTTCAATTAAAGGGGAATTGTCATAGTATGTGGTTAACTATGTTTGAGCTCATTGGCTAAACTATCTGTATGTATTATGTGAAGACTGACTGCTAGCGAATGTAAAATAAATCGCTCTCTGATTTGATCACATCCTAGTCTTCGGTCGTGTTTTCATTTGCTCTTGTTAAAGTTGTTACATAATTAGCTTACGATAATATAACACAAATCACCGAAAAATAGTGAACAACAACAGCAAGCTGTTATAAATCATCTAGCCTCAGTAGAAGTCAAACAGGTGATAACAGCTGTTCTTTTTGGTGCGCTAGATGATTTATGTACATAAAACAGTCTTCCATGGACCAACCTCATCAGTATTCTAATGGGTTCTTGCAATGTGATGAGGGGCTCAAAAAATGGAGTCGAAAAAAGAATCAGAGAGGATAGAGTACCACATCTTCTACACATCGGTGGAGACATGTCATCATGCCCACAATGCGGCAAACGCATTCTGCAAACCTTTTTCATCTCACGTGGAGTCCCTTTTGAAAGATCTGCATACGGATTTTAAATGGTCACCTGAAAGTAGAGAACATTTTCACCAGCTCTGCTCTCTCCTTGGTATAACCCCATCTTCCCCCATGCAGTATGCCCCACACAGGTGGCTGTCTGTGCTTCATGTTTCTGTGGACACTGTGAGGTTGATAAATGCCTTAACCGTTTACTATTCATCGTACCTACAACCATCATCACACAAAATATACAGGGAATATGTGAAAGAGGCTCAACGTTGCTACGATAATCCAGCCTTAAAAGACCTCATTAAGTTGATTGCCTCTAAGTCGAAAAGTACCACAGCTGACGGCAAGGAAAGAAAAGCAAGAATATGTGACAAGCTGTTTACCCTGAGATTTCAAATTCTTTCCATTCTAAATGTTTATGTTCCAGTCTGCCCCATTTGAACCACTTCGTGAATTTTTTTATAAGTCATGAGCCTAAACTTCACCAACTTCACCACCAAGAAGAGTTGCTTCTTAAGAACTTTCTTGGCAACTTTATTAAACCTGAGGTTCTATCACAGCCAGTCAATAAGTTAAAATCTATGAATTTGAATGATAGCAGTAACCACTTGCCCAAAAGTCTAATCTTTTTTTGGCGACACTGCAAAGAAACTGTTGACCAGTCGGAGTAAGTCAGATTCTCCTAGAGCCCAGTTGGGTCCAAGGCTTTACAGGCATACACCAGAGTAGCTAAAGACCTAGTAGAGAAAATGCCAATCTCTAACCCAACTCCAAAGTCCTTTGCCTCCCTTGACCCTGAGGTTAGAGGCATAACAGCGTCATTGAACTACCTCATGAAATTTTCACTGCTATTCCCAACACTGGATAAGTACAGGTTTAGCTCTGAGGTCAGAAACTTCCAGTATGACTCAAACTTAAGTATAATAACAGAAACGAGAATAGACAAGTGGTGGAGCAGAGTGCCTGCTGACAAGTATCCCCAGCTCATTAATGTGGCTAAAACTGCACTCAGCTGCTTCTATGGAGCAATAGTAGAATCCACCTTCAGTGAGATGGGAAACATAGTCACGAAAGCAAAAACAAACCTAAATGTTCCCACATACAGTGCCTATCAAACAATTAGGTATCATTTGAAATCACAGAACATGACAGCAGTAGAAAAGTTCGGCAGAAGTAAGCCACTAATTTCTCCAGTAGATTCAGAACTTACCCGTAACATGAGACCTGCATCTAGCAGATACAGAGAGGATCTAAAATCTACTCCCAAGCCTACCACCATTACAAAGAAAGAAGCCAACTCACAGGTAGGCCTACTTTATAGTCACACCTCGTCAAATGCTGAAATCAACTCTGCCCCCACTCAAAAGGCTTCAGCGTTGAAGGAAACAAAACTGTTGGGGTAACCAAGGAGTCTTCTTCAGTGGTGTCTGGGGTGAAGAGACCTGTGCCTGTCCCAGATTCAGCTCAGGAGTCATTTTTCAAGCCCTCCCAACAATGACAACCAATTATAAATGATAGTTGGAGCCGGCAAGCTAAGCTTTGTGTGTCCACTGCTTCATGCCGATCTAGCCTAGGCTTTCTTGGTTTAGGACAGACGACTTGATTTTTTTGGACGTAAATCGGCTGTTTCATCAGGTTTTTATCCATTTTTCAAGTTGAGGGTTTTTTTTTTTGTTTTGTTTTGTTTTTTTGTTGTTGTTTTTTTGTATGACACTGTGCGTCTATGGATGAAATTCTTCGAATGTACCAAGATGCTACAGGCCCTCAATATGATGGAAACATGTATGACATACAAGATCTAAACCCTAACGATGTTAATGAAAGTGATGTAGACATTCCTGTGGTGGGTTTTGAAGAAGAATCTGATTCAAGTGGTACTGAGAGTGATGAAGAGGACAATTTAATGCAAGATAGGTCTAGACCTGGAGCTGAAGATGATTTGGATCTTTTGAGTGATGTTACTCACGGCGTTTTTACTGAAAACTTTGTTGAAGCTTGTGGACCACAGCACTTTCTAGATGAAGAGAGTGAGCCTTATGATTACTTCAGTCTAATTTTCTCAGATGACCTATATGAGCTTATTGCTAGGGAGACTAACTCATATGCCAAGTACAAACAAGAACTTGCCCGCAAACTGACAAAGTTTGGTATGACACCACTGAGGGGGAAATAAAGCTGTTCCTCCACATTAACATTATTATGGGGATTCATCAACTCCGAGAATACCGTAAACCGGGGTGGCTTTGCCTCCAGGGGTGGCTTTGCCAAATTATGATGTAAAATGTGAATGTGGTCTTGGACGAAAAATAAACAGCTTTTATTCCCAGATTTTTTACTGCTGAAGCCGGGATTCCATGGTACTGTAGAATAGCGCATGACGCATCCGACTTTTAAACGATGCGTATTATTAAAATTTCGTTCCCTATTTTCTCTTTGCATCCGATTCCATTAACCGCAAAAGACGCGTGCAGTAGAATAACGCACTGTAAAAAATTGCCCCGGGAGCGATTTTTTACTGCAACAACGGACGTCTTTTGAACTGGGCTCTTTTTTGATGGGGTGTCAAAGTCAAAATTTTAAAAATCTGACTTCAGATTCGTATTCTACGTTGAATTTCCGTGCGAAAAAATACCAAATATGACATATATGCATTTTCAATTGTTGATTTTAATCAATTGAATGTAGCAAAATTAACAGCAATTGTGTTTGACATAACCAAAACGGGGCCCATCCCGGCCTAGCTGAAACTGAAACTCAGGAAATACCTGTCTACACACACCAGATAGAGGGCGCCAGCCAAGTCTGTTGCATGCACATAGGCCTAGGCCTACCTTGCACTGGTCTCAGATTAGATACATGTATTAGTATCAGTAAATTTATAGAAGCGTGCAGGCAGAGCAGTTTTGATAGTTTATAATTATATAGTCTACTTTCGGATTTTTTAAAAATCTTGAGCAACGATGAAGTTTTCTCATAAAACCTATGAAAAACTTATCGATCTGGTGAGAGAACGACCGGCCCTGTACAATTGTCAGTTGACCGAGTACAAGGACCACCAGCTGCAAAAGAACATTTGGAAAAATATTGCTGAGGAGATGGGACTAGAGGACATGACTGGTATGTTTAAACTATATTTTCTTAAAAATAAATTCGTGCGTGAAATAAATATTATGCTGAATGGGCAATGAAAATGTTGCCATTGCAGTGATTCAACTGCTTCCACTTTATATGTTAAAAAGATATAATTGTTGGTAATGCTTATCACTGGTTTTTAAAGCGCTCTGGGCTTTCATGTGCTGGAGTTGAGAATAGTGTGAAAACGTTCAGCTATACATTTATCCAATCCATAGTTTACACACTCTTGAAAATATTGCTGTTATTTTTTTATTTATTTTTTTTTTTAGTTTAGAGTGATGCTAGAAAAAGGGAAAAAAGGCTACATTATTTAGCGATAAACATTCTTTACAATGAGACAGGCAATGTAAACATAAAACGTGATTTTTTTTAATTTCAGGTGACGACTGGAAGAAATTATGGACACAGAAAAGAGACAACTTTATTAGGAAGCGCAAAGATATCATCTACACAAAAAGTGGATCAGCCGCAAAAAAAAATCAACAAAGGGCCTTTATATGATCAAATGCTGTTTCTGTGTGATTATACCAGCACGAAGAGGTTTGTAATTAGTCATGCAATTTTTATTTTTTTATACATTGTAGTTCTAAAGCGACAGACTACTTATGGGCGATACAAACCTACATGTTTTATATTATCTACAGGAATCTTTATATTTATGTGTAAAAAGATTGTAATGAACGATTCATGTAATTATTTAACATGAATGTAACTGACATGTATAATGACACTAATACATAACCCAATAGTGTTATTTACTTTTATAGCTTTCACTTTCAACCTCTCAATCTCTCGGTCTGTCTGTCTCTGTCTCTGTCTGTCTGTCTGTCTGTCTGTCTCTCACTCTCTTTCTCTCTCTCTCTCATACATATCATCCATCCATCCATCCATCTATCTATCTATCGTCTATCTATCTGTCTGTCTGTCTGCCTGCCTGTCTGTCTGTCTGTCTGTCTATCTATCTATTTATCTGTCTGTCTATCTATCTATCTATCTATTTATCTATTTATCTATCTATCTATCTTCCTGTCTATCTATCAGTCTATCTATCTATCTATCTATCTATCTATCTATCTGTCTGTCTATCTATCTATCTGTGTATCTATCTATCTATCTATCTTCCTGTCTGCCTGTCTGTCTATCTACGTTATCTCTCTCTCTCTCTCTCTCTCTCTCTCTCTCTCTCTCTCTCTCTCTCTCTCTCTCTCTCTCTCTCTCTCTCTCTCTCTCTCTCTCTCTCTCTCTCTCTTACACACACACAGGGCTAAGTCTTGCACTGAGGTGATTTTCTTTTGACATTCCACTTCATTATAGCTTACTGTAATATCTTAATTTAAAAAATTACACTATCTTCTAATTAAATTTTCAAACCTTTGCTAAAAATCTGTTGCAATGAGAAGTAAATTATGCTACAATTAAATTTCTTTTCTTTATTATTCATATCTCTTTTTAGCGACACTGTGAGCAATTTTATGGACCAGAGCCAAGATCTGTTTTTGGAGACAGCAACCAATGAAACAGCGTCACAAGCGGATACTGAATCATTACCAGATATACCAACGTCACCGCAACCAAGGTATTTCCGTTCAACACATAAATGTACTTATATTTGTAATAGAACATGACAACTAAATGAACATCTATCAGTCTTTGGTCTTTTTTTAAAACATATCTGATAAATTAATGGATCTTTTCCAAACCGCTGTGGTGGGCAAAGATGACTAGTTAGTCAGTCCTCTCCGAACATAACTGTTTTGCCAGGGCAAGGGATACTCTGTGAAATATTGGGAAAATTTGTTTCTAATGTCTATAGCCGCGTTGGTCCCCCGCGATCCCATTCTATGCAGAGGTTGCAAAGCTGCCGCCTGTTGAACATGAGAATCAGCTGCATCAGTAGATTCGCTGCTAGCACCTCTTTGGCGTTGCAGCATATTGTGTAGAACTGTTGTGGCCATGACGAGTTTCTTAACCGATTCGAGCAGTACTGTTATCTTTGTGTGATACACTCTCCACCTTTCAGAAAGAATTACAAATGCATTTTCAACAACCCGCCTTGCCCTGCTATGGCGATAATTGTATGCATCTTGTTCAAGGGTTGAGGATTTCCCAGGAAAGGGTCTCATCATGTGGCGCTGTAGAGGGAAGGCCTCGTCAGCAACAATAACGTACGGTAGAGGGCCGAGATGGTCAGCTCCATCAATAGCACTATCTTCTGGTAAATTCAATTGGTTGTTTGGGGCTGCAAAGGCTAGACCCGAGGATGATGCAGAGGAGACAGCACCATCTGATTGTTTGCCATAGGCACCTATGTCAATATAGGTAAACTTGTAATCGGCATCGACGACAGCCAAAAGCACCATAGAAAACCTACGCTTGTAGTTGTAGTACAAAGATCCTGAGTTTGCAGGTGCTTCGACAACAACATGTTTGCCGTCGATGGCGCCGACACAATGCGGGTAATCCCAGCGTTGTTGAAAAGCGACTGCCTTGGCTTGCCACTCAGCAGCAGTTTTTGGTGTAGTCAAAAACTGGTCTTGCAGTGTTATCAAATGGCCTCGCACACCTCTGGTACAATGCGTGAGACAGTGGTTGCACCAACTCTGTACTGGGTGGCCAGGGACTTATAAGTTTCACCGGTAGCAAGGAACCTGTTAAAATAAATTTATGTATAAAAATATATACTATTGTCTCGAAAATATAATATTTGCACTTAAAATAGAGCTCCCAACTTTAAAAAAAGTGCTGAGAGTACATGCACTTGTAGAGAAATATATGGAAATGCTAATCATGTTTGTTGATTGATTTTGTTTCTCCCACACAGCCCTGCAATGCCAAGCGTGTCAACAGCTGATACAGAGTCTCCTGCAGATGTGTCTACAAGTGTGGGAGAACCCCGATCACAGGAGGCTAGGGCAAGCACAAAAAAGCCGAAAAAAGTCCCAGCAAGCGACAGTCTAGAGAAGATGATCGAAGAATCCAGTCGGAGATCTTCGGAAAATTTTGGCAACCTCCAGAAGATCTTCGAAAAAATGGAGAACGACGAGTCGAATATATATATATTCCTAGCAAAAAAGACAAAACAGCTCTCTAGAGAAACCCAAGAGTGGATGGAGGATGAGGTGATGAGGATTTATATGGAAGCCAGACAGAAAGACAGGGCTCAAGAAAGGAGGCAAGAAATGGCACCCTACCCAGCTCACATTGGCTATAATCTATATGCCCTGCCCGCTACAACCAGACCTGACGCGTACTATACAGCAAACAACGAATATGGCCTGCAATATGAACATGGCAATGCCATTTAGATACTTCATATCGATGTGTATCAAAAGCAGATTATTTTGTATTATGTCGTATGTGAGTAAATGTTTTTGACATCACCTATTGCTGTAAATCTTTTAATAAATATAATCCCTACAGCATAAATACAAACATTCAAACAGTTACGGGTGAAAAGATAATAGGCCTACTCTTTCATCCTACTTTCCTACTTTCTCTTTAAAATTTATATAATGCATATTCACAATCAATATCATTTTGTTTTGCTCATTAGCTGGTTAATGTTCAAGTTTGTTAAAATTAAAATAAAATGAGGAAAAGATTGTCTGAAATCTTAATCATTTATTGTGTTCGATGTGTACCTAAAATAATACATGTGTGTACGTACATGTCTCAGCAGTACAGGTAGTTAAATTAAGGAAATACCATTAGAACAAAACACTTACCTTAAGCAAATGGCTAGCCTTTGCTTGGCATCAATGGGTTCTCTCACAGCTCTTTGTTTAGTTATCAAAGGCCCGACGTAGCTCAGGAGCATGTCAAGCTGTTGGGGACTCATTCTAAAATACTCTATGTATTTTTCTTCGTCCAGTTCCAACTCTCTCACAAGATGATAGAACGCGCCATATTCTTTTCTTTTATTCAAAAAAGGATGAATCCAAAATCTATGTTTCCTCTTTGCCACACGAAGTCGCTTTGCATATGCAGCTATTAAGATTTCCTGAAAATTCGCTTCTTCCACTGCTGCGCTAAGCAAAAGTAACTTGAATTGCTTAGACATTTTGTTCATTTAGACCTGTTTGTCTTCAGCGCGCGCTACGATCAATAATAAGCCCACTCCCAACGAAATCATGATATCATTCCCGCGAAAAAGTCGTGCAGTTAAAGCACGCAACCCATGGAAACAGATTTGCAGTACAGTAAGCGGTACCGGTTTTTACTGCACTGCTTACTGTACAGTAATTCACTGCACCATGGACTCCTGTCCTAAGACTGAATACAAGATGAGCTTCTACTTTCAGTTCTCATTGAGGCATGCTAGACTTTGGTAGTCCAGTCAACACAACTAAATCGAATTTTACGGGAAAATGAGGTGGGTAAAAACTTTTACTTATCTCTGATAGGTTTTAAGGACATGTAGGTAAGGTTGTATGTTGAATTTTCGTAAAATATGGTCAAAGACCCAGGGTTTAAGTTTGTATGGGCTGGGTTAAGGCGTGTGTTATGAACTAGACTAGGCAAATTCACCCCACAGAATCCATGCCTTTATATTTGGTGGGCAAAGTCACCCCATGATAGGTAAATGTACATCCTAACATTTATGCTTTCTTTAAAAAGAAATATAGCCTATATCCCTTTTTATATGTAACGTTTTTAAATTGTTTTACCTATTTGTGTGTTTATAAATCTGGATTGTTAACAATTATTGTGCATTAATTATTATTTTTTTTAAATTTTTTAATCACCAGTGAATCCACCAGAAGGATGCCGAGAAAGTACAAACGTAAAGAAGGAGCCCGTCGCTACAAAGACTACACCGACGAAACATTGAAGCTGGCAGTCCAAGAATGTGTAGAACTAGGCAAACCCTGTGCTGATGTTGCTGAGCAGTATAAAATACCCATCAGGACACTTCGCAACAAGATAAAAGGGCTTCATTCCAAGAAGCATGGTGGTCACACGGTCTTTAATGATAGAGATGAGCAAACTTTGGTCACCAACCTACTCAAGTGTGCAGACTATGGAATGCCACTGGATACTACAGGTGTAAAAATATTTGTTCAAACCTACTTACAAAAGGCAAATAGAACCGTCAGCAAATTCAAAAATAACATTCCAGGGGATGATTGGATTTCATCTTTCTTGGGCCGCCACACAGTTTTATCTAAAAGAATGTGTCAAAACATCAAAACTGCAAGATCAGAGATCTCACCTGAAACCATAAAACACTATTTCAATAACCTGAGTCTGTTTCTGGGGTTCCCCCACAGAATATCCTAAATTATGATGAAACGAACCTCAGCGACAACCCAGGAATAAAAAAATGTGTTTTTCGCCGCGGCGTCAAATACCCAGAGCGAGTACTAAACCACTCAAAAGGGAACATCTCAATAATGTTTGCCGGCACAGCGGCTGGAGATCTTTTACCACCTTATGTTATTTACAAGTCGGAAAATCTATGGAACACTTGGTGCGAAGGTGGACCATCTGGCACACAATATGGTAGAAGCAAGAACGGTTGGATGAATTCCTGTAACTTTGATGAGTGGTTTCTGAAAATTGTTGTTCCTTGGGCTCGGCGAATCGAAGGCAAAAAAGTAATGATAGGTGACAACCTCAGTTCCCATCTAAGTGCCAACGTGCTAGAACATTGTGCAAAATATGACATCTGCTTTATCCTTCTCCCGCCGAACTCAACAGACAAGTGCCAACCGCTTGACGTGGCATTCTTTGGACCCCAAAAGAAAGAATGGCGGAAGCTGGTGGAAGATCATCGAAGAAAATTTCCATCAGTCAGCTCTGTGGATAAAGCTCACTTCCCGGCCTTGCTGAATAAATTGATTTCAAACATGGATCTCAGGAACAGGGCAAACCTGATTGCAGGCTTTGAAGCGTGTGGAATTTATCCATTTAATCCAGACAGAGTTATGAAAAAGTTACCCACTTCCTCTGGAAATACCACCAATGCTGAGAAAGGAGAGAAATCACCTTTCAAAATATCTGCTGCTTTGTTAGATTTTTTGCAGCAGTTCAAATACAGTCCTCGTGGGGAATCGGCCAAACCAACCGCACCAAGGCGAAAGCTGGCCATCGAGCCTGGAAAATCTGTATCCGCAGCAGACTTAGAAGGCACTGACTCCGGAAAAGTAAAGTCAACGAAGGCTAATGATGCACCCCTAGCACCCAGTCCATCCGAGAGTTCTGACAGTGACAGTGAGTGTGAGAGCTCTGTAGGCCCGGAGCCTTTAAAGAACACTGGCAGCGTGCATGAGGTTGACACAGGCAGGGGCTCTAGAGGCAACATTACTGACGGCTGCTATGCAGTTATCAAACTTCCCTACGTTGGGAGTACGAAAAATAAACACTATGTGGCAATGATTGTAAAAGCAGCCTGTGAACGAGACAATGACACTGTCATTCACGAAGTGAAATTCATGAGGCAAAGTGCAAAAGCTCCAGGGAAGTTTATATTCCCAGATGTTGAGGACATGTCTGAGATTGAAGATAAGTTTATCATCAAAGTTTTGCCACCACCCATCAGCATTGGAAACCAAACAAAGAGACAAGCACAGTTTTTTGTCATTTTCGACCGACTTGTCATTCTGTGAATAGCAGTCTACTCTTAATTTGCATGTAGTCACAAGATATTTTCCTCATCCAATTTTTAACTTTTCTTAAGTGCATTTTAAAAATAGGCCTTTCATTTTACATTTTTAGGCACAAAATTAATTTTTATATTACATTTAGTAAGTGATGTTGAACAGAGGACAGCTCTAGCAATAGTTTTTTTTATGTTTTGTAGTCTAATTTTCTGAAATTTTTCTTTTTTTTACAATTTTTAATTACTTTTATGCCATTACTGCTTCTTAATGTACATAGCTATTTAGAGGGCAAAGTCACCCCAAATTTGAGTTTACAAATTTCTCCACTTTTTTCTTAATTTCACAGAAGTAAATACATTGTGAACAAAAATCTGCTTGGTTTTGTTAAAAACAATCTGTGACTCTGCATATGGCGTGTGTTTTGTTTGTCTCTCTCGATTAATGTTTTAGTGATGTGGGGTTGAAGGTAAAATCAGGGCAAAGTCACCCCTGTTTACGGTATGCAATGTATTGGTTAGAGGATGACTTGTCTACGTGTACCAGCTGTGGCTGATGTGATGTCCAATAAACGGTATGAAAAGCTGTCTCAGTACTTTCATATGGCCGACTCTCGTGATCAAGCCGCGAGAGATCATCTTGACTATGATCCATTGTTTAAAGTCAGACCTATGCTAGACATTGTGCAAAATAAGTAAGTTATTATACTAGATCTAGATAGTAATTAGTATAGATCTACATTTATAAAATCTATTTTATAAAGCCAGCTTAGCATTATTTTTCAAATAACATCACTCGTACTGCTTTAGAAGTTTATAGTTCTAATAATTATACATGTACAAGATGACTAAAAGGATTTAAAAATTTGTCTCTCCTTCTAAAGAATCAAATGTTTTATAAATTAATCATACTGGAATGCACAGTATATTGTGTAAAGATGATGACGATGCCCTTAAATGTTACATTTCTTTCCCACAGCTACTTTGTAAAATTATTTTCAAGATACTAATCTAGTGATTGTTAGATGCCATTCTTTTCTATTCCACCCAGCATTTCTGCTGCCTTCAAACCCAACGTCAACATCAGTGTGGATGAAGCTATGATTTCCTTTCATGTTCGACTAAGCTTCAAACAGCACATCAAGAATAAGCCAAACCCATGGGGGATCAAGGTGTGGTGCATGTGCATCTACTGGCTACTTGGTGCGGTTCGACATCTACACAGGCAAGGTTGAGGCTCCCATGCCTCATGGTGTTGGACACTATGTTGTGTCTTTCCTTTGTGAGCCTTACCTGGACAAGTTCCCTCATTTATTTTATGACAATTTTTTTTTCATCTGTTCAACTGGCAAAGGACCTTCTCGAACGAAGCACGTACAGTTGCAGCACTTTTAGAGATAATCGTCGTGGCTAGCGTACAGACTGCAAACCCAAAGCCATAAAAAAATGAAGAATGGGAGTCTAAAGGTACGGCAGCAGGGCAACCTCGTAGCCACAGTGTGGAAGGACAAACGCCCTGTCCAGATGCTGAGCACAAACACAACTGTTGTCCAGCGCAGGTCTGCAAATGGCCTCTAGCAAGTTGAGATCCCTACTGCTGTGGCTACATACAAGTCTATGGGAGGAGTAGACAGATTTGATCTGCTCTGTTCCTATTACCCTGTGAGGAGGAAATCAGAGAAATGGTGGCGATACATCTTCAGGTTCCTGCTCCAAACAGCTAACATCAACAGCTTCATCCTCTATTGTTGCTCCCGTCGCCCCCACACTAGAGAGAGATCTATGAATCAACTCAGATTTCGCCTCAGCCTGAGCAGTGCCCTTGTAAGGGGCAATATTTCAAGAAAAAGAAAGG
The DNA here is from genome assembly GCA_033675545.1 of Elysia crispata. NCBI lineage: Eukaryota > Metazoa > Mollusca > Gastropoda > Plakobranchidae > Elysia > Elysia crispata. The sequence goes on from JAWDGP010006922.1 coordinate 72,908, forward strand.
CCTCAGCTGGCCCTGCTATTGCTGGACTGGGTGATGCAAACCGCCTCAATCATCTTCTCATCCGGATGCACGGGAACAAGCTCGCTTGAATCTAAATGAATCATGGAGCACACGTGGTCCTCATGGAGCCTGTAATACCACCATTAAGAAAGGATGAATGGAGGGCCCTCAGATTTTGCAATGGTTTACAAAACTGTTCCTCGTCAACTCAACAGACCTAAGCGACAAACCATGGGTCCTCATATTTGATGGACACCTTTCCCATCTGTCCTATGCCCTATTTAAGCAATTTAGAAAACAATGTTATTCTGTTGCGAGAAATGTAACTTCCTGCCCATCTCACCCATCTCCTCCAGCCATTTGACTGAGCAGCGTTCAGGCCTGTGAAACTGAAATGGCATCTTTAGGCCTAGGCTAGGCTGTTTCTTCATAGCCTATGGGCTCATTTTTTCAAGGCGTACCAAGGAAAAAATGTAAAATATAACAAATCTACCTCTCTTTTTTGTTGTTCTAATTAGATAGGGTCAATATAACAGTGTGTGTGTGTGTGTTTTTTTCTGTTTTTTTTTTAAGGGGGGGGGGGGAGGTCTTGATGACTACCATAATAATGCTGAGCTATACTTTTAACTTCAACATCTGCATTATTTCTTTAGAGAAATTAAATTGATCATCATTCTTAATGGCTCCCTCAAAATGTAAAAGAAAAAACAAACAATACAGCGAAGAATTAGCCAAAGCATTGTACGCTGTTGAACGAAACGAAATGACTTATAGGGACGCTAGCGATCCCTATCATGTCCCTGTAACCACCGTCTGTTTTTCTGGTGACATACTCCCTGGTGATTCAAGTAGCAGAGGGGTAACAACACTTTTTACTTGATATATACACCTCGTTGAATGTTGCATGTGAATAATACTAGTGAGCTCACACTAGTCACAGTGAAAAAAGCTACAGGAGTTGAAGAAAATAGGTGAATACCCACACTACATTTATACGAAACACATTGTTGGCTCAGAAGTTTAAAGTAACAATAAGCGCTGCACTTTATAATATATATATATATATATATATATATATATATATATATATATATATATATATATATATATATATATTATTGATTTGTTGATAATTCAGATGTCATACGAAGAGGAGGATGATGGACAGATCCCGGAACCAACACCGAAAACAGGAGGTTCCAATGCTGGTACGAATATTAAATTATTCAGTAGGCTAGATTTTTATGAACTTTTTTTTTTCTGAAAATTGTCAACTATGTCAAAAGCTAAATTCGCACATCTGCGTTTTATAAGTAAGGAATGCTAAGAAGAATCAGATATGGTGTAATTAAATGACTATCAGTATCAATATCACAATGATTGAAGTTGGAGGGCAAGGTAAGCTTTGTGTGCTCATTGCTTCATGTCGATCTAGCCTAGGCTTTCTTGGTTTAGAACAGAAGACTTGTTGATCATGTAGATCTAAGTGTATCTAGCTGTCAATTCGATCATGAGGTTTTCTTGTAGACAAACTTAATGCTCGGCAGTACCGTTGTAGACAAAGACTAATACAAGAAAAATATATATTAGAAAAAATAGCGGGCTTATACTAGGGTCGCGTTGCAAGCAAGATTCAACTGTAAAAGGGTCCCATTGTACCTAAGTTTGACATTTGAAAACAGGTAAAACTCTGTATGAAATGAAGTTTGCAATTTTATTTTTCAGTCGAAAACTTATTTATGAACTAGAGACCAAAGAAGAAGACAAAGGCTGCTCCCTAGAAGGAGAAGAAATCTCAAGCACGGTATCAAGCTGAGTAACGACAAAGACTTCAGGAGGATGTGGAAAAGTGATCATTATACTGCTCCAAGCAAAAAGTGCATGTAAGGAATTGGCGCAACAACCTCACGGAGGAGCTTTCTGACAACAAAGTCGCTAGTTCTCATTAAGATAGGTCAAGTTGATCATGTAGATCTAAGCTTATCTAACTGTTAATTCGATCATGAGGTTTTCTTGTAGACAAGCTTAATGCTCGGCAGTACCGTTGTGACAAAGACTAATTCAAGAAAAATATATATCAGAAAAAATAAAGGGCTTATAGTTAAACTGGGGTGGCCTTGCATGCAAGATTCAGCTGTAAAAGGGTCCCATTGTGCCTATGTTTGACATTTGAAAACAGGTAAAACTCTGTATGAAATGAAGTTTGCAATTTTATTTTTCAGTCCAAAACTTCTTTATGAACCTGAAACCAAAGAAAAATAAAAAGGCTGCTCCCCAGAGGGAGAAGAAATCTCATACACAGTATCAAGCTGAGTACCGACAAAGACTTCGGGAGGATGTGAAAAAGTGGTCATTATACTGCTCCAAGCAAAAAGTGCGTGTAAGGAATTGGCGCAACAACCTCACGGAGGAGCTTTCTCACGACAAAGTCGCAAATTCTCATTAATATATGTCAAGTTGTGCACTCGACTCCCTTGGTCTCAAAAATCAATTTATCGACAGGGTGCCAGGGGATAAGTACTGGCGAGAATTGAGTAAAAGGTTTCGGAAATAACAATCAGGAAGCCTGAATGTTGCAGTCACAGTCAGATTAAATGCTAATCTGAGGAGCGTGTGACCTGGAACTTTAGTGATGTCCATGAACTGATCGCAACACACGGGATCCTTCAGTCCTGTACCTGGACTTCAATTCCAACATAAACCACTCAAGTCAATGGCACCCAAAGGTATGCGGGCCGAACAAGCCGATGGCAAGGCGATGCTCCTCCCCTCCTTGCACTGAATAAGGGAAGACTGAAAAAAGTGTTGAGTCTTTTGCAACATACCTAGGACCGCAAGATGCTCTGTAAACTCATCAAACGAAAGGGTGGATGGAAAATTCACTTGACTTGCGTGTTTCTAAAAAAACTGTGGCTCAAACTGCCCACAACTTTTGCTCATTCCAGCTACGAGGTCCTTAAACTTCTGGAGATTGCCAGGAATGAAAACATTTACTAGTTTGCGTTTCCCCCTCACCCAACCTTCTTCAGCCTTTAAGCCATTGAAGTCAGCATATGACAATGCTTGCGCTTTTTCTCTTTGAAAACCCCAGTAGAGTAATCAATAAGCAATCATTCCCACTGATGCTCAGCAAGGTTTGGGAGACTTTATCATCACCCCAGCTGATTCAGAAATCATTTGCAGCAACAGGAATTCACCCCCAAATCCCTCAAACCCTCAAACCATTATGAGCCATCTGTAGCATTTGACAGACTAATGCCAGCTTCTGACGACACATCATCTGCATCAATATTCTCTGAAGCCCATACCAGGTCCATTGATACATGGAGTGACACAATCAACCACCTATGATGCCATACCAGATCAATCTACATTGCTGAAAATCACACCCTCTCATCTACATCCTCTGGAGTTGCATCATCTGAAGCAGCCACTCCTGAGGCCATAACATCCCCACAAACTGCATCTTTTGCTGATGAACAGATCTTGTCAATGACTTTGATATTCCTTCAGAAGGCATCGACATGTTGGCTCAAGCTTTAGAGCTTAGTTGTGTTTTCCACAACTAAGATGCAGATAACATACTTATTCTATGTAAGACGACCAAATCTCTTGCTCCACCATCAAATTCTGCCGCTGAACTTGTGGCAAATTGGAATTAGACAATAGGGAACATTTTTGCAACCCAAAAGCTGGTAATGCAGCTACAAGAACAATAACAAAACACAGACTCCTCAGAAGTGAGGAAATCATTAGGGAAAAACGAGGAGAGAGAAAAAGAGGAAAAAGAAGAGCAGGAAAATGGGGAAAAAAACCAAAAGACTTGCTAAACAAAAAGACAAGCATAAATTGCATTCTTCAAAGGGGCCCAAAACGAAACATAGTAAAGATCAACAACCTCAAATGATTTCAGCCTATTAAGGAAAACAGTCTAGATAAGACTTCATATCTTATCTTTATTACTTTTGTTGTTATTGTTGTTGTTGTTGTTGCTGTTGTTGTTGTTGTTGTTGTTGTTGTTGTTGTTGTTGTTGTTGTTGTTGTTGTTGTTGTTGTTGTTGTTGTTGTTGTTGTTGTTGTTGTTGTTGATGTTGTACCCATTAAAGTTTACAATATAAAATTTTGTATTTTCATCTTTGAGTAAGTATGTGGGTGTGTGTGAGTTGGTGTTTTTTTTTTAATCTGCTTTTAAAAGGCAAGTCTTATGATGGTCAATTTTTAAATAGTATGGTTTTAATCATGTCATAACCTACGCTGTTTACAGAAATATGCTTTGACTCAGTGTAAAATAAAGCCTTCCAGTTTCAGTGCAGACAGCAGAGAGTCCACATAAAATTGTTCTTTAAAGGTGTGAACCAATGTTCGGAATTGGGACTATGCTGTTCGGATTTGGGACCAACCAGTTACTGAAATTTTTATTATTGCAAGAGCCATGATTCGTCAATCAGACTTCTTTGAAATGGCTTCAACCAATGAAAAAGGCTTAAAGAACAGTACCACACATACTTTACAACAATCCGCCTAAACCTGTAAGTAAAACCTAAGCTGATTGGCCAGAGGTGGGCAGGCGGGGTCATTTTGTTCAGATTTGGAGCTATGTACCCTATGGGTTAAGTTTGCTGTAATTCACTGGGAATTAGTGGGAAAGAAAGATTTTCCCTGCCAGTTAAAGAAAGTAGATGAGGAATCTTTTCAACCAGAGACCATCAAGGCAGGTTTCTGTTCAACTGGGATTTCCTCATTAACCCTTTTAAAACTTTAGGGCCAATAAAACGGCCCAATGGATATTAGGCTAAATTAGCTAAAACCACTTTAGGGCCAATATATCGGCCATAAAATCGTCCGAACTTATACAAGTATGAATGGTGTGAAGTCTTTGAAACACAGAAGAGTTTCCTATATTTTCGTAACCAACATTTTACTTCCGTAGAGAGCTATTTTCCCTTCTGGCATGGTTGATAAGATTGTGAATTCAGGTAGATCTAGATCTAGAGTGTTCATCAAGATCTAACAACATTATGGATGTCGTCAAAGATTATGAATCAAATGACATGGATCTAGATTGGCTCCAGAGCAGTCTGAAGTTTCAGAAACTGATACTGGAAGTGAAATTTTTCAAGTGGATATGAAATAGATTTAGATCTAGAGGAAAATCAGGATTTAGAGGGTGCTTATCCATGGGTGCGAGCTTACAGCCCTGAAGATCAAGATGACCTAGAGCATCAATTTCATCAAAATACTGGCCCTCAGAATGCTCCTCTTCCTAATGCTAAAACAATAGCCTATGTTCAGTTGTTTCTTACAGCAGGCTTTCTTACCAATATTGTTACTTTTACAAACAACTATGCAACTAACTTCATTACTCAAAACAGCTAATTTTCGACCCAACTCCATCACTAAGAAGTCGGGCCCCACCACATTAGCTGAATCAAGGCTTATTTTGCCACACTTGTCAATATATGGGACTCATTTATAAGAAAGCTTAGACTCTTCTCATACTGGTCTTTATCAGACTCACAGAGCACTCCTTGGTTTAGGAAAGTCATGCCTTGTCTTAGATTTCAACTACTGCTGAAGTTTTTCATCTCACTCAAGAAAATTTACCCCGAGCTGGTGAGCAAGGATATGATGCATGTGCCCACTTTCAGCACATCGTAGACCAGCTTAACAGTGCCTCTTGACAACATTATATTCCAACACAGAACCTGTCTATTGATGAGACCTTGATAGGAACTAAAAATAGGACTCAACTCATACAATACTTACCCAGCAAACACCATCACAAATGAGGAATCAAGATATGGATGCTATGTGAATCACTTATGGCGTATGTGCTAGCTCGCTTTGTTTATCATGGTAGAAGGGATCAGCCATAGAATGCAGATGGGAGAGGCTTACTCATAGAATAGTGGTTATGTTGTTAGAAATGGGTAACTATTTGAGAAAGGGATACCATGTCTTTTGCGAAAACTTTATGACTAGTGTAGCTTTATTGAAAGAGTTGTACAATGCACAAACTTTTGTGACAGGAACAGTATGTCAAAATAGTAAAGGACTTCCCAAGGCTATAAAAAAACAGCTAAAACCAAACTAGTCAGTTATTTTCAGACAAGACTATATTTTAGCTACAGCTTACAGGGAGAAAAAGACTAAAAAAAAAACCCTGTCCTTTTGCTTTCTTCTAAGTCATAAGCAAATTTGACTGATGTTGAAGTTCGCCAAAGGGGGGCTGGAGATAGGGCTGTGCGTAGTAAGCCTGATGTAATCTTGGAATATAACCAGAGTATGGGGGGTGTGGACCAGTCAGACATGATGTTGTATGCTTATTTAAATGAGAGGAGGACTGTCAAGTACTGGAAAAAAGTTGCCTTCAGGACTGTCAATAGCATGTTTGTCAATGCATATATAATTAACAAACAAAACACCAATGCAACCAGACCCCTTACAAAGTATCAGTTGTATGTTCAAGCTGTTGAAAGTTTGGTAGATGATTATCTTGAGAGTGCAGCAGCTAGGAATGACACAAATGAAAAGCCAGGCATAAAGGATATGGACAATAACAAGGAGAACGACTGCAGTTTATGTTCAGACCGAAAACAGCCTGGTGGCCGGGAAAGATCACGCACTGAATGCACGAAGTGTCATTTGGGGCTACATGGCACTTGCATTGCCAGACATAAATGCAAGAATTAAAAATATAAATAAATTGGTGAGTAAAATCACTCTATTTATTTGTCAGATGTCTTTTCTTTTGAATTTTTTTGTACCACGAATTCTATTTTTAGATATGCAAATTAGCTTATTTGCATATTTAATATTTAATAAGATATTTATATTCTATTGTCACACATGTTATAGCTCATCCAATTACCTTCCATATAACATACAACACTTGGTATGTCTTACAATAGTAATTGTATGTAAATGGCATTTCAAAAATATTACCTAAATTTCTTTAAAACCCCTTTGGTGCTTTTAGACTGACTGTTCTCAAATAGGGAAGTGCTAAAAGGGTTAAATCCTATAGATCTTCATCTAGAATTAGAATCAACTAAGAACACTAATAATCAGGATCTAGATCTATTTAGATCTCTAAAGATCTTGATTGTATGTGTGGATCTAGGCTATCTAGATTAGATCTAGATTCTTAGATTTAGATCACTGGGGCTAGACCAGATTTTTTCCCGATTTTCAAAATAGTGACAAATAATTTTACTTTAAGGAGTGTAAGTCCATTTCCTCTACATGCAATAACAGATTTTTTTTTTCCGCATCCTGCTTGAACAAGAAAACATGAAAATTGAAATGTCTTCCTATTCTCGAAGCCAAGAACAAAACAAGTGTACTGGGGCACCAATAATCCGAAAGTAGCAAATTCCGGTCTAAATAATCCGTTCTAGAAGTGTCATAGCTTACTAGGAGGTAAAAAAAAAAACCGCAAACTCAAAATAATGCATAGTTATGTAGGCCTACAGTGTAGTTTTCGTTGGTTTGTTTGTGTGTTAGGTTGTTTTTTTTTTTTTGTTGTTTTTTTTTTTCGGGGGAGGGAGGTGCTTGAGGTTTTTTTGCTTGTTTTTGTTGTTGTTGTTGCTTGTAACAGATTTAATGATGGGGGTGATCTGTTAGGCTCTGTTTGTCTAGGGGTATGTAAAGATATACACCCAATCACACGATTCGTCCGTAGAAAATAATTCCGAAGTCCGCAAGTAAAAATTGCAAACTGTTTAATCTAACACAAGAGCTTGACTGTACAATCACTGTAGGTTGACTCAATAATCACTCACTGTAGGTAGACTTAACAATCACTCACTGTAGACTTGATGTTGACTCACTAAACATAATTTCGATTCTTATTTATACAAAATCTTGTCGAATCATCAAGAAAAGGAATTACATAAATCGTAAGAGCATATTCTTGGTACACGTCATAAGCAATTAGCAACCAATCAAAACAAGGTAAACAAGGGGTGACAAGATAATTACTATGCTAGAATTAAGTCGGAGATTGCAGAAGAATCTTGACCATATAAGTGCGGGCTGTGTTCAATAAACAAAACTAAGTTCTTAGGCTTGAAATACAAACATTATGCAACTAAATAAGATAAAGTACATAGATCTAGTCGATCCGCTACCCAAAAATTGCGCACCAAAAAAGGCTGAGGAAATGAATAGATCAACTTATAGTACAATGCGTTACACATCCCCCCACTTAAAATAATTTTTTCCGAAAAAAATTATTCTCACATCCAAAGCATTGTATACTGCTTTCCATTTGATACAAGTATCATCAATAAAATGGATACATCACGAAACTTTTACTTCATGTAGGCATACTGGCAGTCATGCTTTACGTTCAGTATAACCCGAAAATACTGGCAATACAGACAATAGAAGTGTTACTTTGAAAAAGGTAAAATGCAATATCAAATAAGTACAGGGATATCAGAAGCTGCCTTCCTCATAACAGTGTCAACAATGCAATCAAAATGTTACACAGGAACTCTGCTAAGAAAATCAGCTCCCACATTATCTTTGCCCTTAATGTGTTCTACTCTAAAAACAAAATTCTGCAGAGCCAATACCCAACTCATGACACGAGGGTTATCAAATTTGGAAACCTTTAGAAATTCAAGGGGTCTGCGGTCTGTCTGAAGCGTGAACTGCTTACCATAAAGATACAAAGCAAATTTCTTTATACCCCAAACAATTCCGAGACATTCTCTCTCCATCACAGAATACCTCTTCTCCCTTTCCAGAAGCTCCCTGCTTGCATAAGCGACAGGAAAAATGTGCCCATACCTGTTCTATAACAGGATGGCACCTAATTCTATATCAGATGCGTCTGTTCTCAGAACAAACGCTTTATTAACGTCAGGAAGCACCAGTATGGGTTTGCTAATTACAGCTTTTTTCAATGCGGCGTACGCTCTCTCCTGGGGCTCTCCCCACACAATTTTGTTAGGCTGACCTTTACGAGTTAGATCTGACAGGGGGCGGCAATAGCAGCAAAGTTAGGTATGAATGGTTGATAACCAACTAAACCTAAAAAAGATCTAATCTCTTTCTTGGTGGTCGGTCTCGGGGCGTCTTTCACTTTTTCAACATTGCAGTCCTGAAGTCCAACTGTCCCCCGTCCAAGGCGGTGTCCTAGGAAGTCGACTTGTGTTGCTCCCAGTTCACACTTTGTTGGTCTCGCAACTAGGTTGGCCGCTTTCAACCTCTTGAAGAGTTCCTCCAAGACTTGCAAGTGTTCCTCCCATGTCTTGGTATGCACCTGCAGATCATTGATGTAGTCAACTACGTTGTTCATTTCCTCCAGAAGTCGCACTGCTCTTGTCATGGTCATGCCGGAGTTAATCATCCCAAACGGCATCCGCAGGAACTCATAGTGTTGACCCATCGTCACGAAAGCAGTCTTGTGGACATCTGAAGGCCTCACACGTATCTGGTGATAACCCTTGGTCAAGTCGAGCTTGGAGAAGTACTTGTCTTCGCTCATACCGAGGAAAGACTCGGCTGGCGAAGGAACTGGTTGAGGGTCAATAACTGTAATCTTGTTGAGACAACGGAAATCAATGCAGATACAATTACTCCCGTCCTTCTTAACAACGACCACAGGCGACGCGTATGGTGAGTCACTCTTCCGTATTATCCCTAGGTTTTCCATCTGCTGTAGCTCTTTCTTGAGTGAAGACTTCAGGGCGAATGGTACATGATACGGCGTCTGACGTACAGGTACGTCGGAAGTCAGGTCGATCCGGTGCTCAGTCAGATTAGTGTCGCCTGGACAATCTGAGAATATCTCGCTGAACCTCTGGACCATCATCTGAAGCTCCCGATTTTGGTCATACGTCAGGGCTTCACCGAACTTGACATCCGCAGCATCTTCTTTCTGTCCCCAAGTTCCAATTTCGGGTAGATCTTCGGAGCCTTGTTCATCACCGGTCAAATTGTCTTGATCATGTCCCTTATCTGCCTCATAGTCCTAGTCTTCAACTACGGCCACACACGACGGAACGTCGAGATCATCTCGCGTCTGGCTCGAGACCTCGGGTACTCTTGAACTAGTTTCTTCATTTCTTGAGAGATATTTCTTGAGAAGAGAACTAACACCTTGTCGCCCGGACTGAAACGCCTAGCCTTTGTTTTCTTGTCGAATTGTTTCTTCTGCCTTGCTTGAGACGATTCAAGCTGCTCCTTAGCTAGTTTTAATGTGTCGTTAAGACGCTCTCGTAGGTCTAGCACGTACTGATAGCTTGACTTCACTTCCAGTTCATCAATGTCTTGGGTCCATAGTTCCAGTAGTATGTGTATGGGTCCTCTCACAGTCCTGCCCTACATAAGCTCGAACGGGGCAAAATGAGTTGAATCTTGAGGCACTTCCCTGTACGCTAAGAGTAGAGCGTTGATGTTTCGGTACCACTGCTTTGGCTTCTCATTGCACAGCCTCTTCAACATCTTCTTTAACGTGCCGTTGAACTTCCCGACCAGGCCATTACACATTGGGTGATATGGTGTAGTCGTAGATTGTGTCACACCAAGAAGCCTGCATAGTTCCTTCATACAATCTGAGATAAACTGTGTTCCCTGATCGCTAAGAATTTCTTCTGGAACACCGAGGCGACTGTATAGATCCACGAGCGCCTCAGATACTGTCTCAGTGTCGATTCTCTTCAGCGGGACAGCTTCTGGATGCCTTGTAGCATAGTCTACAAGCGTCAAAATGTATCGGTGTCCTGCTTCACTTGCTGGTTCTATCGGTCCTATTAGATCCACAGCGACACGTTTAAAAGGGACATCCACCACTGGTATGTTCTCCATTGGGGCCTTCTGCACTGTTCCCTTGTTCACCGTCTTCTGACATATATCGCACGAGCGGGAGTATCTGGCCACGTACTCGTACATGCCAGGCCAGTAGAAGTTACTCATTATCTTCTCTCTGGTCTTCTTTATTCCAAGGTGACCTCCGGTGATCGTATCATGGGCTACTGACATCACGTACTTTCTCAGGCTTTCTGGGAGAACGACTTGTCGTACATTAGCCCCTCCGCGGGTCTCGTCATTATAAACTCTGTATACGATCCCGTCTTTTTTCTCGAATTATGTTCTTCCCGCGCGATTTTCAGACATAGCAGTCTCACCCATCCTCTTCATGGCTTCATCAACTTGCTGGAGTCGGATCAGCTCTCTTCGATCCACTTTTGTATGCTTAGGTGTACCCGGTACTGTAAGTGGCTTATGCTTGACCTCCTGTCTTGCTTGGGCCATTGTAGTTACAGCACCAAACATGGCTGTCATATCAGGGTCATCTGGGTTCCGAGCACCCGGGACGTTTCCCACAACAAGATCACATATGACTTCCGGCATGCATAACGCCTCCACTTCGCCAGACAGATAACGTGTCTTGACTTGAATCCTGGCCTTCTCCGCCAGCAGTACTGTATTGTCGATCCTGACAATCAAACAGCACTTTCCTGTTAGCTGATCATCATCAACTAACCCGCGACGAACCACGACTCCCTCACAACCTGTGTCCCTTAACACGTCGACTGTCTTGTCTCCAACAAGGCCCTTGATGATCGGTAAGTTCAGCTCCCTGGCTGACTCCTTACCACCACAGGCTCCACAGTCTATCATGGCTGGAACTCTCTTCCCACTCGCCAACTGCAGCAACCCGTCTTGGACTTCGGTTCTGACGTCATATCTGAAGTCTGCTTTTCCCGCATCCTCTCCTGATGCTGATCCTTGGGTTTCCATAACCCGCATGGCTGCCGATCCTGCTCTCTTGGATGACGTAACCTGACTGTTATTCATCCTCAGCTTCGGACAGTCTTTCCTCATGTGAGTCAACTCTCCACAATGATAACATCCTCTACCATGAGTCGCTTTATTCCTACAATTCTGGGTAGTGTGACCAGGCTTTCTACAAATGTGACAAATGATCTCTTCCTTCTTGGAAATGGGAGGCTTGTTTTGCCCATGAGTAGTGCCTTGCCTCGCGCGGTCGCTCAGCTGTCTCTTGCGGGCCGTGAGGAACAGTTCAGCTGACCTCGCCACTTCTTCAAGGTTAGCTAGTCTCCTTTCCCGCAGGTATGTAGACAAATCAGCCGGACTTGAGTCTAGGAATTGTTCTTTCACAAACAGGTCTCTGAGAATCTCATATGTCTGTGGTGCATCCATCGTTCCAAGTAGGTCTTGAGGCGGACGATGAACATGTTGGGATTCTCTCCCTTCTCTGGTGAATAAGTGCAGGATCGCTGCCTATAGCCTTCTTCTGTCAGGTTATATCTCTTTTGTAGGACTTCCGATCCTTGACACGATCATAATCTGTGGCCTCGGTCTCTGAGAGACGACAAAACGCTTCTAACGCTCTTCCTGTCAGCAGTGCTGATAATGCTGTGCACCAGCTTTCCTTGGGCCATCCACTTGTGGTAGCGAATCGCTCAAACCGAAGTAGCCAAGAATCAAGGTCATCTTTTCTGTCCACAAAAGCCGGTAATTTAGGCATCTTGAATTTAGAATTCTCTCCTTCATGGACCGATCTTGTGCCGCCTGATGTAAGGTTTTTGCCCACTTTGCTGACTTGCCTGTGCTTGTATCTTTGCCAACTCTAACTGTGTCCTCATTGCCTCCATCTTTAGTTTAGCTTCTCTCTCTTCTTTCTCAGCTTGAAGTTTAGCTTCTCGCTCTTCCTTTTCAACTTGAAGTTTAGCTTCTGCTTCTCTCTGTTCCTTCTTGTAATTTGCGCAATTTATCCATTTGTTCAATAATAAAATTTTTCTTTTCATCTCCTCGTAACTGCAGTTCTTCAGCAATCTCTTTAATTTCTTGAAAGGACGACATTATGGATCCTTATCAGCTGAGAGAGGCTTCGAATACTCACAAAAAACACACAGCACAGTTTACGCAGAACACACTGCTGGCCTTGAGCGACTCCGACTCAAGATCTAAATTTAGATCTGACGAATGAGGCAAGCAAAGCCCTTGTGTAGATCCTAGCCGACAATGGTTGGTAATCTAGATCTAGATCTACTCTAGAACCAATCTAGATCTCTAGATCCAAATATTCTCCGATGCGCCGAACTTGTAGATTCAATCCCGGACGAGCCCTCAGTGTAACAGATTTAATGATGGGGGTGATCTGTTAGGCTCTGTTTGTCTAGGGATATGTAAAGATATATACCCAATCACACGATTCGTCCGTAGAAAATAAGTTCGAAGTCCGCAAGTAAAATTGCAAACTGTTTAATCCAACACAAGAGCTTGACTGTACAGTCACTGAAGGTTGACTCAATAATCACTCACTGTAGGTAGACTTAACAATCACTCACTGTAGACTTGATGTTGACTCACTAAACATAATTTCGATTCTTATTTATACAAAATCTTGTCGAATCATCCAGAAAAGTGTAGTGATGCTTTGTGGTTAAGACTTATTCTTATGTACGTAGACAACCACAAAGTCACGAACACATATAATTCAAGGTAGAGCACGCTGGAATTTGTTTGTTACATCGGGATCGCCATCTTTATTATCTAACTTAGGAATTACCAGATTTTCTAGCCATGCCAGGATTCAATGCTAATTAAGGTAAACATTACATGCCAGAGAGGTCATACCATTACACCTTCCCCTTTTAGTTTTTAAACCCATATCTACATGAACAAGGAAATAATGTAACATTAATGCATTGCATACAGTATATGTGCCAATTAAATACCTTAGTTTACAGCCAATTATTTTTACTAGATTCTATGATCCGTATAGTTAAATTAAACTTAATGCCATTATTGTTTATTGTTTATTATAATTACATACATCAGAAGATACCATAACATTTATAATATAGTGTTTGAGTAACATCTGAATTGTTATGCTTAGGAATATAATTGCCATTTATAGCTAAGAGTGTCCAAGGTTCTTAGTAAATTATTCCCTAAAACATGAAGCCAAATGTCTTGAAAGAAAATTAATATCATTAGAATCAGGAGGCTCTAGTCTTGAGAAAATGTTAATCATGTAGGCGTATTAATTAAGAAACATTTTGATTGTTCTTGACACAGTGTACCGGTATCAGTTTTTTGCAGAAGTATAAGATAGATTAAGACCCGATGCAAGTTCTGTCCTCGAACCAAAGTGACGACAATTACGTATTCTGCTAGTGGTGAGACTTTTAAGATAACTAACTGTAACAAACTTATTAATTAGACATAACTTGAAAACGCTCTATCCTCGAGCTTAAGAATTACACATTTCTTGGGAGCTCTCTATCCTCGAGCTCAGAAACACACAACCTAACCGTTGCCTGGGCAACCTACCCCAAGTCTTCACGACGAGGAGGTTAACACAATCACTGATATCTGATAGGCTTAACGACAGCCCTACCAGATCTGGTACAATATGGTTGAGTTGACTTCTCAGCCGACATCTTCGCAGACACTGGTGACGATGAAGACGGCTCGGGCTGATGAGAAGGCTCAACAGGCGAGGCTGGTCGAATCACAGGAATCTGTCGTGGACTCTGCACCGGCCACGGTATTGGTGGAGCAGGTTCTTGCGGTACAGGTGCTGTCTGAAGTCCACCCTCTGGATGGTTCTTGTGCGGGGTCTTCTGCAGCATGAGGTGTTTTCTGTTGCGTCTCAGATGTCCATCAGGAGTACTTATGATGTAGGAGCGAGGTGCACATTGTCCTACAACTTCGCCTGGCTGGTTCCAACCTTTTTCACCTTCTCCTTTCTTCAGGAGGACTTGATCGCCAGGCTCGAGATCTGGCAGGTGACATGTTTTTCTGTCGAAGTATTTCTTCTGTAACGCTTTGTTTGCCATGTCGCGGTTTCGGATGAGATCGTGGTTTACAGGGCGAGGTGAAAGCGTCTGTGGGACAGCTGGCAAGGTTGTTCGTAGTCGACGACCATAGGCGAGTTCTGCGGGACTCACTCTTAGTGCAGGAAGTGGAGTAGCTCGGTAAGTGAGCAATGTCAAGTGTGGGTCATTTTGGCGTAGAATTTTTTGGCTGATCGCACGGCTTTTTCCGCCTCCCCGTTTGCCTGTGGATAGTGAGTGCTGCTTGTGGCGTGGTGGAAGTTCCATTCCTCGTCAAACTGTTGGAATTCTTTAGCCGCAAATTGAGGGCCATTGTCGGATATTAGTCTCCGCAATGCCATGTTGTGAGAATATTTGTTTCATCTTATTTATGACTCCACCTGATGTTAGGGACTGGAGAGGTAAAATGTCAATATATCTTGAAAAGTAGTCGACTGAGACTAGAAAGTGCTTTCCTTTTAATTCGCATAGGTCTACTCCTATTCTCTGGAACGGACGATCAGGCAGTGTTGAAGGGAGCAGAGGCTCACTTTGTTGTGCAGGCTTCTTCTGCATGCATAATTTACACATCGCCATACGATCTTGAATTTGTTTGGAAAGTCCGGGCCACCACACACCTTGGTTTGCACGTTCTCTGCATTTGGTAATGCCAAGGTGTCCATCGTGTATACGGTCCAATATTTCTTTTCTCATGGAGTATGGAATGACAATTTTGTCTCCCCTTAGGAAAAGTCCATCATAAAGACTTAGTTCATTTCTAAAGTCAAAGAGGTCTCTTGCCGCTAGCATGACATCTTGTTTGTACGTAGGCCATCCCATCACAGTGTAGTTGATGGCTGTTCTCAGGCTCACATCTTGCTGTGTCTCTTCTTTAAGTTGTCTCAGTTTTGCATCCGAAACTGACCACGACGAGGTTACCATCGACACATGGACGCTTACGTCTTCATGAAGATTGGAAGTTTCCTGAGAACAGGCGGCGGGGCTGCGAGACAGTGTGTCTGACGTAACCATCACCTTGCCTGGCTGGTGTATTGCAACAGGCTTGTATCGCAGCAGGCGAACCAGCATCCTTTGACATCTGAGTGGAGTTTCTGACAAGTCTTTTGAATTGATAAGTGGAATTAGTGGCTTGTGATCACTGTAGAGTGTGAAGCTGTCTAGTCCCATGAGATATCTGTCAAAACGCTCACAGGCCCATACTGAGGCAAGACATTCCTTCTCGATCTGAGCGTAACGCTGCTCTGTGTTGGATAATGACCTAGAGCAAAAGGCGGCAGGTCTAAGTCCCTCCTCATGTTCTTGTAAGAGACAACCTCCAAGCCCATAGGATGAGCTATCAGCTTCCACGACCGTCGGCTTCATTGGGTCGAAGTAAGCCAAAACTGGTGGTTTGATGAGCAGTTCTTTGACTTTGTTGAAGGCTGTTCTCTGTGGAGGTCCCCACATCCAAGTTGTGTCCTTGGACAGAAGTTCATTTAGAGGCCTCAAAATTGTCGAAAGATGAGGTAGGTATTTCCCTAGATAGTTTACCATGCCTAGATAGCGTCTGAGTGCAGATACATCAGATGGTGCTGGCAAACCTTGAATGGCTTCGATTTTCATGGGATCTGGGCGGCATCCTTCTGCTGAGACAATGTGACCCAGAAATGTGATTTCTGACTTTTTGTACTCGCACTTTGCAGTGTTCAACTGAAGGCTTGCTTTCTTCAGTCTCTTGTGTACAAATTCTAAGAGCTTTTCATGGTCCTCTGGTGATTTTGATTGACAGAGTATATCGTCAAAGTAGCATACCACTTCGTCAATTCGTTCCAAAATTTCTGACACAATTCTCATGAAAATTTCAGGGGCAGAGCGGATACCAAATGGAAGTCTTTTCATGAAGTATCTCCCAAAGGGCGTTATGAAGGTGGTGAGCTTAGCTGTTTCTGGATCCAAAGGAATCTGGCAAAATCCTGATTGTGCATCAAGCTTTGAAAATATTGTTGAACCTTTCAGCTTGTGGACTATCTCTTCAAAAGAAGGAATTACATATCTTTCTCTTTGCACTGCCTTGTTTAGCTTTTTCAAATCGACACAAATGCGTATGTCACCATTTTTCTTCACCACTGAAACCATAGGTGAGACCCAATCTGTTGGTTCAGTTATGTCTTCGATGACATCAAGGTCTTTCATTCTTTGTAGTTCTTTCTTCACTCTCTCTTGTGGAGGGATTGGAACTCGTCTGGAAGTCGCTAGGCTGTAAGGTGTAGTGCCTTCTTTCAATTTGATCTTTACTGGTTGGCACTTCACTGCACTGAATGCATTGATATTGTGTAGCCTTTTTACCAGACCTAACGCAGTTGATGTGTCTCTGCTGAGAAGACATTCAACATCGTTGTTCACAACATAGAACGTTGCCGTCTGTTTGTTGATCTTGGATATAAATTTTCCTTTGATATCCCAGGACTTGACAAATGAACATTTCTCGCCGGTTGGAGTCTTGGCTTTAGGGGCAGTGATTTCCATGATGATTCGCTTAACTAGTTGACGTCAGCGCCTGTGTCAATCTTAAAGCTCACAGTCCATCCTTCTAATTTTAGATCAACTCTCCATGGAGCTGAAGTTGTGTCTGTGATGGAGTCGATGAAGAACTCAGCATTGTCTACGTTCACTTCTCTTGTTCCTTCTTGATATCCAAACTCTTCTTGTATCTGATCTGCCCTGGCTCTTGTTTTTGATCTACATAATTTGGCGAAATGGTTTCGCCTGCCACATTTGTGACATTCTTTTCCGAAAGCTGGGCACTTTCCGTAGTGGTGATTCTTACCACATTTACCACAGTTCGTCCTCTGCTGTGATCCGCCATGTTGTGATGTGCTTCTTGTAGTGCTTTTGGTCTTTGGATACGAGCTCGAGCCAGGTCTATTGTAGCTAGTAGGCTTGTTTCTCTGGACTCTGTTCAAGTCAGCAGGTTGAGCCTGATCTCTCTGTTCACTTAATTCGTGTTTGACAGTTTCGTACTGCCTTGCAGTTGTGATTGCCTCTTTAAGACTCAGATCTGCCTTTAACTGCAACTTCTCCGAGAGTTCTTTGTCCCTCACTCCGAGTACAAGTCGATCCCTTATGCAGTCTTCTTTGTTTGGGAAGTTTGCATGCTCCGAAAGTTCATATAGAGCTCTTATATATTCTTCAATAGTTTCTTTGGATAGCTGCTCTCTACGATGGAACTGTGCTCTGAGGTGAATAATATTCCTCTGAGGGATAAAATGTTCATCAAATTTGGATAGAACTGTGTCAAATGTCCTATCACCTTCTGCCAGCTCAAATGTGCTGTAGATCCTTCGGGACCCATAGAGTACAGTAAAGCACTTACTTGTACCTCTTGTTCTTCTTTAGATAGTTTAGACGCCAGTCTAAAATGTCCAAATCTCGAGCGCCAAGCTGACCATTCCGCTGGCTCGTGAAAGTTGAATGGTGTTGGTGGTTTGAAAGCCATCACAAGACCTCTTTAAGTGAATAGATCTCGAGATTTCCAGGTAGTCAAGTTTTATTCTGACACCATGTAGTGATGCTTTGTGGTTAAGACTTATTCTTATTTACGTAGACAATCACAAAGTCACGAACACATATAATTCAAGGTAGAGCACGCTGGAATTTGGTTGTTACATCGGGATCGCCATCTTTATTATCTAACTTAGGAATTGCCAGATTTTCTAGCCATGCCAGGATTCAATGCTAATTAAGGTAAACATTACATGCCAGAGAGGCCATACCGTTACAAAAAGGAATTACATAAATCGTATGAGAATATTCTTGGTACACGTCATAAGCAATTAGCAACCAATCAAAACAAGGTAAACAAGGGGTGACGAGATAATTTCTATGCTAGAACTAAGTCGGAGATTGCAGAAGAATCTTGACCATACAAGTGCGGGCTGTGTTCAATAAACAAAACTAAGTTCTTAGGCTTGAAATACAAACATTATGCAACTAAATAAGATAATGTACATAGATCTAGTCGATCCGCTACCCAAAAGTTACGCACCAAAAAAGGCTGAGGAAATGAATAGATCAACTTATAGTACAATGCGTTACATTGTTGTTGTTGTTGTTGTTGTTGTTGTTGTTGTTGTTGTTGTTGTTGTTGTTGTTGTTGTTCTCCTTCTTCTTCTTCTTCTTCTTCTTCTTCTTCTTCTTCTTCTTCTTCTTCTTCTTCTTCTTCTTCTTCTTCTTCTTCTTCTTCTTCTTCTTCTTCTTCTTCTTCTTCTTCTTTGTTACGTTAACTTCGAATTACTAAGAATACGAGTCAGTACGTTTATTATCACTCTGTGTAGTAACGGAAGGCCCTTGATTAAATGACCTGGGTTGAGCCAGCGTTCTCCAACTTTGATTGACTGATTTATACATTTACATTCCATGTCTACGTTTGTCTGTTTGACCTCCGAGCTACACGCAACATGGTGGCAGCGGTAAACGATCATTAGCCACAGCAAAAATCAAGATTTGGCCTTGAATATGTGTTAAATAGCAGCTACGAAACCCCGGTATTAGAGTAATACCAGTTATCGATAGGTTTACCGGTAGACCACGGGAACCGAAAGTACGCCTTACAACCAGTCCTGCCCAAAATTACGATCCAAGGGATACAACCCCAGAAAAGAAACCCGTCGCGAGCTCGCTGGTATTACCTCCTATGATAAGTGCCTCACTCTCTAACATCCAATCATGGCAGTACCGAGCGGCATAAGACCACCGCATCCTCTCGACCTCAAAGATGCTCCAGTAGAAGGCTGGAAAATCTTCATCCAGAGCTGGAAGAACTATGCCATAATAACAGACATGGCCAGCAGAGACAACAACTACCAAAAGGCAATGTTTCTTCATTGCATCGGAACTGCAGCACTCAAAGTGTTCAACACCTTCTCACTCCCGGATGATGCACAACTTGAAGACATCATCAAGAAATTTGAGGCATATATACTGGGGGAAACAAACGAGACGTTTGAACGTTATAAATTCAACAAGCGCAACCAAGGAGAACATGAGTCAATCGATCAGTTTGTCACAGCACTCAAAACGCTTGCTGCAACATGCAATTTCTGTGACTGTATGAAGGATTCTCTTTTACGAGACAGACTGGTCACGGATGTGTTCATTGGGGACACACGGAAAAGACTCCTAGAACAGAGGAAGTTGACACTGAGTGCGGCCGTCGATATTTGCAGAGCGTTAGAAGCCAGCAAATCCCAGCTGAAGGAAATGGAACCCTCAGTTAGTCAGGCCACTGAATCTTTAAACAAGGTAGCCTTCAAAGTCAAGGGCTCACGTCCAGAAAAATCCTCCTTCACAAAGAGCACATGCAAGTTCTGTGGAGGGGATCACCCATTCGTCAAATCTAAATGCCCAGCATATGGAAGGAACTGCGGGAACTGTGGAGGAAGGGATCATTTTGCTAAGGTATGCAAAACCAAAGGCCCTAGGACCAAGCGAAAGACAGACAACAAAGTGAGAAACATTGAGGCGGAGTCATCCACAGATTCGGACTCAGACTCGACTAGCAACTGGGTGAAAAATGTCGGAACCGTCCCCAACTCAATCAAATGCAAGATGCTGGTAAAAGGAAAGCCCCTAGCCTTTCTCATAGACACAGAGGCATCAGTAATATTCTCCCAGAGAGATATGCTACACACCTTGTAGGATCCAGGGTAAAAACACTCAGATCTTACTGCGACACTGCTATTGAGACAAAGGGTACGAGCCGACAAGTCATCGTAAATCCCAAAAACAACAAAAAGTATGCTGTAGACTTCGTCGTGGTCCCCAATTCCTGCCAGCCCGTGATCGGACTAAAGGCGGCGCAGAGAATGCAATTAGTCCAAATCAAAAAAGAAAACTTCGAAACAGTTGCCTCACTAATAGAGTCCTCGATCTTTGACGGTGAGGTGGGAACATTCCCGTGGGAGCAGCATCTGACAGTTGACTCGTCAGTACCACCTGTCGTCATGCCAGACCGCAGAGTCCCCATTGCAGTCAAAACTAAACTAAAAGAAGAACTTGACAACATGACTAAGAAAGGCGTCATCACACCCGTCACTGAGCCAACGCCGTGGGTGAGCCAGCTTGTCGTTGCAACCAAACCCAACGGCAATCTAAGAGTTTGCATCGACCCCAAATACCTCAACAAGGCCCTGAGAAGAGAACATTTTACGATGCCCATATTGGACGATGTTCTTTATGAACTCAGCAGTTCGAAGCTTTTCACCAAGGTTGATTTAAAAAATGGGTACTGGCACGTCCTACTCGATGATGAGTCATCTCGCCTTACAATTTTTCAAACATGTTACGGTCGCTACCGCTTCCTGCGGCTTCCCTTTGGACTGAATGTTTCAGCAGAAATTTTTGAAAGAAAAGTCATGGAACTGTGGAGACATGCCCGGTGTCGTTTGCATGAGGGACGACATCATTATTCACGAAAAAACTCAACGTGAGCATGACCAACGGCTAAACTCTTTTATAGAAAAGTGCAAACAGCATGGCGTGAAGCTTAACAGAGACAAACTAGAACTCGCCAAAGATTCCATCACTTTCATGGGCCACGTCATCTCCAAAGAAGGGATATCGACAGATCCCCAAAAGGTGAAAGCAATCTCTGACCTCCCAACCCCCAAGAATGCCAAAGATATCCGCCGTATCTTGGGCACGGTACAGTACCTTGCTAGATACATACCCAATCTGACGAGCACCGCACACCCTCTCCAGAACTTACTAAAGAAAGACGTTCCCTTCACCTGGGCTGAGTCCCAAAAAACGGCCTTTCAGAAGTTGAAAGACGCAATTGCAGGAAGTCCAACACTGGCTATGTATGACCACAGGAAAGAGCTCACCCTTGAAAATGATGCCTCGGAATATGGAATCGGGTCCGTTCTCCTCCAAGAAGGAAAGCCCCTGGCATATGCGTCCAGAACACTAAGCCCCGCAGAGCAAAATTACGCTCAAATAGAGAAAGAGCTTTTAGCAATAACATTTGGCCTAAGAAAGTTTCACCCGTTCACTTTTGGCCGACCTGTGCAGATTATAACGGACCACAAGCCATTAGTTTCCATAACAAAGAAACCCTTGTGCAAAGCACCACGAAGGCTACAAAACATGCTTCTCAAGGTACAAGAGTACAGCTTCGAGGTGACATACAGACCAGGACTAGAAATGCTAATCAGCGACTGCCTATCGCGTGCACCTGTTCGAGCTACAGACAATGAAGAAGAAGAAACCGTGAGCAATATCGCTTACACTCCCTTTCCGGCCCATAGGCTACAAGAAATAAGAGCAGCAACATTGACAGACCCTGTTTTGGCTCGGCTTAAGGTAGCAATCATACAAGGATGGCCTGATCAAAAGGAAAAAGTTCCCACAGGAATTCTGCCCTACTTCAACTACAGAGACGAACTGACAGTTCAAGACGGAATCATCATGAGAGCTGACAGAATTGTCATTCCACAAAGTCTGCGATAGGATCTTAAGATAAAAGTTCACGCTGGACAAGGGGTGAACTCCTGCCTACGAAGAGCGCGACATCTGATCTTTTGGCCTGGCATGAGTTCAGACATTCGAGCGTACATCGAGTCATGTGACACATGTGCAACTTACTGCACTAGGCAACCTGAACAGTTATTGCAGACGCATGAGATACCGGCGCGACCATGGCAAAAGATAGGTACGGACCTATTTACAATAAAAAGTCGCAACTATCTCGTCACAGTGGACTACTACAGCAACTTCATCGAAGTTGACTACCTGGTAGAGACAACCTCGGATGCGGTAATAAACAAACTGAAACACCACTTCGCCAGATATGGCATACCAGACGTTGTGATTTCAGACAATGGGCCTCAATACGCATCTCTCGACTTCAAGAAATTTGCTGAGAAGTGGAGTTTCCAACACAAAAGAACAGCACCCGGAAATCCCAGAGCTAATGGCCAAGCTGAGTCCGCTGTTAAGCAGATAAAGAACCTAATGAAAAAATGCATCAAGGCTGGAGAAGACCCATACATAGGACTCCTAAACCTGCGTAATACCCCTATAGAGGGCCTTGCCTCTTCTCCTGCACAACGTCTCATGGGCCGCCGCACACAGTCCCTCACGCCGGCGACTTCAGCTGCCCTCCAGCCCTTCGTCGTCCCTCAGTGCGAGAGCCATAAAATGGAACACAGGCGTCACAAATCCGCACAGCGCACGTGCTTCAAACAGACTCTTGCACCTCTCCAGCCTGGTGACCATGTCAGGATGGAACCTATTGATGGCAGAAACGAATGGAAACCAGCCACAATAACTAAAACTCTCCCACACAACAACTATGAAGTCTGGGATGGCAACAGATCCTTCATTCGAGGGAGGAAATTTCTGAGAAAAAAGCCTCTTCCCGACCACCCGACACAGACTAAGATGGCCACTCCTTTACCCTCTACCCCCTACCAGCTCCAATTAGCCTGCCCTCAAACAGAGCGGGCTGGACCCCACCAAGACGACCTTGTGGATGAAGACCTGTCCGCACCTCAGGTGAGTTCCCCCAGGAGCTCCTCTGCAAAGATTCCTGGCCCGAGCCTTGAGTCCACACCAACCACCCAGAAGGGAGCCCAGGCAGCCTGGTCATCGCGTGGAGGGACAGGCGCGACCAGACCAATGCAGACTGGACCAACCTTACCCAAGATGATACAGACAAGATCTGGACGATTCATTAAAGAACCCTCTAGACTGTCTTATTAAAAAGTTGCACGCGCTATCGCCTGCAAGGCACTACATTGTCTCTATAATCGCTATTAAACAGCTCTCTATATATATCTTGAAGGCCCTAGACCACTGTCCTCCAGCATCATGGTTTTGTTTTCTCTTTTACATTTTTCATTGATTACATATAACTGTATTCTTCTACCTAGACACAATGTATGCGACCTCTACGTTCAAGTTTTACAGTTCTAACCAATATCAGCTGTCCTTTAGAGGACTTTCATATTATTCTCCGTTAGGTACGAATTTTTCCCTTATAGTTTTCAGCTTAAAATAGAGGCAGAGGAGCATGCATTGAGTAATCCCTTTACGGTATTCTATGTGTTGGTACATGTACATGTAATAAGCTTGGTGTAACTGTAAAACTGTTAAATCCAAGATAACGTGATAAGTCAGCAAGAATCAATAGGTCTACGTGCAACCTATTTCTATTGTTGATGGTAATATCTTTTTTTTTTCCTACATATTTAATTGTTATGTTGGTTTGGGTTTTGTTTTTGTTCTCGTTTTTTTTAATTCTTATCTTCCTTTTTTTCTTCTTCTTTTGTTGTTTTTGTCTTGGTTTTGGTTTGTTTAGTTCGTTTTATTTGTTGCTGTTGTTGTTGTTGCTTGTTGGTTTTTTTTTATTTGGGGAGGGGGGGGGCGGGTCTTTTGTTTTGTTTTTGTTTTTTTTGTTGTTGTTATTTTGTTTTGTTTTGTTTTTTGCTTGTTGGTTTGATTTGTTTTTTGCTTGTTGGTTTTGTTTTGTTTGTTTGTTTGTTTTTTTTTTGTTTTTTTTTTTTTTTTTGGGGGGGGGGGGGGTATTTCTTTTTTTTTAAAGAACACAAATAGGGAGGGGAGTTTCTAAGTATCGCAGCCAAAATTGTCCAATATTTTTCATTTGTTTCGTCAACTTTTCCAACACTTCTTCACGGGTGGTGGATGGGGTTAGATAAGTGTCAGCTCTCTACTAGGCCTAGCAGCCAATTTCTTAACGATTAAATTTCTTAGATATGTCAACGCTAGCCTATAGCAGTCAGCCGCGCCAGGTGCGAACAACTGTTGAAACTTGCATGCTTATTATAACACATTGTGTTTTCACAATGGAGCTATAAATAACTTAATACCTCCATTGTTTTCACTGAACTCTTCTGCCATTTTATTATCGGATTAGGTTTTATTTTTCCTTGTTCGCCTTTGAATTTTTCTTTTTTAATGTCATTCTTCTTTGCACGCCTTTTTTTTTATTTTGTGTTCCTCTGTCATACAGGTTCTTTCAGTGTAAAACATTTCAAGGAGTCTATGTGCACACTGATTGACTGTGGCACCAGTCATTATACAATGTAAAATGTACTGATTAAAACTTTCAGGTTTGATGCTCATCTAAATTAGCTTTATACACATTATCATTTCTTTTAAAGTCATCACGATATAATTTTCTAAAGAGGGAGTGCTTTGAAGTGTGTGTGTGGGGGGGGTATTATTTTTAAAAGCCTGTTTAATTAGAACCTCTGATACTCAAAGTGGCTTTTCAGTGCTTTAAATAATATATTTGATATTTTGCCTCGGTGTCAATATTAATTTCCTTAAACACTTATTTAGGGAATGGGGAATGCACACTTGTAAACTGTAAGAGTGGCTGTGCCCGCCAGAGAGGCTAAGAAGGTAAACACTTTATAACAAATGGTTTGGTGTCCCTATGTAAAAATTTAGAATTGTAAAGGTGTGGTTGGTGGTGGTCGTAGTGCTAGAAGTTGTTGTTGAAAGGTGATAAGGAGTTGATTTTCCGTAAAAGGAGGAAACAGTGTAGTGATGAAACCGGTCGGTAAATATCTTTAAAGGTATAGTTAAGAGTTCTTTTAAAATGTTGAACGCTTTGGCTTGGGGCTTGTCATAAATTGCTTTTTAATAATAATAATAATAATAATAATAATAATAATAATAATAATAATAATAATAATAATAATAATAATAATAATAATAGGGGGAGGAGGAGGAGGAGGAGAAGAAGAAGAAGAAGAAGAAGAAGAAGAAGAAGAAGAAGAAGAAGAAGAAGAAGAAGAAGAAGAAGAAGAAGAAGAAGAAGAAGAAGAAGAAGAAGAAGAAGAAGAAGAGCAACAACATAAACAACAACAACAACAACAACAACAACAACAACAACAACCACAGTCACGAGCATCATAAAGGTGAAAACGATGATGATGATGATGATGATGATGATGACGACGACGACGATGACAAAGTTTTTCAACCTCAACGATAGCAACAGCAACAATAGTATCAGCCGCAGTAAGAACAATGACAACAGCAGCAACAATACAAAAGCAGCAGCCATAACAGTAACAATATTGATAATGTTCATAATGATGATGGTGATGATAATAATAACAATTATAATATTAGTTTTCATAAAAAAAAAGATGACGATGGTGGTAGTGATGATGATGGTAGTAGTAGTAGTAGTAGTAGTAGTAGTAGTAGTAGTAGTAGTAGTAGTAGTAGTAGTAGTAGTAGTAGTAGTAGTAGTAATAATAATAATAATAATGATAATAACAATAATGAGAAGAAGAAGAAGAAGAAGAGGTGGAGGAGGAGGAGGAGGAAGAGCTACAATGAAAACAAGAATAATAGTACAAAAAAAAATTGTTTGCAAGCCTCAACATGATCACACGCTTTGCATAGGATTTTGATAGTATTCTTTCATTGTTAGACATGCATGGGCGTGATTTGTTTACATTATTATCCACCTTGGTAGCAACAGATGGCGTTTTCCTCATTGTGAGCCAATGAAAAGAAAGCCGGGAACCAAAATTTCAAGATGGAAGACACAACAATTGTGGATTCTAAAATGTACACCAGCTTGCCCATCTCGAATGTAATATAATGTGAATAAGTTTCCTGAAAATTAATTTTGGTCATCATGCCCAATTTATCATGGTCTAAAACCTTGAGGGATTACCTCCAGAAAAAAGAAAGTGAGTAGATTTTTTGGCCGTTATCTCCCATCGGAATCAAATCGATCTCTATAGAATCTAGAATTTCTTATCTAAAACTTGGCCAATCTAACTCAAAGTTGTAGTTTCTAGATCTAGATCTCTAGGTCTAGTCGAGATTATATCTAGATGAAGTCCTAGATATAAATCTAGTGTCTATCTACACTGTTGCACTGTGCTGCAGCTTAAAACCTTTATTTAGGCTCGGCAATAATATATTCGAGTTCTTATAATCTAATATGGACTTGCCTGTAGGTTCAGACTTGTTTGTCGTCCCAGGATGGTTGCAAGGTGCTACATTAGTATTTTGTCATTGCAGTTTAATGAGATTTTAGAGAAACACAAAAATGCTTATATCTTGAAAATTACTTAATTGCGACGAATAAAATCTTCATATTCATGTTCAGCATATAAGAAAAAGTACAATTTTAAAGCTTAGGGACTAATATCTGCAATAATACCGATTGCAGTTGCTGGTTGTTCAGTCTGTAAAGTGATGTGATTGACCAACTTCTCTCCTGTAATATCAATCAATTGACCAAATCAATTTAGATCTCGATTTAGTAGTAACAGATCAATCACAGCTCTTGCCAGTATCGATACTTATAGTACATACATGTGCTAAGTGAGAAAGAGGGAGAACACTGTGGTATGAAACTGAAAGAAAGCGTGTGTGGGAAGATGTATACTGTAAGTGGCTGAATTAAGCCTTTGCATTTATTGTTGGTGGTATGAACATTTTGTCGCTATCTCTCCAGTGACACTGGCCATTTGGCTTAGTATTGTAAATCATTGTTGTTTTTTAAGAAATTAGATATCTTGAAAGTTGGATAAATCAAGCACCAGTGCAAAATCATAGATGACCTCTAATTAAACTGAGTATAATGCCTCCATTGGGTCACAATGGGTGTTCAAATAAATCTATAATCTGAGTGTTGACCGTTTGTCTTTAAAATTTGAAAAAGGGGGTAAAATAAACTTATATCAAATTATAAATGTCTATAACTAGACACTTTGTTGTAAAATTTTGTAGGTCTGATTATGAACACAGCCATGCTTCTGTACCATGAGCGCTCTTCAAAGATTAATTGATTGTGTCAGCAGTTTCTTCCTATCAGCAGGTCACCTAGTCAGTAGAAGTGGGGCAAAAATTTTTAAAGTACTTCATGTAGTATTGTTAATAATAAAGCTACATAATAATAATTTGTAAACTGTAAGTCTCCTATAAACCATATTTGAGAATAATGTAGCCTTTAAAAAGTTCCTTAACTCCAGGTCTAGATCTAATGAGATCCCTCATCATAAAACAGTGGCTCAGATGTATTTAATGTCTTTTAACAAGAGGAAACACGAAAAAGTGATCCAGCTGAAAATTTTCCTAAGATTGTAAAGAATTCAGCTGAATACAATTGATGACTGTATAAATCTTATAATGATCCAATGGTAGAGTTGTCTAGTAGGATGATTTCATTCACATTTTTTTTTCCAATTTCAAAAAGATTTTCTGATAAAAATGGAAATCTATTCTTCCAAGCACATGTTAAGGATGTAGCAGGTATTGTTTGGTGTACCTGTAAAACCACATTTAATCTAATTCTGTTCAGTTTTATATTGAATCAGTTACAATTTCGTCAATAAAGAAAAACCTCACATAAAATACTGGTGTTTTTGAGAGATTGTTTTAACAAAGTTGCCAACTATGTTCATAAACCCATATATTTTCTTTTTCATATTTTTTTTGTAATACAGTAGCTTTTCACTTAAAAGACGGAATTAACAGAGAGCACAATTCCTTTTAAATCTAATCTTTAATATTTGCTTCGGGGCGTTATTCTCTAGGTCATTTAGAGGCCTACTTAAAGCAGAACAGATCAGAGCTAAGCCTAGCTAGCTTGCTACATGCTTGTTCAGAGAAGAGTGCTAAAAATAGAATTCACTTCCCTACAATAAACAGGGTGAATGCAAACTCTTAAATCTGATTGGGCCTCTGAAAACAAACAAGGTAGTTTCTTGTCATACTATAATGTCCAGAAAATACTTCATTCCTCATTTAATTTCACTTTCTGGACGAAACCATTGTTGTCAAGTTCACCGGAAAGGACCTCTTTCTTCCTGTTAAACCTTCTTTATTCTACAATAGTCTCAATACTCAAATGGGCCATTCATTTCCATTTCTGTCATCAGCATTGTAGGATAGTGCCCATGAAAAAAGTTCTTGAAGCATTTAAGGCCCCATATAAATCTTAACAGCTGTTTTGGAGGCTGTTGTTTGAAGTACTTGCAACTTGTTTCAAAAGATTTAATCATTTTATTTTTGAGATAAATCTAAGCATGTTGGGCAACGAATACTAAAGACTGGGCATAGGCACTGTTCTTCTGACATTATGATGACGCAAATAGGTCCATTACTATCGTTTCTTGTTGGCTTTTAAAGTCTAATTTCGACTATATCTTAATTCTAGGGTGGGAAAAGTTTTTAACTTAGTTTCAGATAGATAATTATTTACAAGAACGTGCGAACTGATGGAGATGTATGTTTTTCACAATCTTCTTGGTGTTGCAATGAAAAAAAATTATTTCATTGTAACATCTGGAAGAACAAAATGTTTTCAGATTGGTTTATTGAATTTTCACCAACATTATAGACACTTCAGACTCTAGCTCTTGGTGAGAAACCAATAATGAAGACAGTTTACACTGAAGTCTAATTCTTTTTAAAAGCTCCAAACACAAAATTCTAGAACAAGTTCTTCCCAACGTTACAGTGACATGTCACTGTGACATCAGGAAGAACACAATGTACGAGGTCCGTTTCATA
The DNA here is from genome assembly GCA_033675545.1 of Elysia crispata. Lineage (NCBI taxonomy): Eukaryota > Metazoa > Mollusca > Gastropoda > Plakobranchidae > Elysia > Elysia crispata. Next base: position 102,286 of record JAWDGP010006922.1, read on the forward strand.
AATAAGTTTCCCACCTCCATAAATCAACAACCAAAAGGCATAAGATGATGAAATTTGGCACAGATTGCCTTTAATATCTGACCTATTCAACGTAACATCCACCATTGTTGGCGCATTTCTCTATCCGTTGTAACCAGTCTTTAAATGCAGTGACGTAGGAACATTTGTCCAGGTTCTTTATTGCTACTTTCATAGCCTGAATAATGTCCTCTTCTGTTTCAAATCGTTGGCCGCGAAGATGTCCTTTCATTTTAGGGAATAGGTGAAAATCACAGGGAGCAAGGTCAGGTGAATAGCGAGGATGCTCCAGCAGTTCCCACTTGTAGCCAGCCAAAACGTCTGTCACTGCCCGGGCCGTATGGACTGGCGCATTGTCGTGGTGAAACAAGATGCCTGACTCCAACAGCCCGGGTCGTTTCTTTCGAATGGCAGGTCTGAGTTTGTCTTGCAGCACCTTCTTGTAGTACTGTGCATTGATTGTGGTGCCTATAGGTACAGGCCAGCGCAGAATCACATCGTTCAAAAAAGATCATGTGCATGACCTTGAGAGCCCCTTGTTTGCGTCGAACTTTCTCTGGACGAGGCTCATCAAAGTCTCTCCATTCGGCTGACTGCCGCTTTGTTTCAGGATCCCAGGGATACACCCAAGCTTCATCACCGGTAATTATCCGACCCAAAAAGTCATTTTGCTCAGTTTGAAATCTCCGCAAAAAGTTTCTGGAAAAATTGACCCTTGACTCCTTCTGCTCATCTGTCAGCAAATGTGGAACCAATTTTGAAAACTTCTTCTTCTTATTCAGTTTGTTAGTTAGAACTCTAAACACGGACGTTCTAGACATCGATGTTTCTGTAGAAATCTCCTAACAAGTTTTTCGTCTGTCATCACTCAATGAAACGAGAAATTTAGAAATGTTTGCATCCCCACATGCTGTCACAGGTCGGCCAGGACGAGGTTCATCTTTCATGTCATATCGTCCCTCTGAAACAGCTTTTACCCACTTTCTTACCGTCTGAATAGAAGGAGCATTTTCTCTTAAAACAGTCACTAGATCTTTGTGAATGCATGATGCATCTTTTCCCAAAATAACAGAAAATTTTATGATGACAAGGATGTCATATCTTGAAAAATTTTGGTGTGCCGGTGAGCTTTCTATTATGCTGGCCATTTTGCTCCAACGGTCTTCAGAAAAGTAAATGCTATTTTGTATCCGTTCAACATAGTGCCACAAAATTTCATTGCCAATTCCCAAAAGGTTTGATCCTTCAGTGTGCCAAATTTCATGTCCATATAGCTTAGACGGTTTTGATTTTATAGAGTAGGGAAACTTATTTATGAAACGGACCTCGTATACTTATTTGTGCACTCCTTATCAATACTGTAGATCCATTAGACTTTAGCTCTTGGTGAAGAATCAAAATGCAGCAACTTGTAACGCAGAACTTTAAATAAGTTTAAAAGCTCCAAACACAAAATTCTGAAACAAGTTCTTCCTGATGTTACAAAGTCAAAAATTGAAATCCATTACGCCATTAATTATGAGTCTTGTTATTCAGTTATCATAACTTAATGACTGATAACATCTATTTTCTTCCTCAAAGTAAAAATCGCATGGTTTGTTTTGCTTATAAGGTGGCTAAACTTCAATCGTTTAATCATCAGTAACCTTGAGAAGATCAATCTGTATTGATGAAAACCAGTATATAAGACTATTTCTGTATTCATCTTAAACTGTTCTTCAGTCCTAAGTTAGGTAAATTGATTGGTGCATGCCTTTAAGTTTGATACTTTTTTCTGTGATACTGAACAATTTTGAGACAAAGAGAGACAAAATAAATTGTAGGTCTAATGTAACGCTTTAGGGTTGACCTTCTGAGAATTGCTCATATAGAGTTAGAGATGTTTAAATGTTCTAAACAAATATTGCTCATTCAGACAACTCTTTAAAAATGATCTTTTCATTTCCATAAAGATCTACCTGCACAACTGCTTGTAAAGCTTCCTTTCTGAAAGGCTGTTTTTTACTGCATCAGATGCAATATTATTTTGAAATAACCATGACTAATAGGCTAAAGTCACTCAATCTTCAAAACTTTGTAAGTTTCTAACCTATATTTCCTTTTCTGCAGCTGTCCTACAGTGTATCTTTTGAATGATGAAAAATAACTCAGAACTGATATGTTCACAGAAGGGAAAAGTGGGATCAAAAGTGCATCTCTCATTTCTAGTAAAAAGAAGAATACAATGTGACATGTACCACATCAAAAGTCTCAACCAAAGCTCAGTTTTTATTTTTAATTTTCATCATAAGACTCCTTTTTTTACTTTTTGTTAATTACCCAATGAATTGAAGAATGTGTCATATCTTTAATTGAAATATTGTTTCAGATCAAAAGTCTGCCTTGTCTACAAACAATGAAGAGCTAGAAATATTCTCAACTTTGTATAAAAAATTCAAGGGGCTAAAAGGTGATCACAAAAATGTTCCAAGCTTGTATTCAAAGGTAAATATCTTGTTTGATGTATTTGCTTCAATTTTACAACATAAAATGTAACTAGAAATGTATAAATTTTCAACTTTTTCAATCACAGAATTTTATTTGGTGTTTTGTTTTGTTTTGTTTTTAATTTTAGTTTTTTAAATTATGAAATATAAATAAGTATAATTTTTAACCAATGATTAGCTGTTAAAAAGAATTTTTTTTTCTCCTTTTTTATTAGTTAGGGACCTTTTATTTACATCTTTGATTAGAAACAAAAATTCTAAAGACATAATTGTCACTTGTGCTGTAGCTGTTCTCGGCATTTGAGTTGTCATCATATGAGGAATTTACCATTTACATCAACAAAGACTTCAAGTTTTACCTCTGTTATGGTACATGATTGCAAATGAAGTGTAACATCCCTGTGATATATATCTCAGTTTATAAGAGAAATGGCTTGTACACTCAGTTTAACTATCTCAGGAGATCTCTGTTGGTCCTGTTCTTAATTCTAGGTTCGAAGAAAAGGCTGAATTTAAATCTTCTGCATTCCACAAAGACTCGTTGGGATAAATTCATTGGGTTTTTTTTTTTCAAGCTTTGTTTTTTTTTTTTAATCCCTCATTTAAAACCATGACATATCAGATGTAAATCAAATGCCTACATCAGCTAACTATAAAGAGAGAAACTATATATATATAGTTATATGTTGCGCTGATGTTCGACATTTACATACATGTAAATTAGTATGTGGAAAATTGTACAAATTACTATAACTATGATCACTTAAAAAATTCACTTACATAGACTACTTATCACCAATTCTTACACTTACATGATTGTATTAGTACAATATCATTGTATGTTTGGATTTTGTTTGTTTAGGGCAAGAGTCAAAGTAAATTCTTGGAGTATTAATGAAAAATAAAAAGGAATGTGACAAAGGTGTCCTTTTTCCTTATCTCAATCAATATATATATATATATATATATATATATATATATATATATATATATATATATATATATAATTTATTCTACAAGTATTAGACATAAACAGTTTTCTAGGGATTCTTTCGAACTGTGTAACTATTTGATATCACTTCTCAATCATTGTTCACTGCGGGAGGGAAGTCGATGTAATTTTTAAATTACAACCACTCAAAATTCATGACCATGTAATTCATCCAGTTAAAGGCAAAGCTATCAACTAGCATATCATAGAGTCTAAAGTTCCTCTGTATATTTAAGAGGATGTGCGCTAGTTGTCTCAGTGTTCTGAGAGTGATTTTTGCCTCTTTTTAGGTGAAACTTTCTAATCCATTGCACAAATGGTCTTTTTCTATCCTCAATTTTCTCTCGGCCATGTTCTTTGGTGGGAGGGTTCAGATAATCATTTTTTGACATTTTCTCCCCATCTTCTCCCACAGTTTTGCAGTGAGTTTCTTGAAACTTTCACAACTTATTCATTTCACCAATTTATGCACAAAATGTTGTGAGCAGAATTTTGAAAATTTGTTTTGTTCTGTTCTTTGAATATTTTTTTTCAAAGGGCATAACCAGTAAAGTAACAAAAGTCATACTATATCTTGACTTTGAACAAAAATTCTGGTCAATGGTCAAAATTTGAAGTCATTTCGTTGAAAACAGTAGGAACCTTTGCATTTTAAACGATGGCAGCTGTTACCATTGCAACATTAAATCTATTTTTTTTTTCATATTAATGATTTTTTTATTCCAATGCGGACGTGGGTTACAATCACGTGTAAATTTTTTTTTATTATACTTATGTTTTACAAGAAAGGCAAGACTGTCATACATCCCCTTAAAATGTTCCTTTTTTTTTCTTCTTTGTTTTTTTCAAGCTGCCGTCAGAGGATGAACCACTTTTATTGAAGTTAAGGGAAGAATCAAGGTAAAAAATCTCTCTTGTGGACTAAGTGCTAGGTAACAGACATAGATTTTCTATGCAAGGACTTATGCATATCCATTTGAGTATTTTAAATATTGACTGGTGCTAGCTTGTGAATTGCCCTTTCCTTTTAACCATCTTTTGTCAGTCATTAGTTTCACTGCTTTTTGTTAAAAATAATTTCAAAAGGAAAACATATACAAGAAGGCTTTTAGAGGATCGATAAAAAATTCGAGGAAGATCATATCAGAAAAAGTTGGAATGGTCAATGTTATCTTGATGAAGTTAATCTTCGGAGATGGATGCAAAAAGAAGAAAGCAAGAAGTATGAATGGAGGAAAATTTTTGTTAGGCAACTTAACTTTTTCCTGGGGAAGAGGGAATGTAAGTGTAAAGCGAAAATTCCATTTCAAGATTTGATTTAAAAAAAAAGAAAAAAAAGGAAAGCTGCACAGGAAGGACATTGAGAAAGGGTGTGATGTTAGTGTGATGAACCAGAATATGCTGAAAAAAGCTTAAAATACACATACCGTATTTATTTTTTTCCATATAGCCTTTACTTTTACCCACTGAATATCACTTAAAAAGCAGAGTAGATCAGCATGGCATGCTTTTTAGAGACTAATCTAAAGATCTTGATTTCTATCAGGGCATTGTTTCTGCAAAGAAGAAGTCGTGAACTTTTGGACAATGATGAATTGCAAGTAAGAGTTTCAATCATTTTCAACTATTTCAGTTTTCATGTATATAGGTAATTTATTTAAATAACAGCGTTGGCAATTGATGAATTAGACCTGTAACTGTATTTAATGTAATGAAGTTGAGTCTTTGGAGGGGTAATGTATATTATTGCAATATGTAGTCTTTAAAAAATGACTGTAAGCTTGTATGAAGTTAGCAAAATATGATTTGTCAACAATAAAGAAGAGTTTTTTTGACTGTTTATTGTTAAAAATCTACTCTCATTACTGTAAGATGATCTTATGTTTTGGACCCTTAGACTGCAGAGAAGGTTCAAACTCTCAGCTGCTTTGCAAGGCTGATCTCAATTTAAAAAAAAAATTCAAAATTATTTAACTTATTCTGACAGAAACTGTGGTTCCTTTTGGATAAGCACCACACACATCCATTGTACGGTGATGAGCAGATGATCAACTATGATGATTTTCTAAAGGTTCAAGGAGAGGCTGGAAGAAAGTGCAAGTGGGTTGAAGTGATAAGAACACACTTCATTCTTTTTAAGAGATACTTAGTTTTTGTTTTATTTGATTGGATTTTGTTGTGGAAAAAGTTTAACAGGAACATTTTTTATACATGCTGCTGTAAAACTTTCCTGTATTCAAATGGTATGGCATTTCATAGCATTTTTAAATATATGTAGGTAGTAATAGTTTTTCTCAAATTTCTTGCACTAATAGAAGTGATTCACATTATTTGCTCCTTACTAAGTCTTCACACACAAAAAAACAGAGCTTGTTCAAAGCTATTTCTAAGACAGTCTCTGTGCTAGTCTTTCAGATCCAGTGGCTGATAAATCTTGTGAATTCTTTAATTTTCATATTTGATTTTGGTTTGTAAATAAAAGAATATGATCATTTATGTGGCAATGACACTTATCACTGTATCTTCACTTTTAAATGATTTCATGAAAGAAATGCCAATAATTGTTGCAAGGTAGGGAAAGTCATTTTTTTTTGGCCAAACAATATTAGTTTTCAGGATAAGGTTTAATACTAAAGGTTAAGTTAGATCGAAGGTAGTTTACAGTATAAATATCAACTCCAAAAGTTCAATAATCAAGATTTCGTAAGAAAGTATGTATGTGAATGCAAGTACTGTTGCATGTGAAGCAAGTTAATTTAATTAATTTCAAAAATTTTGTTTCAGACCATTTTTTCAAGCATCAGTATTCTGCAAGCTTCTTCAAAATGATCCTTTTGGTAGAATATCCATTATGCAGTTTTTCAACTATGTCATGCGCAAAGTATGGCTCCACCAGACGCGTATAGGTCTCTCCCTTTATGATGTTGCTGGACAGGGTTATCTTAAAGAATCGGTGAGTCATTATTGCAAAATTTTTTTTTAAGAATATCTAAAGACTGAATTATTTTGTCTGCTGAAAAGTGCACATCTGTACACGTCTGCAAAATTTCTCAATTTGCGATTTCATCTGCCGTCTAGATCAAGATTCGGATCCAGAATGGCTGTTTGCAAATTATAATCAGGGAAGAGAATTTTCCGTAAATATTGTGATCCTCTGTAAATTCTGTCCTTGTGCCAGACTGAAACTTTCAGCCGTAAGATCGAACATCTCTAAAATTTTACTGAAAAAGAAATAGTGAATATAATTCTACGACAAGTACAATATTTTCCGCCCATCTCCTAATGATCTAGTATAAAGCTGGACAATATAATAAATCACATTGTGTATTTTTTATATTCTTATGTATATTTTAAAATCCAATATAGAGATTTGTATTGTAGTTGAAACCTTCCAAGATATTGAGTTGTTTAGACTACTTTATTGTATAAGCTTATTCATCCGAAAAATTTTGTTTTCTCCATCTTCAAGCCAAAATCTCGCCATTATATCCCACAAAAGATCATTATTATTTCTTCATCTCACAAGAGTTAATATGAACACACAATTTTTTTTATCAAGATACATTATCTAAATTTAGATTATTAAGATGGATGGAAAATCCTAAATAGAGCTAGATCTGATTTTGGAAATCGGGCATGACATGCTTTGAGGCTATAATTATAGATCAAGTAGGTGATTTTCAAACCAAAACAAATAATTATAAATCTAGTAGATCTAGATCTGTTAAATCATTATTTTTCATTTTACACGGCCAGACTTGGTGGAGCCTAGTGAGAAGTTTTAGACCTAATCGATATTGATCATGTTCAGCTCAAATAAGTGATTACTACAATGAGTAAGCTTTAATGGTGCATCAGTTGTGTCAGTAAAACACAGAAAGCAGTAACACTTTGGGGACACATCAGCCTCTGTAGTTGGGCTACAACAGGTCATTCAACCTCTTAGTCTACACTCAAAAGAAAAAATACATGTATAAGCTAAATTAGTAAAACTAAAGACATGCTCCTCAATTGTGGCTCTGTTTACTATCAAATTTTGTTTCAAGTGGGGCATTGACTGATTTTAAAAAAGTGTAAAAATTTTGTGTCCAGTTCTCATCCCTGGTTAATCGTACGTAATATCTTTGCCAATAAAAATTGTATTTTGATGTATTGCCTTCAATTTGAACATAATTTTTGTTTAATCCTAATTTTCTTTGTTTCGATTTAAGGATCTCCAGCTGCAGTCTTTGTTTGTTTCATTTTCATCGCGTAAAGGTCCAGTTCTGAAGTCATTTAGTTGAGATGGGAATACAGGCAATAAAAAGATTTGTTCCTATAATACAATTTTATAGGAGTAACAATTAGGCCAAATAATGCATCCATTGTTACAATGAGTTTTTATTGGGAAAGTGGTTTAATGAGGGAAAGAATCATCATGACAACTAGAAAGTAAGCCTCCACCACTCTACACCATAGCTTTCTTTGATTGAAGAGAAACTTGTCTTTGAATGTAATAAAGAATAAAATGTGTATGAAAATGATTAACTTAAAGCAGATCTGATGGATACTGTAATAAATTGTTTACATTCAAGATAAATCTGATAAATTCAGTTTGCTTGGATGAAGACCTTGATTTAGTCTAAGCTAGATTACTTTAAAAATAGTATGTTTTCATTAATTGTTCACGGGACAACATAACCTTGCAAGTTTTTGCAAATTTGTCTTTATTGTATTTAGCGAAATCAGTGAAATTTTTCAGAATTGGTAATCTAGGAGAATTGCAATTTCAGGTTTGGAGCATCTATTGCCCTTACTGAAGCTGGACAATTATCATCTATTTTTTTTTATTTGATGCTCACTATGCGTCATGTTACGTTGTCTTTGCATGAGGTCAGGGTAATTTAGGCTTCTGTTCTGTTCATTGTGATTGACAATAATCGATACAATTTAGATTGGGTAATTTGGTTTTAGACTCCATCCAAGCTCTTTTATGCTTATTGCTACTTCATAGATAGAACCCACCAATCTGTGTGTGAATGCTTTTCTTTCGAGATTGTTAGTTCTTTTGTGTCCATCACCTCTTAAACCAGTAAATCAGTATCTAATCATAGCTTTTGTCTGGGGAATCCCTCAGACCCAGTGCTGATTCCTCTTTTCAATTTTGTCTCGTTTTAAAAAAACAGAACACGCTGTTCTTGACTTGAAACCCATCTCAAAGTGTAAAAACTTCAAACAAGTTTTAACTCACTTGTGGCTGAGGGTCTGGACATAATTTGAGCGAACATGGCTGGGCTTTTTGGGGTATTTTTAAAAACAAAAAGTCTAATCCATCTTAATCAAATTTTGAGACATATAATAACACATGTTGGTCTGAATAAAATAAACCACAGAAGGATATCTTGAGAGATGATATTTTTTGTTAAATTTTTCTTAACACAGTAAATTTTTGTTTGTTAAAAATTAGATTTAGATTTAGATTCAGAATTATCTTCCTCTGAATCACTACTTTCATCAACTTCTGAATTGTAATCATCTTCACTCACTTCTAGATCACTATCACTTCAAAAACGTCTGTTCTTCCTGACTTATATAGTTCTCTTTAGAAATTAGTTTTAGATCTAATTTCTCTTTCCAATCTCTGGAGCAGTGGTGTCCCTTTCCGTCATAAACAAAGAATGCGAAGGTTTATTGGTACGAAACTTTGCATAGACAAGAGGAAATGGTTATACAACCCTTATGAACGTTTCCCATGGCTTTAGCAAGATTAGTATAGGAGTTATCGAGGGTCAAAGTCTATTCCGTAGGGGCGACGGGAAACGTCCCAGCTAACAAGAGGCCTATCCCGTCTGAGTAACAGGAAGGGCTGAAAGTGGGTTAACTTTTTAAGCCCTGGGCGTATTCCAGTTTTTACGGAGGGTTTTGGAAGGTTGTAAAATGGGATGGAGGGTACCTTTTTTTTATGTGTGCATTGCTGTCATTATAATAGGTAAAGCTAAAGTGTTGTATGTCAAAAGGACCACACATAAATGAATTTCATGAAAAAAAAATTATTGATATATGTTGATAACTTTGTGTTTTGTTTATTGAAATACTATGCAGTACGAAAGACAACAAATTCCTAAAACCTAATAATTCCACATACCTGGTCATAAAAAAATAGATATCCACTTGTAGCTGCGTGGATTTGCCCTTTTTCAATTCATCTGATGTATGTCTTTATGTGTGCAAATTCTTGTCTTCATTGGGTAATCCATTTTTAAATTATAAAGTAATGAAACTATGCCTATAATCATCTCAAAAAGAAGAACAGACTGAACTGGCCCGCTCTAAATTCTTTGTTTAGAAGTTCTTACTGTCAATTCTAAATACCCCTTCTAGTGGTATTTAGAGTTGAAGTGAAAGTTGAAACATAGAAGAAAATTGTCCTGTCAATTTTTCACTCTTTTACCCATTGGGAAATTCATAGTTATCTTTACGGTAACTTGTGTTTACCCGCTGCACACTGCTGCTGCTCGTCCTAATTTTCAATCTTACTGGCCGCAGTGTGCGGCCCGCTCGGGTTAAAAGAAACAAATATTTAGCTTCTTTGTGAAATAATCTTAATAAAACAGCTTTTAACCTTTCTGAAGTTTTTTTTTTCCTTTTTTTTTAATTGAAATAACAATAACTAGTAATTTTTCTCTTTCTTTTAATGTCAATACTTTTACATTTTCCCCATTTTTTTTTTGAAAATGGGATATCAAACAAGATAGATCTTAGTAATACTCAGCCATTTTACAGGTAAATCATAAATCAATGCAGCATATTTTTCACACTTAGAAAACCCTATAGTCTTGAATTTTAAAAGAAATCCAAAAGTATGTATATCTCTCTTGTAAATAAAAAAAAAAACATATAAATTTTCACAGGACTTGGAAAATTATATCCTGGAGCTGATTCCAACACTACCTCAGGTTGGTGATTTATGAAAGTTTATTTCATACTAACCACACAAGAATTATTGGTGACAGTAACCTTTTTTGTGAGTCAGCGCTAGGCAATGAGAAAAAAAAAATGGACTTTGTAAATCCATTTGCATAGCCTAATAAGTTCTGGTATCAAGTGTGCTTGGCCATTTAGTAGTTTTATGAATGCAGGTTAATTTTGTAAACCTAAACTGGTAACCTATTCTTTCCAACTTTAAACTTCAGTGCTGATTTCAGAAAGAAAGTGGAAAATGGTTGAGAGAGCAGGGTAATGATTGTAAATGTACAAATTTATGTTTTTCAAAGTAATCTGGCTGTTTGAAACTTGAGGCGGGCTCTACACTTAAAACTTTTTGTTCATTGATCACATCTGTTATATTCATTTTATAGCTCATCTAGGCCACTTATAGTGATAAATGTAAAAGTTTTTGGGGTTTTATTAATTGTGGACTAAGTTGTTGGATTTCACCAACAGCATGTAATTTGAAAAAAAAAATTGATAAAAATCAACATGCTGTTTAATGACACAGTGGCCTCTGTTTGGGTCTGCCTTTGCAACTTTGGCTCTTTTCCTTATCTCAGGAGATGAAGATAATGAATAGGTAGGATTAAGTGTAGTATTATGAATCATCAGGTGTAGCAAAAGTATTTCTAAGGAGATTCTTCCATGAGTTTTTTTTTTCTTAATAGCCATCAGAACAGGTACTTTTTCAAAGCCTGCTTTGTAATTTTATTTAATTTTAAAAGAAACCAAGACTTCTTTTTGCCTAAAAAAAAAAAACCCAGCAAGAATGCTTAGTCAACAAGGATGTAATGATCAGCAAAATTCATTGTTTTATGGTTAGTTACTGAGATCATCAAGTCGCTGAAATATTTATATCTTATTGTAATAAATTACATATTAAGGAATCTTTTCTTTTTTTTTTTTTTAAGTTCTATTCAAAGTAAGTGTCTCTCAATCCAAGTATAGTGTGCACTGCATAGAAACATTTTCTTTTAGATGGAATAAATACCTTTCAGTTAGTGATATTTTATGTCTAGCTCTGCTAAAAGTTATTAAAATTATGAAAGAGCCAAAACAACTGTTGGCAGAGGAGAAAAATAATAAATATATATATATATATTTTTTTTGCAATGACGTGTGGATTAAATTTAATAATGCTGACTTTTGAGAACTTAAATGAGGTAGATACTGTACATGCACACCAAAGCTTATGAGAGAAAGCCTCGTCTGATAAAATTACTTGAAAATTTTGTTCTCTTTTATTCCACAGCTAAATGGGTTAGAGCGTTCCTTTTATTCATTTTATGTGTGCACTGCTGTGAGGAAATTTTTCTTCTTCCTTGATCCTCTTAGAAGTGGTAAAATACGCATACAGGATATCCTGGCTTGCAGTTTCTTGGATGATTTATTAGAGGTAAACAAGAGTTGCAAATCTTTTTTCAATGTTTTAAATTGTACACTGTATCTTCTTAATTTGTGTTTTGACATGATTAAAAATAAACGAAAACAAAAAAAAGGAATCAAATGAAACAGTGCTGACACAACAAGATCACTCAAAATAGAGTAAGTAAACACCATACAACCTTTTTCGGTCATGTGATAAGAAGAGAGAAACTATAATATCTTGTGACAACTGAAATGATAGAAGGAAACTGCAACAGGGGAAAACAGTGGAAAAGACGTTGGATGGATGACAAAGTGACTTTAAGTAGGACAACTGATAGATGCGCTGAAAGTAATAGAGATACCAAGAAGGTCATGATCACCTATGCTAAAGAGGTGGCCAATAACTGATTGATTGACTATAGTATCAAACTTTTTTTCAAATTTATTCAGAACCTTTCTCTTATTCCTCTACATATTTCTGACTCATGGAGAGCTTTGTTATTTTAAAGTATACTTCTAAACCTTTAAGTCTTTCATTCTCAGAGATCCCTCATAATTAGGATTAATTAAAAAGGAGGTAGGGACACTCGATTTTAATTCATTACTTAAATGAAAAAGTTCCTTGCTCTAAGTAAGGCTTAAACAAAAAGTGGATAGCAACTATATTTTATTAGATGCACTTTACTGAAATTGCTCCTTGTCACAGCAAATTTTTTCCCTATGAATGTTCAACCTACTCGATCGAAGGCATCACCTCATATGCAAATTCAATTTCCTTGAAACAATAATTATGTTTTAATAAGTGAATTTTGTGCATTGAAATAAGGTAAGAACAAAATTATTATTCTCGCAGCTCCGTGATGAAGAGCTTTCCAAAGAAATGCAAGAGTCCAATTGGTTCTCAGCTCCATCTGCTCTTCGTGTATATGGTCAATATTTAAATCTTGACAAAGATAGGAATGGGATGCTGAGCAAAGAAGAACTAGCAAGGTAGTTATAAATGTTATAAATTTTTATCATCATTTTGAACCAGATTTTTAAATAAATGCTAGGTTGCTATCTGCAAGCCCTGTGGCTAATTTTTCTCAATTTTTTTTTTTTGCATGTTTTAATCAGTATATCAAACTAACATAGATCTTGTTTTTGCATATTGTTTTAAATATCTGAGGATTGAAGAGATGCTTGATGATTAGAAGACTTGACTCTTTAGTATTTTTCGAATTTATAATGTTCAGAGATTGAAAAGGTAGTCTTTGGAGTCCCTTTAACTCAAAATTAATTGTGTCAGTTCTCTATAAACCTTAAAATTGTTCCCTATAAATTGTCTCGCACCATTTACAAGTATGATATAAATTTATAAATTGAAATTTGAGATCTAGTCACCGATAAAGTGCCCTTCATATATCCAAGATTTGAAAAAGGTCTTCCCCATTTAGACACGTTCACAGTTGCATTTCTGATAAATAAGCAGAGAATTTTACTTTTCTCTTGATTAGATTACACCAGGTGCATTAAGCAAGGCAATTCAGACAATAAAGCTTGCATGTAGTAAGAATAGGTGATCAGGCAAAGGCTTAAACTTTCTAATTTACATTCCAGTCAAGTCATTATTTGACCAACAGTTGTGGATAGGGCAGGTGATATGAATGGATTATCAGTTGAAATTTATTGAGGAAAAGTTGAGCAATTTGATTGCCTTGGTTATAAGCCTCTTATCAAACAAAATTCACCACACATTCACTGTCTTTGTGTTTGTCTATTTTGATAAGGCCAGTTTAAAGATTGTGAATGTACATGAATTTAATACACTAGTAGGTAAATAATGCACTCCAGATAAATGCAAGATTCGCCTCTTTGGTTGCCTTAGCAGTATAACAATCTTTTATGTTTATAGTGGGTATAAAAATGTTATATTGCCTTAACAGAACAAGACATGGTTTGAAATCTGTAGTTTTAAAGATTCAAGTAAATGAGAGGCAGCTTCTCCATTACAAAGCAAATTTAGTGAAAGATAGGGGGAGGTAAACATAAGACATTGAGCAAGGGTGTAGTGTGAATGTAAAGAGAGTTGAGGCTTTGTAACAGAAAGAGTTTGGAGAGAGAGAGATAATGATGCTGCAGTGCTACTACTTTTCTGTGACTGATTAAAAACTGCCCACTACCATTCATTTTGTAATTATTATTTTTTTTATTGCAATAGACTATCTTTGGCTCATGCCTAAACCTATAGTCATTAACTGAGTTATGCTTGATTTCATACGATCTACTCTATGTAAACGCACAAAAATTTATTGCATAGTCCCTGTTCAAGATTTTAGCACATATGTGATTTACTTTGGTGATTTGTAAATAAAAATGAAGACAGAAACAAAGAAAACTAAGGAGAAAAAAAGTATCTAAACTTAACACCTTTTTATAAACACATGATTGACAACTGGATACACTTACTTTTGAAATGGAGTCCAATATAGTGCCGCTTGGGTTAAAGGAATATCTTTTTCTTTTTTTTTTTGCTATAACTTGTTAGTGATCTTTATAGTAAAACTATTTCTAATAATGTTACTCAACATTGTACACCCTTTACAAAGGTAGATTTGAAAAGAGAATAAATTGTGTGTGTGTTTAACTTCCAAAGAAAATTTTTATGAAGAGATCATTCCTTTATTCCTGTAGAAGATGAAGTAATAGGTTTGTGCTTATGTTGTTTGTTGGGTTTTTTTTCATGATATTCCTTAAATTAATATTAGAAAAATATTTCAGTTTTATCTCAGTGATTAAGTCATTGCACACCTAGTTTTCACTTCACAACCAATTTATAAATATACCTTGAAGAAGCTAAACAAGATTGGCACATTGAAAAATATATCTTTCACAGATATGGGACTGGAACTTTGACAGATGTCTTTCTAGACAGAGTTTTTCAAGAGTGTCTAACTTACGAGGGGGAAATGGTGAGTTATTTGAATTAGCTTACAGTGTAGTTATTTAAAAAGCAATGCGTTTAAAAAGACGCTTTTGAAGACAAAAATGTGTTTGAAATATGTTTTGAGGAGAGAAAAAAAGAACTGTGTCAAGTCTTTTTAATGATAGGAGTATAAAGCTGTTCTATTGAAGGATACCCTCAAAAACTTTATATGATTTACAATGAAAAAAAAGTATTGAAATGATGGAAACCAGAAGGTGTTAAGCTATATAATATTGGCAGGAAATATTTATTTACATTACTTGTAAAGAGAAAACAACTGAAGGCTTTTGAGTTATGGGTGAAGAAAAAATGTAATATTCCATTAGTAAGTTATGAAGTATAAAAAAAAGGGTTGGAGTTTGCTGCATTCCAGTATAATTAATTATCTCTTCATTAACGTTATAGGACTACAAAACATATCTTGACTTTGTCCTGGCAATGGAAAACCGCAGAGAACCCCAGGCACTTCGCTATCTGTTCCGCATTTTGGATGTTCATCATCAAGGATACCTTAATGTCTTTACACTCAACTTTTTCTTCAGGGTTTGTACCTTTTTTAGTGGGTTATTCAATGATGCATCAAATTTATTGTCATTTGCTCTCAATTTTCTTTTCATCTTCTGAGAGGAAAGAATATGTGCATCTATTATCATAATATATATATTGTGCATGTTTATTGCATCAAATAAACTTTATCTTTTTTTCTTAAGAAGTTTGGATATTTTATATTTATTTTCACAATTTTCTAATATGTCATAAGTTATTGTGCTTTCATAGTAACTCTGTCTCTGCAAAATTGTACAAAAAAAAAAAGTTTTGCAAAGTTAGTTTAGGTTCCTGCATTATAATTTCAATGATGTTGCTTGGGGAAAATAAAAACACTTTAATTTGCTAGAAAATCTGAATATCAGAAATTATCCACCTGTGATGATGCAAATATGCCTGTCTTTTACTACTGGAGTGCTGGATTATTATGGTATTTATATAGGCTAACCTTTTAGCTGCATTTTTGTTGGTTATAATCAACCTTAAATGGGGCATATTGAATCCCAATGGATAAAGCTATTTTGGGGTCAAAATTTTTCTTAATATTGAAACCATGTATAGAAGCTTTTTATCATATATTTTGAAAAAGGTTTTTTCCTTCTATGCTTATAACTTTCATGTAACCCTCCTAGGTTCATATTATTGTTAAACGTAATTTTAATGAGCGGCTACATCACATTTTTTTTCTTTTAAATTTTCAAGAGTGGTACCTCAAACCATGCTCATATGAATTTCTACTTGTTTACTACAAGTCCAAGAACTTATTTGGCCCTCTTTTTTATTTCATTTCTACTGACCACTACAAAGTCTGAGTGCGAGAGAATGAATGCATTGAAGTCTGGTGCAAAAAGAAATGTTTCATTACAATTATAGACAGAAACAAGTGAAAGATCAATTCAGCAAGATCATTTGCATTGGAAACTTCCTTTCCTCAGAGAGCCAAAATTATAATGAATGCAGAATAACAAAAATTTAGCCACATAGAGTAAATTTTTTAATACATTGTAAAATTCAAATATTTTCAAAGTGAACATTTATTGTAAAACTAAATATTTATAGCTAGTATTTAGAAAGAAAAAAGGCTGGTTTGAAACTGAATTGTGTATGAGAGGTGTTGCTTTGTTTTTGTTTTTTTTTACAAAATGAGATGAATGAAAAATAATTAATTTATGTGTGGTTTTTGCATAGTGTATTTTGAAATTCTGCAGGACAGTAAAAAAAAAACTTCAGCCAATCTAAGAATGAGCAACATTGGCCTGTGATTGGTTAGTAGCAGCTTGAGGTTTGAGTTGACCCTTGTAGAATAGATTATTGGCAGGATATGCTGCTTCTTTGAACGAACTATTGCAATGGTTGAATTTTGGTTTTTGTTCACACTGTCATAATGAAATTCAAAGATTTTAATATTCTGACAAAATAAATTAACTCACACAATAAATAAGGAAACTATAATAATAAAAATTTATTTATAGCAAATTGATATACAAAAACATGTTACAAAGAGCATCTGCCTTTTTTGTTATCAATATTCACAGCAGACCTTAAGTGCAAAAAAAGGCTGTTTATTTGCATAATGCTACTAAATTAGGTGCTGGAACTGATAATTCTGGACATAAAGCATCACCAGTGTGATCCCTTATCGAATTGACAGCTCAGATTGGTCTTATCAAGAAATTTTAGTCTCTCCCATCCATATAAGGCGAGAAGAAGTGAAAATAATGATATAAAGGGGCATATCTTTCCCTCTCTCTTCAGTTCCTTACTTGTTAAAAATGAAACACATTTTAATAGCTTTTTTTTTTTTGCTTAAAGATTGACAACACTCCTTACATGGTAATCTTGTCTAATTTTTAGATTTAACTGTGGATCCAGTTGGGTTGTACATTATCAAATTTCCTAATATGTGTACTTTTATAATTTAAAATGAGGTTTCATTATACTACTTTTCACAAAGCAATATTAGTTTTTGAGGCCTAAAAACTTTTACATAATTTTTTTTTAATTTCTTGAAGTTCAAGTGTAATTACAATCAGTTTATAAAAAAGAAAAACATTTCTATTTTACCAGGCTATTCAGGAGCAAATGAAAATTCATGGTCAAGAGCCCATCAAATTTCAAGATGTCAATGATGAAGTTTTTGATATGGTCAAACCCACTGATCCATTTAAACTGACTCTTAATGATCTCATTCAAAGGTAAGATTTTATTACCACTGGTAAATATAAAAACTTTATGGAGAAATTTTCTCCTCATCAAAACACGGAAATATGCTGTAACAGTTATTCAAATTTTAACTTAATTGCATGGGCTTCCTCAATAATATTCTATGGGGGATTCCATTTCAAACTTCTGCTTTGGAGCTTGTTTGTGAAATAAAATTACTCGGGGTCAACTGGATAGTACCTGTCCTCCGTGCCCCGCTAAACCAGTTATGGTTTCCTTTAGTGTATGTTCCATAGTATTACATGAAACACAATTGAAAGAGGTAATAAGATATTGCAAAAGACATCAAAATCAACTGAAATTTGGGTCAACGCCATCTTAGTATTAAAGTAAGGAGAATTTTGTTCCTGATGATCGAACCAATAGGTCTATATGTATGTAGGTCATAAACTAGGCAGAACCTGGTCGCAAGATTTCGAATATAATTATATTAAATGAATCAGAATGGAAAGAAAGATTAAAAATCGAACAATTAATTAATTAATTTTAAAAAGAAAGTAAATTCAATATTTATTGAGATCTAAATAATAGGTCTAGATCTAAGTCTAGATTCGAGTCATATCTGTAATCAAAAGTTTGAATCTTCTGATCTAGAATCTAGATCTAAATTTTGAATACTCATTTCATTTTTCTTCTGGATTCTTTTTAAGATATTTAGCCTAGTTCTTGCGTTATGAGAATTGGTAACATACTATGGAAATGTTTTAATTAATATTTGTTTTTTTAATTTAAGTATTGAAAATGTTTTTATATCGATCCCATTTACTGTCATGAAGTTAAAGGGCCAATTAATTCTCTCTTGATTCAGAGTCAATATTAACACCTAAAGTTTGATTGAATTTCTTATTTGCCCTTTTTTTTCTATTTTCTCTGGAGTGAGCTTCTAGAACTTTAAATTCTTATTGGGCTTGGTTTATCAAAACAGATTGTGATCATCACCATGGTAAAGTGGGTGAGACGAGGGGTGGTAAGAAGAAGCGAGTTTATGGTCAGCCAAGCTAGAGTACAAAGGGGTGTTTGTACAAACTTGTAAATCGATCTTACTTTTCTTTTGTCACTCCTTGCATTTAGATATTAAGTTGTAGAACTTCATAATTACGAAAGTGTTTCCACAATATTTACAAAGACGTTATTTGAAAAAAGAAAAAAAAACTTCTAGATTGTCATTTTGTCAAATCCAAAATTTTACTATTATTATTATTATTGTTGTTGTTGTTGTTGTTTTTGTTATCATAGATCCAGACAGTTTAATCATGTACAGTGTCTGTATTTAATATTCGTGTATAAAATTTACTCTGGCACATGGTTTTGTGATAAAAAAGTGTAATCTAATCTGGATTTTTTTTATTTGAAATGAAGTTGTCTTTTGCAAATAAAAAAGGGGGGCTGAATTTCAACGCGAACATTATTAGCAGGCACAGGATAATATACATGCACTATAATAGATCTTAGAACCTGTGATCAGTAAGTGGAAATGCAAGGTGCCCTACTCGGTGGAAAAGATGTGTTACTCTCAGGGGTTTATAGGAGTTATGTCCCTTTTTTGTTGGAACCCCCCCCCCCCCCCCAATAAGCAGGCTATATTATTTCTCAAGTAAGATTGTTTATTTCAGTTTATATTAATGCCTTTGTTTTCATGACAAGAATCTCATTAAATATTGTGTGAAGAAAAGCCATCACTGTCAAATTTGGTGTGATAAACATCAGTATAAAATGCAATGCTGGGGAGAGCTGATTATTCTTATTCTTGACCCCCCCCCCCCCCCCACCAAAAAAAAAAGCACTTTGGTGTGAGGCCTGCAGATATCCTGGTGCTTGCCATAGTCTGTAAAATAGCACAAGTCGAGATAGTCTAGACCTACTTGCTGGCCTTTGTTTTTTTCAATCATATTGCAAGCATATATAAATTCCAGCTGATCAGGAGCACAATTGTGCACACACAAGCATATACACACTTGAACACATCAGCAAATAGTTTCTTTCTGCACTCTTTTTTCTCTCAGGAATAAAGTTTAGTTTCATCATACTCCCCAAATTTCAAGGGTTCTGCGATATAAACTTTGCTGGGCTAGGGATCAAACCAGACTTATGACTACCTTTTAGAGTGACATTTTAAGTTGCGAAATTCCCAGCTTTTGATTTGGTACTCAAACGCATAAGCTGGATTTCCAAGGCTGTTCTAATGGGAAAGCTTTGAAAAGTAAAAAAAATTTAGTGTCTCTCTTACCTTATTGTATTCATGCTATCCCCTCAAATTTTTACCTGTCATCCTCTCTACTGCAATTTTGGTATCTTTTATTGGGGAATATTAAGGTCACTTTAAAAATGGTATTTAAGCTGCTAGGGTAGCAGAAACTGTGCTGCACTATGTTTAAATGTTTTTACCTGGTCTAGGTTATGATCCTTGTGGGCATATCTAACTTCACGTGATGTCCTTAGACTTAGAGTGATAATATTTAAAAAAAGGCTTTTTCTATTCTTATTCAAAAGAAACTGCAGTATTCTTGTGAAAGCAAAGTCCATACTTTTATCTGAAATTCTTTTTTGCTTTATTAGAACACTAAATTAGCCCCAAACTTATTCTTTGTAATTTTCTTGCACAAAATTTTGGCCTTAGTTACCCTTGCCTGGAAGTTAGACTGAAAAGAGAAATTCTGATAAAAAATTCCATTGTACTTGTGGCTTTCAAACATATGCAGTCTTAATTGATACTTTTTGTAAGTCATGGCAATCTTATCTAAAGTGAAAATAATCATGTCATTCATTGAACTGTACAATTCAAAAGAACGTGTTTCGAAGATTAAATCAGAGGATTATAGTAATAAGAGGTTTGCAGAAGGCTACCTTATGGAATTAAAAAAAAAAAAAAAGGAATAGTAATCTGGACCTTTTTTTTTTTTTTGCAAAATTCATTTTCTTGTCCAAAGTTTGCTGTTTTGTTTTGGTTTTTTTTATATAGATTTTTATAAATACACATAGAGCAAGTAAACTATCCGGTCGAATAATCTTCACAACTATTTAAAGACAGCATAATAGCTTCCTATGTCTTTATAAACTGCAAGAAAATATTTCATCTCTTTATAATTATAGAGGCCAAAAACATATATTCATTGTCAAGTCTCATGGAGCAACTAGTTCATACCAGTAATTGTATCACAAGTGATAGGGAATCCAAAGTTTTGACATGAAAAATGACTAACTAGTCTTGACATAAAATTTAAGTTAGCTATGCCAGTTGTTTTTTTTTACTAATTAAAGTAATATAATTTTGAGTGACTCGAGTTTTCATTTTTACTTTTATTTTATGTTAAATCTTCTCAACTTTTACTATTATCAGTCCTCTGTGCCTCTAAATTATACTACTGTACTACTATTAAGCCATGCAATTTTTTTTCTTCACAGTGGCAAAGGAGATACAGTCGTAAGTATTCTCATAGACCTAAATGATTTCTGGACATATGAAAACCGAGAGTTCCTAGTACCTGATTTGTCAGATGAGGTGTAGACCAGCATTGTAACAACATACTCGCTCATTATCCATTTGATTTTTTTAAATGCTGAAATTTTGCCCTTATCATGTTTCATTTGTGTTTATGGAATTGAATGTTCTGTAACTTAATAAAAATATCTTTTTTAAATCAAATTTTATTTTTAATGTTCTTCACTCCTAGAAAATTACACCATAAAATATAAATTGTGTTCAAATACTCTGATATGGATCATCTGTGTTCATTTGAACTTTGTGTGTGAATATTCCTAACTAGAAGCTGAATTAAAGAAGTTATTACTGTTACTCATTTCAAAAGGCAAATCATCGCATTGTTTTAAGTAGGCCTACATGTTCATTGATGTGTGAGAATGAGATAACCAACTTGCATTTGATCAATGTATACATTTTTCTCATGATCACTTTTAGAAAATAACAAATTGTCTTGTATTTGTGTTTTTTAATGTACCCCTTGCCAATCAGTAATTTGTAAAGGTGTGACTTAAGGTGTTGTTTTTTTTTTGTCAAGAAATTTACATTTCTAAACCAATCATTGTACTTATATCAACCCCTTGGTTTGTCAATTTACTAACTTGATAAACCCCTCCTGATGGTAAAATTCAATCAATTTGTTTTCTCTTTTAGCCAATTGATTGGCAGGTACATAAATTGATCATGCTTATTGTCATTATCAATTTAAGTTTGTAACACTTTTGAAGTCCTCATTGAACAAAGGGCACTGCAATTTTCATTATTAATTGATCTAGGGCTCTTGTCTTTTTTTTTTTTTTTTAAAGATTGTAAAAGCTATTGATATAAGATAAGGCCACTGAATTTGCCAGCTTGGAAGCATGATAACAAAATGTTTTGAGATTTGTCAATTTTTTTGCATTTGCATTGGACACTAGGAGTAGACAGAAAGAGCTTTAAGCCTTTCTTGTTGGGAGTATAAGTTTAACCTATATGTCTCTAGTATCTAGCCTTTGAAAGGCCAAATTCATTAATTTTTTGTCAATGCATGTTAATGGAGATAAGTTTAAGTGTGGTTGTCTTCTCATCCTCTTTTTTTATTTTTTAATTCTAGGAAACTTAAAATCAAATGCAAAAGATTTCCACCATCAGTTTCTGTGTAACCCCAGTGAGGCTTATTTGAATGGCAAGAGATCCCAATGAGAATTTTTTTTTGATGGCATCTTTTTCTTATTTTGTGAGGTCTTTTTTTAATAATGTGAAAAATTACTCCCCAATATAGCATCTTTTAAAAATTCAGGGTAAGCTACATATTTTATCGATTGCAAAGTATCATTAATTTTTTTTACTTTTGTGCATTGGATTTTACTGATGAAGATATCATAATTTGAAAATGATATGCATTTTCTTATTGGAAATAACTCGGAGAATAAGTCAACTAATTATTAATATAAGGAAAGTTACCAAAATTTTTTTTAACTTCTCAGATTTTGCTCGTAAAATCATATATACATGAAAATCAATTTTCAATTTTTATTGAAGTCTGAAGTTCAATGAAAATATATTTGCAATTTAGGTCTACATTTAACACACTCCCTGCAGCAGGTTTCTGATCTAGCCTGACCAGGAATGCCAGCTTTTTTGCATCTTTTTAAAAAAAAATCACTTTATCTTTATTTTTTTGCCAAGAGTATTGAAACTTTCAGTATTTACAGAAGCAGAATTGAATTTTATAGAATAGAAAAAATATTCAAAGTGCTCAATTGGTTTATTTTTTGTGATTTTTTGAAAAAGGTGTAAATCTGATAGCAAAAAAAAACAATTATGATGCTTACAATATGTATTGTTTTTGCTGTGTGAATGCTTTTTTTTCTTGATTTTTAGGCTGCAATTAACATTAAAAAAAATATTTCTTTGCTCTCGAGCCATGTCTTGATCGGACATTGAGCTGAAACTAAAACTAGATCTAGATCTAGCGTATTTCAGGTATCGTCAGAAAAACTGCTGTTGTGTAACTTTTTTATTTACCAAGGGGAGTAACTCAAATAAGAATGAATATCAAGAGGAAAAGTGACTGCTAACTGCTGTAGAATTTCAGGCCCGAATGTGCGTGGGTTCTAAGTAGGAGAATATATGGAAGTGCAAACCGAACCCCCTCGGTACCGGCACTACCCAGTTTGAGCTGGTGACCTAAAAGGGTTCGGTAACGGCAGCGAGTGACTTAATATTCTGGTCTAGGCTAATAAGCCAACTATTTTCCAGTATGAGTTCAGATATTGAATCATGGATGCTTGTGATAATAATGTTGCACTCATGTATTCATCTATTTTTTTTAATTATTTACTCAACACTGCCATACTCTCAAAGATCAGAAAGAGTTTCATTAGTTTGTATGATTACATTGTGGATTTGTCAGAATTTTGTCTACATTCTGTAGCAAATATAAAGAGATCATGAATACTTTATCATTCTCATTGTTATTTTTTTTTTTTGTCATGGATTTATAGCAATAAAAGAACTAAGACATTGCAAGTGCCAAAGATTTTCCATGCTCAAATTTAAACATTCCACAATTCTGATGCTATATTATGTTGAAAGTATAGTTGTGGCAGTTGTTTTACTTTGACTTTTGAAATGATGAGAGGAAAGGGTAATAATGCTAAGTAGGAACCTCCACTATTTATTTGTTGGTAAGGCTATCAAAGGTATACATGTATCTTAAATGGATATGATTGCAGTGAATTTTTTAAAATAAATTTAATTAGAATAATTATCCAACATATTTGATGGTTGAACCAAATAGAGATGTGCTTTTATTTTATGCCTGGTACTTACTTTATTCTTAGAAGAAAAAAAAATGTTACTTTTTAACTTCACTTACCAAATTTAAGATGTTGATGGAAGAAAGCAATTGTGTGTTGGATATTGTTTGTATACAATCACTATCTATAAGCACTTTACAATGCCTATAAAGCATTTTTCAGACAATTAAAGGGTATGTGTGTGTAAATAAATTTGAAGAGATACTTTGGTTTTTACTTAACTCTTATTTTTGTCTATTGGTCTATTCTCTCCATCCTTTATCATGTTCAGATTTTGAAAAGTATTTAATATGCGTGTCACAAGAATTGATAATAAAAAATTTTATTTGTGTTTTTTGACACAAGTTAGTTTTATCATTTTTATGATATTGTTTTACATTTATCTACGTGAATTCAGACCTGCCATTCATACCAATTGCATCAGAATCATTCCAATTTTATATGGAAATTTGGTCCGTGTCCGATTTTCCGAATATTTAGGAAATATTCCGAGTTTTCGCCTCCACAATTAAAAACATTTTCAGTTGCTTTTTTTTTTAACTAGACCTACAAGATCGACAGACAACCTGCACAAAAGAGTTTATAGGGACGATATAGTTATAATATATCGATATTGTTTTTTTTTTTTTTTTGTTACATATTATCAAATGTGGTATAGAAATTGATATTAATATTTTAGTTGTAACCATCCTGAATATTGATTCTGTCGAGTTATTTACTTTATCGTTTATTTGTATGCGCTACCGTCTCTCTATTTTCACATCCAGACTTTGCGTTATTGCCAATGAAGGATTATTCTTATTTTATCCTCTAAGAGTAATTTCTACTATAGGACAGTGCTTTTTTCATCTACATCTTGTCAGTTATCAAGATTGATTGAGAAATCCTAAATAGAACTAGAGTAAATCAAGATGAAATGACAAGAGACTCATAATTGTAGGTCTGTGAAAAGTGAAATCTAGATCTGATAAAAGCCTAAGAAGCTTTATCCTGTTGCAAACTTTACAATCTGCACAAGATCTATGATTTTGATCATTTTATCTAATATAGAATTTAGATCTAGATCTAAGTTACAGGCTACATCATGCTTAACTAGTCTCAATGTCATAGTGTAATTTTTGTACTTAAATTGACCTGTTTCTCAATTAAGTGATTGAACAATGGCGTGGATTATGCTCTTTAGATTATTTATAAAAATAAAAATATTACAACTTTCCAGCAAATTCTCAATTTGCTCCCCATGAAATTTCTTGTTAAGTTTTCAACAGCTGGATAGAGCATCAAATGTGTCATTTTTTAACCCTTTCAGTAAGGCGTACATTTACTCCTTTTCATATAAAAATAAGCCTTTTGAAGTCATGTACACTGCCCACACGAGCTAGGCTAGCAGCTCTGCTTTTTGTGAATTCATTAAATGCTGCTTAATGCTAATCCATTCAATGTATTGAGTCACTTAAAAGTATTGTAAGGCATAGAGTGCTTGATTTAAACTTAAAGAGGTATGGAAAAAAGATCATGATATTATTTAGAATTTTTCACCATTGAATTATAAGCTAAGAAAACTAGTTTTTATCAGTCTAAACTGATAAATGAACATTCACAAAAATGTTTTGTAATATATGCTGTAGAAGGCAAAATTAAAGGGAGTCATTCAGATTTTCTTTCCCCGTAGACTGGCAGGTATGTGAATTTCCCTTTGTCCACTTTTTTGTTTTTTAAACTACTCTCTGATTTCTATGGAACTGGGATGAGTTAGGGCAACTGCCCACATCTAAAGCCCATCATGTACTTGATCATTTGCTAGGACTAGGAGCATCAGATTTCTCGTGTCAAGCACAGAGATATTGTGTATGTAGGAAAAGTGCATGGAAAAAACAGGTGTAGAGGACATATTGCTAAAATATCCAGCTGTCTAATAAGCTTTGCAGGGCTATAAAAAATGTCTAAAAAATTTCCAATTTTGACAAAAAAAAGTTTCAGAATTGTATTCCTCATCGAATTTAAGTGCAGATTAATACCAAATATAACATTTATGTTACATGGAAGAGGAGATTTTAAAAAAATATTCCCCTCTCTGGGTCATGTGGGCATGCTGCTCTTGTTGGGTGTTCCCTTTTTTTCCTCATTGTCTTGCTTTAACCCCCACGTCTTCTGTGTGTCACACACAAAGTACTGTGCATTTCTTGTCGCTACATAATTGACTGCGAAGACTGAAATAAGTTAACTTGCAGTTGGATCACCAAGAATTATGATTATTCGAATCTTCTCCCAGTTGCCAGGAATCTGAGTGTTACAGTCAATCTCTGATGGGCTGAGATTGCTGCTTGCATTACAGAATCCTGCCTCTCAATAAAAAGCCGTGCAAGACTTAAAAGCTTTAGATAAGTTTCCTCATCTATTCGACGAAAGCTGTAATAATTACAGCAACTGGTCTGTGTCAGAAAATTTGTCCCTTTTTAAAAAGCATTGTTTAACCCTTTCTTTGCTTTTTTATAACCTTCTTATTTTCAAATTGTTGCTATAATAATACAACTCAATGCCTTTTTTTGCCAAGATTCCATGATGCAAAAGATGGTCATTAAAAATCGATTGAAAAAAAACTGCGAGAGACGAAGAAGAAAAGAGGTTGACAGATGTGAGATAGATTCCGGTTACTATTGCATTCTGTGGATCTTAGATCTAGATTTAAAATATTGTTTGTAAATGCGATTATCTTAACCACAAGAGTTGTCATAGTGTACAAGATCTGGGCTATTTTCCTATTATGTATTAAACCCAAGACAAACATTTGTGCTAATCATTTTCACATCTAATTACAAATGTAAAGAAAATTCACTGAATCAATGAATGGTTCAAAAGTTGTATAATTGTTTATTTATAATACTGAATAGGAATATATATTTTTAAACTATAAAAGCGAAAATATAATGCAAGATTTTACAACAAAGCATTTGCTAAAAAAAGGGTATTGTCGTAAAATTGAAAGAATTTAGAGCATAATACACTTGGATATATGAGGTTAAAATAAAAGTTGATAGGCATTCACAGAAAATGACACACAGACAAATGTTATCTTGTTTTGCAAATTAAGCATTGAGAACAGTTGAGACAAGAAATGAGCATCAACTGCCTCAAAGATGGCACCAATACACAAACAAAAAAGACATTCTTTTTAGATTAAAATTGACTGCACATATGGTAATAAAAAAAAAAAAAGGAGTTGCAAACATAGCATAGATGCAAGTATTTTAACTTCATAAACAGAAAAAAAGCCAAATGGTAAATGTTCATAACACATTGGTAGTATCTCAGAATTAATTCAGATAATTTTTGGTCAGTCAATTCTGTATCGACCCAGTCTAACAAGGTTTAATCAATTTTAAGGTGGAGACTTCATTCACATAACAATTAAATTCAGTGACTAGATTAAGAGTTGTATAAAATATGGATTAATGTGTATAAAACATAGATTTATATAATGCTTTACAATAAAATTTGTAAAACTCTACAATTAAATACAAAAGCAAGCAAAAACTCATTAAAAAAAAACTTAAAGCCCGCATAAGAAAATTTAAGAAAATATAAGCTGTCACAATCTTAATCACAGCTGGATTTGGAATGCAGGTATATTCTTTATACATTACAGTAAATGCTGTAAAAAAAGAAAACAACTTTTTTGTTACTTTGATTCTGTTGCTGGATGCAAGGTTCACTGTATTGAAAATATTGCATAAATATTTTAAATTTGATTGAAGGGAGGATTTAGGCATGAATCAGCTGTGGTGAGCAATAAGATTGCATGTGAAACATATATATATATAAACATATTTCAAACAGGATAGGGCATGACTTTTTGCACTTTGATGCATATAGCAATTGAATTACATTAATGTTTAATACAGAAAAACATGAGTTCAATATTAAACAACATGAACAAGTCAAACTTAGAAGTAAGGCTTAGCCTCAGGAATTCCATACTGTATCAAATTGCATAATTATTTATAAATAAAAGCAACAAGAAAAAAAAAAAAATATATATATATATATATATGTGTGTGTGTGTGTGGTATGTTATTATTATAATTAAGCAGAAAATTTAAGTTTGGCATAAGCTCAAAAGAGGAACATCAGTACCTTACTTCTTATAACAAAAAACAAAATACATCATAGAGCCAACAAACCTCTTACTCCAATGCTTTTATAAGGCAAAGATCAATTTCATGTGACATAAAACCTTACAGGGTTTTACCATATTTAAATATTAATATTCAAGCAAATTTCTCGAAATTTAAATTTCATCAGTAGTTCAAAACTACATGCAAAAGTAGTTGCTTGCCATTTTTTCTCATATATATTTTTCCCTCTGCTGTGCAATAAAAAAATTCTAAATATCTCTTAAATCTATGGAAAATTTTATAACTTCACCTATATATTTATTATTTAAATGTTAATTGGTATCGTCATGATCAAAGATTTAAAAAACTCCTCCAGAAGTTTTGTGGCCTTCAAATGATCTTACATGGCTTGACTGATGCATTTCTAGCCGTGTTAGATATGTTAGTCTTTAATCTGAGCATTTTCGGAGAGCGACGACAGATTGTTTTTGCACAGTTGACTAAAAATTGAAGATCTTTCACCAAAGCAAGATTGGATATAAGTAAGCAAAAACAGCATCAAATGTGTATTTTAATACTTATAGTAAAACAGCTGTGGCAATGAAATATTAAGGCATATGCAGTTTGTCTCTTTATTCCATTATACTTGCTTCCTCTAACAATTCTGGACACAAACCTTTAATTAGGCTGAGGGATTAACAGTGGCAAAATTTTCCATATCAGAATCAGATGCAGGACTTCTAGGTGACTCATTATCTTCATATCCCATATCTTGAGATCTCTGTCTCCTGTTTCGAAAAAATCGCAATATTCCTAAAGCCATCTGCACCAGCCAAATGAGAAAAGTAATCCATCCTGCAACCTGTCACAGACAAAAGCAGACAGGAAAAATGTTACAAGAATTTTTTCAAGTTAAAAGTGAAAGTAAAATGGCTTTATACTGTTCCAGTCTTGGTTTGAAATAAGTTCTTGAAAATTCCTATGGTATTTGCATTCATATGAATTTTTTACCAGCTCCTCCAAACTTCTAAAAGGTGTCAAATACTTCTCTATATTAATGCATTGGATTGCATTGAACATGCCTTAACAAATTATAATATACTGGGGTATATTGCTGGCTCACGATTAAATCTAAAAGGAGTAAAACTCGTGATCATGCCTATTTTATAAAGGGCAAAAACATTAGCATGGATATTAAAAACATATAAAAGAAGTTTTTCAACAGCTATCACCTACACATTTATCTACAAATAACATTTACCTTTCAACCTAAACACCCAGTTATGATCATTACAATAAATATTGTTGAATAAAAAAAAATCAAATACAAAATTCTTATTTGAAGAATGCACCCAGAAATAAATTGAATGAATGTTACATAAAGGCACCCTTAATATGCTTTACAAAAATAAATTCCAATTGATACTTTTCATTGAATTTTTCAATCTTAAAAATTTAGGTTATAAATAGAGTTTTGAAGACAAGAAGGAAAATAAATTATTCACACTCTTTGCACAAGTATCATAGTTGTTTCGAATTTAACCCAATGGCGAGTCTTTTGAGCTTTCCAGATATATTATCTCTGTCGGTGAACATAAAGAATTTTCATCACAGAGTAAGTAGACAATCTTCTGTGTGCCATTAAGAAGCAGATAGAACACTACCAGAAATTGTTTGAGAAATGGATGAAACAGATGTTCAATTTTTTTTCATTTTCTTTTTTCATCAGAACTTAGAAAACATGAATTATAACATAGCCTAGAATTTTCAAGGCAGTTATTTGATACTGACATTATGCTGTATAAATTTAAAAAGGGTCTATTGAAACAGTAATTACAAAGGCATATAGAACAATAAATCTTATAAAATGAATTCTCATTTCATATGGCAGACATCAAATATTCATATTTGCATAAATTCTAGCGTAAACTGTATGTTGACAGAAAAGAATTTGTGGCTGACAATGTTAATTCTCCATTCATCATAGATATACATTGGTCAACTGTAAACTCATTCTGATTACAAGCAATCATTCATGCTGCGTGCCCTGATCAAACAGTAAATCTACAAATAAACCATAGTGATATAGGCTTATTTTCTTGGATCCTGAGGTGGAACAAAAGCACTTTAGAACAAATAGTTAAAAACCAGAAAACTCAAAATCTCTTAAAGTTATACTGTATTTAAAAAACATCATGTTGAAATGTGACTTATAGATGTCATTTCTTCTTTCTACTGATAATCACTGCAAAGCCTAGGTAAATAGTATTACCCATGTGTACATTTGGATTTGCATAAGTATGTTCCACTCATACACTTCAAAGACTAAAGTCTGCAGGAGAGATTGAGTTGTCTGCATGAGCAGAGCAGTGGTGCAATTTTTATTGCACAATGTATGTCGCATGTCATCCACTTATTTGAGGCTTCAACGATTGACTCGCAAGTGGGTTTGGGGAGGGAAAAATGCAATGGGGTTAGGGCCCTTATGCAGCATGAAAGACATGGAAGGGTTGTTGTTTTTCTTTTTTTTTTTCTTTGTGTCCTGAGGATGCAGATGATAATTATCTCAAAGTAAATGTATATTTTTTTATCCCATTGACTCAAAATAATTGAACTGAATGTTGTAAAAAAAAAGTATCCTACAATAAAGGTAAATAAGTACATACATGTATAAGGTATTGAAAAAATCTTAAGTGCATTATATCTTCATCTTACAAAATGATTATTATAAACCTTTTTACCATAGGACAGTGTATTACTCCCTGTGCCATGAAGTAATTTGCCATTTCAGCTTTGCATTATAATTTTAGATTGCTGATGAAACCAACTGAAGATTTGTATGTACATTAAAGATTGTGTCTTTATCTCATCGTAGAAATGTTTTCCAATTCTACAAAAAAAAATGTATTTCTCATCCATAACTTGAGAAGAGAAAATATCTCTTTTTACTTAGATTAGATGGTATAGCTTACAAAATTATAACAGGGCATCGAGAAATGTTATACAAAGTAATATAATTAGAAATAAAGTGAAGAAAAAAAGGAAAAAATGGGAAAATTGCAAGTTTGGAATAATTAAAAAGTCTACACAAAAGTGTTACTGGACTTCACAGAACATCAGTTCTCTGTGTCAGTTTTAGTTTCCCGTATTGTTTACTCTTTACTTCCTGCTGTTTTATTAATCAATTCTAAGGTAAATTTTTAGATTCCTAAGATTTTTTTTTTTTTGGTAAAATCTTCCAAACAACTTCCATAAATCAACATGCCAATCTGATATTGTGAGAATCAGCCTTTATAGAAACAGCAATGCACAGAAAAGATCTAGACAACATGGCTTTTGTTTGACCTTTATCCTACAACCATTAAAAGCTTTATACATACAAGTGTGTAAAAGAAAAGAAGCAAAGAGATTAGACAGGGAAGAAGAAACAATACATACATTGAAGTAAAGTGGGAGAGGAAAAGGGTCTAAGTGGAAGAATAGGGTATCTGGCTTTGTGTGGGAAAATTTTTTCCTAATGCCAAATGTGGAGTATATGGCAATGATGTGTATCTTGAAACAGACCATGAATTTTGTGTGCTTATTGTATACTTGAAAGCAACCTCCGAAGGGATGGTTGTTGGGCCAGATTGTCTCTTATTGGTTGAGAAATCTCCCCTGCCCTATTCTGTGCAATATAATCTCTTACTCACAGTCCATTCTTATAAAACACAACTTATCAAAAACAAAGTATGGGAATTAATAACAAAAAGAGGGTGAAAGGCTTTGTTGGAGATAACAAAAAAGTGTCAAAGGCAGTATAATAAAGCTAGTTTATTTCATGGTGGCGAGTTATACTGGCCCTGCAGTTTTTCGCAACCACAATTTTGCCATTGCGGCCGCAAAATTTGACCTTTCCCGCAAAAAAAAGGCAAAATTTGGGATGTTCTTTATTTTTTCTCTTTGTCTCTATTACAAAAAAAAATAATTAAAAAAAATTGCGTGTGTCAGCTTGTCCCTACCGACAGAAATGCCAAGTAGAGTTCCAAATAAAAAAAAGCACTTCACTGTTGTCCAAATAGGCAAAAATGAAGGGGGAAAAAAAAGAGTTCTCGAAGTTGTGAAGATTCAAACAAAAAACAAAATAGGCTCACCTTGGTTTTTCGTTAAGTTGCATCTGAACTTCTCTGGTAATAATTCCAACACATTATTTCTTAGTTAGAGCGTGTATGCATGTGTATCTTTCTTGGTATCAATCATATGTGTAATGGTAACAGTCTTAAATGTTCTCAGTCCAAATTGACATTTTTTTTAATTCTTTTTGTGTGACAGTCAACATGGATGTAGCCTATCATATAAAAATGTATAAAAATGATTGATTTTACTAATCAATTACAATTTTCTTCTAAGTATACACAACTAAATAAGATTTAAATCATAAATATTTCTTGCTTACATCAATATTTGCCTGTCAATTTGACCAAGCCAACTTTGTGAGAGATAGTATTAGTAATATACAATTGTAGTTGTAGATTTTTTCGCAAAATTTGGCAAAATTTGCTGTTTCAAATGGCAAAATTCCACGGAGACAGGTTATAAAAGAAAATGAGATAGTGGTGATTTAGAAGAAACAGCTTATTCTCATGATTCTACGAGGGCAGGCTGATAATTAAGTTCCGTTTTATCATAACTTTTTAATTTTTCACAGCATATACATAAACAATACGTCAAACGAAAGCTTAATATCTCAGCTACATACTTAGCACTCTATTTTTCGATGTAGTCACCGTCGCGATCAACACACCGCCTCCAACGTTTCACTAGTTGGCTCACGCCGTCAGCGAAGAATTCAGACGGCTGTCCACGGCACCATCTGCGAACATCTGCAATAACTTCCTCATCATTGTCATAGTGATGGCCCTTCAGGTACTTCTTGAGTTGGGGAAACAAATAATAGTCAGAGGGGGCAAGATCGGGGCTGTATGCAGGGTGAGGTAGGGTCGTAAGTTCCAGCTGCCTTAAGGCGTCCTGAGTTTGGCGACTGGTGTGCGGGCGCGCATTGTCGTGTTGCAGGATTGAGTCCTTATCACGCCGAATACGTCTGAGTCGGAGTTTGAGAGCTCGGAGTGTTGAAATATATCAGTTCACAGTTTGCCCTTGCTCCAGAAATTCCATGTGGACCACTCCCTCCATGTCCCAGAAAACGGTGAACAAGACCTTTCTTGCAGAGGCAACAACCTTGAACTTCCTTGGACTTGGAGAAGTTTTGTGCCTATACTCCATCGATTGGGCTTTACATTCTGGATCGTAGTGGTGGACCCAGGATTCGTCTCCAGTCACAATGCGTTGCAGAAATGCTTCTCCTTCTGCATTGTAACGCTCTAAGAGTTGAGTACACATGTCCTTTCTCTGCGCTTTCATCTCTACAGTGAGCTGTCTTGGGACCCAACGGGCAGAGACTTTTCGGTAACCCAGTACAGTTGTGGCGATATGGTGCACTCGTTCTTTCGAAATGCCTACTTCATCTGCAATTTCCTTTTGTTTGACCCTTCGATTAGCTCTAATCATGCAGTCAACTTTCTCTCGATGAGCCGTGTCCGATGCCGAAAGGGGCCTACCCGAACGCTTTCGATCACGCAGAATTGTCTCTCTGGGGTCTTCCCCTTTAAAAATTCTCACCCATTTGCGAACTGCACAGTCTGAAATGCACATTTCACCATAACTGTCTTCATTCTTGCATGAATGTTTGTAGCAGAACATCCCTCAGCTGCCAAAAACTCGATAACAGAGCGCTGTTTGATGAGAAGGTCATTGGAAGTCGCCATTGTCTCATAAACATGGCTACCACATCATGTGTTGCGCGTCACTGCATTATGAGCACGAATGACGTCACACAAACTTGTTGTTATAGTTAAGTCTAGAAAAATGGTTCGAGAGTATATGTATGAAATTTTAGGTCGATGTGACGAAAATTGACCTAGTTATTAGCAAACGGAACTTAATTATCAGCCTGCCCT
The DNA here is from genome assembly GCA_033675545.1 of Elysia crispata. NCBI lineage: Eukaryota > Metazoa > Mollusca > Gastropoda > Plakobranchidae > Elysia > Elysia crispata. The sequence goes on from JAWDGP010006922.1 coordinate 136,242, forward strand.
CGTAATTTTTTTTTGTTTCACTCTTCATCTTCTCTTCACAAAGAGTTAGCATAGTGCTTTGAATTTGGTTTAGTAGTATAGTAATTCATTAGAAATTGGCTTATTGATACAAGATAGATAGGACCTGAATGGGAGTAAGTGATACAGTTGATTGACACTCAACTACAGCAGATCAACTCTTCTTTTCTGTGTGTCCTACATGCACTTTCAGACTACTTGTAGTTCTGATGTTTATTTAAAGGTATAAATATTTACATGTATCATATGCATATCACATCATTTATAATTATGTCTTAATATCGAAAAAGAAGCAGTCATCTCTTTAATGATGACTTTCTTAAAATGTAAATGAATTTGTCACCTTGCTGAATGTCTGACCCACAGATTAAGGGTTCATTATTATAATCATGTTTCTGTTTGCTACTAATCATAATAAAAAAAATTGGTGATATTATTGAGATTAATCTATGTATATACACAAAATGAAATAATTTCAGTTTCTTAAGCGGTGAAAATCAAAGACTTAGAGAAAAAGCTATTTTAAAAAATGTGTTGTGTCTGGATAATGTCTCATACTGTCTCGTCTCTTGCAAAAAAATTCAGTTTTTTAGACTAGAAAACTTGACAGTTAAGAGCATATGAAGCTATAAGATGCCCTTTGTCAAAAGAAATAAGCTTCTTTTTTATATGATCTTTGGTGCAGATTCTAGAAGGGGGTTACCATAATAGTTTAAGTTACGATGAACTTCTGACTTGGTAGAGAGTCATGATGTCACCACTCACAGCCATTGAGATTGAAATCTTTTATCACGTGAGAAAAAAATAAAACAGATTTTTACCTTGTGGTGTTCTATTTTAAACTTGGATTTTACTTTAAAACCGAATTGTACTGTAATATAATCGAAAACAGGTTATTTTGTTAAAATAGGTTTACAACAGCATATTAAGACTAGATATGTAACATAAATGAGGCACTCATCCAGATCAACTTAAAAAAATTAATATATATGATTTTGTTCAAAGTTGGAAAACTTGAATTACGAGTAAGACATTTTAATCTTCTTTCAATATTTTTTATACAGTGTTTTTATGTTAAATATGGACTTCTTTTTGATTCAGTTGTAGAACCGACTATAAGATCAATTGATTTTTTCATTAATTTATTTAGAGCCTACATGGGCTAGGCATATTGATTTTGAGTAGGACATTTTATTCTGAGATATCTTTGAGGTAAAGCAGTTACAGACTTAACTGTTCAAAAGTATTAGAGATATATAAGTAATCATTTATTTTAAATCAACACATTTATATATCACAGAAATCATTATTTGTGCCTGCTCTAAAATTTAAAAATACAGCTGTGACAGAGTCTTGCAAAAATGAAAACAAACAATTTGGAATAGAGTAGCATTAAAACTAAATTTGGTTTTAACGCAACTTTTCAAATTAAATCAAGCTAGCTAACAAATAAGACCTTTCTAAATCATACCTCAGATGTTTTGGAAAATGAGTAAAAATGAGTGCCATTGTAATCAGGGTTTTTTTTATTCCATTCAAACGTTGCTGCATCAGAACACCTGAAAGACATGATTAGACAAAAAAAAAATAAAAAGAAGAAAATACATTTACATCAAAGATTTAAATTAATAAATATAATGATAACAGAAGCTGATGGATGCGAAGACTTTATTACTATACAAGGATTATTCCTTGTGGAAGATATCTACATTGTAGAAAAACAAATTTCAAAACAAAAAAAATTATATTGTCCACAGCCATTCAATCAACAGTTTTAAGCTGTATAGGACCTCAAGCCCTCTAACTATTGTCACAAAGAAGACATTCTTTCGGCCATAAATGGAGTAAAAGTGCCAAGCAAGAAAATTAAACAAATCTGGACACTTTTTTTCTTACAGCCTTCATTTGTTTATCTCTCTGTCAAGACCAGAATGATGTGGTGCTCATATGATTTACTAAATATAAAATGAAGTGCGCAACCTGATGACATGAGACAGTGATTTCCAGTTTCACAAAAAGGGGAAAAAAACAGGATGCTAATTATTAACCTTCATTATTTCTCTCCACTGAAGCCCATTACTGAGCCTGACTGCTTCTATTGTAGATATTATGGTCTCTAAGAAGGTACTGATATTTATTTTAAGATTTTAAACCGTGAGCTTATATAAGTGCTAATAGATTTAACTTAGAACTAAACTTTTATAATTTGAGGTTGAATTTTTTTATTCCACAGCATTTTTGTATTCAATGTTGTGTTGTGTGTTTACCTTATTTTGATTTTAAATAGAGACTGAACACATTTATAAATTAAAAAAGAAACTTGTGATTTTAAGGTGAAATACTTTTACTGGAAGTCTTTAGGATTACATTAATATGTGTTTACTTCAAAATTTGTTTTAACAGTTGCATAAATTATGCGAAGAATGTAATTTGATGTCCGAGAACTATTGAGTTTTAATTAATCTGCTTATTAAAAGCTTATGGGTATAAAATGTTATTGAATAATCTTAACTGGATTTTATAAAGAAATCGGTCACATTTTCATAAATAAATTAAAACAGATTTTATTATTTTTGGGTCCAATACCTTTATTGCCAGCCTTTGGAACATAATCGCTGTGTGTTTAATTCCTTCAAAATGTGAGTAAAAGCTTTAAAAATGAACAGAATCAACATTGAACATTGAGAATTTAAATTTGAGTAGTGAAAAAATTGTAGTTATACAATGTTGAGAATAGAAGACTAGTTGATAAACTTGATGAAAATAATCCAGAAGCATGTTTTTTTTAAAGATACAACAAAAGAATCATAATTGTTTGGAGGAAAGCTAAATCTTGATATCTGCTTTTAGCAAGGTTATTAATAAAAGGATCAAGTTATTTTCCCTTTGCACACAATGTGAAACAATCTTTATTTAAAGATGTAACGTTAAATCAAAATTCACATGGTCAAAAGTCTGGGAAAAGCAGCTTCAACACTAGCCTCGGATACGTCAATGTGTATTGCTTATGACAACATAAATGGCCTAGATATACTGGTCCCTTGATTCACAGGGTTAGCAAGGATCCCAATGATTTGTCCTTTTCTAAAAGTGGCTTATTCAGCAAGAGGAGGTATAGCAACAAAATACACAGAATTTTCCAGAACATTTTGTAGCCTAAATTCATAAAAAAAAATTTTTTGTGAAATTTTATTGACGACAGTTGAGAATATTGGAAGTTTCAATGTCAGTCAACTTCATTCCTGTACATTGAAAAGTTTGGGAGGAGAAAGTGTGGAAAGAAATCATGAACATGTATATAAATTATAATCCATATAATTGCACTATGCTGCTGCTGCTGCTGCTCCTTCTACTACTACTACTACTACCTCTACTCCTACTGTTGCTGCTGCTGCTACTACTACTACTGCTACTACCACTTTAGAGGTTCTACTTACTTTTTCAAAGTATTGCCTTCCTTTCTGCTGTTGAGAATATTGTCACATGTAGTTTTGAGACCAACACTGATTATGCAACAACATATGAACAGAAGAATGAGAATCAGAGCATTCACTAGAAGAAAAGGCATGACCCACATCTGAAAACTGAAGCAAACAAAATGATTATCAGGTGTGAAATGATGGGAAAAAATATTAAAAAAAAAAAAAAAAAAAGAAAAAAAAGCAAAGGCAAGTTCAAAGGGAAACTAGTACTGTACATATATATGCTAGCGCAGTATTTTTAAACAAAAATAATTTGTTCCAATGTTACTATGAATTTATGAAAAAGGATACATTCCAGTGCTGACTGTTGCACAAACTGAACAACAGGGTATCCATCATGTCATTCACATCGTCTGAAATGAGGGCATTAACTTTTCTAAAGAAAAGCCACTTATGTTGTAATCAAACTCTTCAGGAGTAATTTTACAATTCCTTTGCTGGTGCTCCTGTCTCTGTTCACACAATGAGGGATAACAAATCCATGTTTTTGGTCCTGCCACTTTGGAATCTTAGCACCGATGGAAATAGTTTCTGCTCACAGTCATTAGCATGGCTTATGTTAATTGACAGAGAAAATGGTCCTGCTCAAGGTGCTCTTTCACCATGTAATGTAAGTTGTCTAAAAACTTCTTTAAAATTTCATTCTTTGATCCTCCCTTTAAGAAAGATAATAAACAGAAGCTGTCTATAGTGATTTGCAGCAGACATGGGTATGTTTCACTACCAACCATTAAAAAGAATATTTGCTCTGAAGATAGAACATTAGTAATAGTATCATTAGATGTTCTATCAATATCAAAGAAATACAAAGAGCACAAGATTGGCCCAAAACAGGCCAAAAGGTTGTTTTGTTTTGTTGTTGTTGTTTTTTTTTGCTACAAAAGACAAGCTGAAAATAATTTATGAACACAAAATATTTTATGACTTGTAAATGAGTAACTTGGGAAGTTGCAAGACTTTTTTAAAAAAGTTATTTCATAACTGTATCATACCCAACATTAGGGTCATTTGACCTGCAAGCAGCATAAAGGAAGTACAGTCCTACAGCCAGACTGTATAGGATGCTTGTAAACACAAAAGTCAACACTGGAAAGTTGCAGACCATCTGATTTGACAATTCATAGTTTGCGTAGGTGGAATTTTCCCATTTGAAATCTGTATACAGAATACATTGCCCATCGAATTGAACCTGGAAAAAAAGGTATGCTGTATATTGAACTAACATACGTAAAACCTCAAACAAAGAGTGAATCTAGCTAAAAAATGTAGATGTGCATTCACAACTAACTGTGTATTAAAACTTTCACCTCAGATTTATCTATTTTAGTCTCCAAAGTTGCTTTAAAAAAACTTCATATTTGTTTCAAAGGAAGGAAAAAGCTTACACAGATTATTTTTCTATTTGCTAGTCAATCAGGACCGCAGAAATATTAGGAGGATATTTGCCTATTTTCTTATTGTGTTAAGAGGTATGATTGGGTCACTATAAAATATGAGCACATCTAGACATAAAACTTTACTTATTCTCTATACAAATGGCCTTACTGCTCTTAATTTAAAACATTTTCACTAATTACACTTGAGCAACTTACTACTGTCATGCCCAGAGGAATGGCCACAACAAATCCAAAAATCACAATTACAAAGAAAATCAGGGCTTGTACAAAAACTTGAATGTCATATCCATGGGCCATCTTTTACTCTACCTGACTACAACTTGACCTCTAACAGCCTATGATCTGTAATTAAAATAATATTACACTGTATTTTGAAAGCAGTTTAAAATTCAATTCAACATTCTAAAGGGTTATAAGGAAAAGAAAACAATGGGTTTAAATATTGCAATCAAATTGAAAAGCTGATTTGAAAAATTTATCATGGAAAGGACAATTTTTTTCCTCATCAAAAGTACTAAAAAGCACTATAATTTTGACTCCTAAATTAACACCAAACCCTTCTTATGTTTCTAAAATTGATTTTCTTATATTAATGTTTGCCTTTCATCTGTTAAGTTACATAACTTGGATACATCTTGTATATTGCTTATGTTTTTGATGGCTATATTAATTGATTTGGGTTGTTTGAATTTTAGAAAAACAGGTCACCAAGAAAGGCTGTGTGATAGGGGTGTTTATTCCTTGGTTAAATTACTTTAGGATTATACGCGAAAGTCTCTAAATTCCATAGAAAAAGAGATCTTTACTGATGGGCACCACTATCTAGTGAAAATAAATCAGTTCCAGTACCATTTAAAATCATAGCTGTTATAGACACAGGTTCTATTCGGGTTAAAAATTTTGAGATGCAAAGCACTCTTTATGATAATAAACTAAATAAATTAAATTTTACAAATTTATAAGCTGTACTTAGTAATTTCATGGGTTAGGGTATTGAAATGCTGCACATGGTTTCTCTTCATCAGCGCCTCTCTCTAGATGAGAGCCGTAGCCTACCTTAAAGTTTATCACCAGCTCAAGTGTATGTACACAAATTTAATCTTGATTAAATTCTGATGCATAATAAAATTAAAATGATGCCATACACCAGTCTGTGGGTGTACATCCTGTGAGATGCTAGATATATGTCATAGTCTATAACATCACATGAGGGTGAAAAAGGGGAGGGAGAATCATAAAAAAACATTATGCAGAAGTTGGGCACAAAATCACTAAAATGTGGCTTCAGTTTACACAATAGAAATTGGTCAAAACTCCAAAATGTTTGATCTATAATACCATAAGGCTTATTTAGTATACAAAGATACAATCCAAAACAGTTTGGTTTAACTTAAAAAAAATTATTGAACTACATGACACTCGGCTACTGAAACAGAATTCAGTTAAAACCTTGTTATTCTAAGAGTTATCTTCCTCATTGAAATAACAAGGTTTTATCTACAATGATTTTCGCAAAATGACAACAACTTCAATTGAAAGACTTATATATTCCTGAAATGAAACCAGCTACAAAATAAAATTGCGGTTATAGTTTTAGCAAGAAATTGTCTCAAACTTTGACCCAAATTTTCTCAATTTGAATAAAATTTCAGATGGAACATTGTTATTTTCAGGTCACATATTGATGATAATTTTCCTTGATTCACCATCAGGATAAGCTATCTTCAGCTAAAAACTTTAAAGGCTTAATATCCGTTTATTTTCTTAACCTTATGCTACTGTATGAATGTAAGGCTCCTTCCACTTGACTTTCTTATACCACATTCATATTCATTTTTACTTTTGTAGCCAATCGGTAATTGTGTGCATTTAATTCTCAGACTTAGAACAGGCATAATCAATATAAGAAATGTGATTTATTGAGGACCTGGAAGTAGCGATTGGCTACTGCTGCTGCTGTTACTAGTACTACAGCTAAAAAATTTTGATTTCCATTATGCCCATATAAAGTCAGTTGCAAAAATTATTTCTTACTTATGTAATTTTGGAAAAACAATGCCATATATCATCCTAGCCCAGATTATTGATGGGAAAGCAGTCAGAGGTCAAGCAAATTATTGATTTTACAAGAGGTCTGATAACAGTGAGTTGGACGTGAAAAGCTAGCGTTTGATTTTATTTAAATAGAATCAAAAGGGGAGAGGATATTTGTCTAGAGTTACATTTTTTGCAAACAGATAAAGTGTCTCTCATGGTCAGATTAAAATTGTGCAAAGGTGGGCTGAGAACTAAGTTCCGTTTGCCTTACAGCTCACAAAACAATTGTTTTCACTCAGTTACAGCAAGATGTCATTTGTGCTCACAATTTATTGATTTTGCACAAGCATGCAAGTGAGAAAAAATGGTGACATCTATTATCTAACAACTATCTCACAAGCAGCCCTTTCTAATTGAGTTCCTCACAGCTGAAGGATGCTCTGATACAAAAACCCATGTCAGATTGAAATCTGTTTATGGAAATATATGTATTTTTGATTGGGTAACACATTTTTGAGGAGAGGATCCTAAGGAAACTAATGTGCTTGACCGTAAGCGTTCAATTTGATCACTTTCTGCATCAGACGAGGCACATCAAAGAGCATTGCATGATAAGAACCATTCAAAGCTTATAAAAAGACTTATGACTGGAGATGAATTGTGTTTCTATCACCACAACCAAGAAAGCAAGGCTCGGCACAAAATATCTCCTAGTACATGAAAGTTTAAAGTTATTGTCCCAAGGGGAGAGGTCCTCTTAACCATTTTCTGAGATATAAAGAGAATAATTTACATGGAACATCTAAATCAAAGGCAAACAGTGAACTCTGAACAATATGGTTCAACTCTAATAGCACTCAAAACTAGACTCAGGCAAGTTTGGTGTGGTAAAGACTCAATAATGCGCACCCATACTCAAGATGCCTTAGTAGCGCAACTGAAACTTGCAACCTTACAGCAACCTGCATACAGTCCAAATCCTGTGCCATTTGACTATTTCTTCTTTCCCCAGCTCATGAAGTATATGAAAAGAAATCATTATGGAGAAGTGGTGGCAGTGTTTCGCTAATGATGCCACAAGAACTGAAGAAGTTACCAGGATTCTTCACCAATGGTGTGCTTTTAATTGGTTTCACATCGGCAGCCCTGTAAAGGTCGTGATGGTGACGATGTTGGAAAATAATGTGAGATGTGTAGTTGAGATTTCAAGCTTTCTGATGTATACAAGTGCTATGAAAAACTAAAAAAAAAAGCTGACCTCATATGATAGCTACATCATTTTTTTTGAGAAATACCCAATTTATAATTAAAGTAATCAAGCTTATTTTATAGTATGTTTCCACGTGCTGAATGCTTTCTGATGAAACAATGTCTTGAGGGATGATAAAATGTGTACTGTTTAAGACTAATTAAGACTACTTTTTAGTGATTAACTTACTTAAGAATTTTTACTCATCTTCTGCCCACAAAAATACTGCGATTAAATTTGTTGCAATGGGCCTAGGTTTGTCATAGTACCTTCACTTTACATTAAATAGTTAAGGTATCAATAAAATACTTCCTGATATCACCCAAGGTATCAATAAAATACTTCCTGATATCACCCATGCATGAACACCCAAAATTTTAAACTTAAGGGAATGATTTGAGTCTTGCTGAACTATAAACATTGACCATCGAAATGAGATCAAGCCTTGGGTAATTAATACTAGGCCTATTTTATAAATATAAAATTTATATATAAATAAACCTGAGGTGGATCTAGAAATCAAAAAGCGCGGTGTTTTGTTGTCAGCTCTATTCTAGACCTTTGCTACTGGAATCAACATCGATCATCTTTCCAATCTAAAGAATAAACAACGACGAGGTCCCCGCCCCTTATCGATTTGTTAATTTTCAAATCGATTAAATTCGATATATATTCTCGATGATCATTGCTTATAGTTCATAATATAAATTGAATATTTTTAGGAAGACAAGATTTAGCCTGGATTAGTTAAATATAAATCAAAACACTATTTATCCTGCACAAGTCAAATATGAAGTAGGTCTATGAATTTTAACTCATTTCAGACAGAATGTTTCAGTTATCGAACTAAGCCATATTATTAACAGGGGAGATCACTCCAATGCTGAATATATATACTACGTTAATGGAAGATACCTAGTGACAGAGACTAGATGTAGATCCATCTAGTAAATCTAGATAGGCTTATCTTGAATTTAGATTTAGAATCTAGATCTAGATTAGATTTCCAAATCTTTTAGCGGATTTTACCAACCTTCAAAACGAACTTGATCTTATTTGTTGAAAATGACGTCTTACAACAGAATGCCAGATCTCATAAGCAGTGCAAATGTCAATATAGAAGGTAGAATTTTCTTATCTTAGACAAGTTAGAAGTCAGAGCCAGTCATGCATATTTTTCTCATTTTTTAGTATCTACATACAAATAGTAGTATGGTATTCTTACAACCTCTTCGTGAATTTCATTGAATTAATTCTTTTTGTTTATTCTTTGTGCTTAAGATTTTGTTACAAATGAATATTACTGTTTAAGGAGCTTTTAACTTTTTAAGATACTCTGATTCTCAAATTCAAACTAGATCTAGGGGGTACTGCAGTTTTCTTGGGTTCAGTTCATGGAGACATTAGTGTGACTAGCCTACATAAAAATGATTGTAATAGTGTCTGTATCAGATTTATTAATGAAATTAGAAAATTTCATATTTAGATTACTACATTTTGATTAGCCTAGTTATAGTGTGACTAGCCTACATAAAAATGATTGTAATAGTGTCTGTATCAGATTTATTAATGAAATTAGAAAATTTCATATTTAGATTACTACATTTTGATTAGCCTAGTTATTACTATTAGGATCCAGGGGATGCAAAAAAGTAGTAGTTTTTTTCACAAACATAACCCTGACAGTTTCTTTTCTTTGGGGTGATAATATTAGGTACTCATTATTATCAATTCTCAAAGAATGCCTGTGCTTCTAACATTTATAGGAAAAGTATTCATTTTAGGAATGTTAGACTGTGTGATAGTCTGACACATTGTAAAAAAAAAAGAATTTTTAGTAAATTAAAGACATCATAAGTTAGGAAACATTTCAGTCGCATACCAAAAACTTATAAAATAATAATGATGGTTGGGGGAGGGGGCTGTTTTTTGTTCCCAGTGTGGAACAAAGTTTTATTTTTTTCTTGAAATAGTTACAGACTTCAAATTTGTTAATTTAAGTATCATAAGCTTAATATTTTACTGACATATTACATGAATTTACTCAGCAGTCATTGCACACAGTCTTTCAATAGTTCTATTCATAGCTCATTTTTGAGCCATTATGAGTTTTATATATAACTCAGATACATTAATTTCTATCGCTCAGTTTTGTTTTCAGTTGTATTCGTCTATGGAAAAAGTACAGGTATTGCAATTTGAAATAATCAAATATGCTATTTTTTATTGAAAAAAAGAGGGGGCTTTGGGGTTTGTTTTTTTTTTACTGTAAAGGTTAATAAAGTAGAAAATGAGTTCAGCAATTATCAAATGAGCATGATGTTTTGTTTAAACTAGAGGGAAACGTCATTGGGATAGATTACACAAAAATTGGTGAATAATGTATCAAAATGGCCATCAAGTTATTGGATACTATCATGCACTGCCAAGGACCTCTAAATCCGAGCAAAAACACACACAAAATCGATATAAATGAATGAAAATTCCACAGTGAGCAGATTTTATTTCACAATATCTATTGCATGGTATGTACATATGGTAAACGAGCATGATAAGAAAAAGAAAAAATGCTAGATAAATATGCGTACACAATTAAAGCAAAAAAAATTTTCTTTTTATTGAAAGCTTTGAAATACAAAAAGTACAGGTAGTATTTTTTTGTAAGAATTTCAAATAAAAAAAATGTACCTAATATGAACTGAACATTCAAGAATTGGCCAGAAACAAGGAGGGGAATGAGAGTAATGGAATTTGTTTCTTTAATCTTTTCCTGATCTGTGAATATCTGCATTTTTTTAAGTTCAACAAAAGAAATAAAGATTAAATCTATTTTTGTTTAGAGCTGGAAATTAATATAATCTATCAACAATTTCTCATAAATAGGTGATTTGAAATATGCGAGCGATTGAAAAGCCCAAAAAATGCAAGGTATGGCAAAATAAAAGCAAGTCTAAACTGCATGGTATTGGAAAATAAATAAGAGACTCAAAACGCCTGCTGAAGATGTACTTTGTGATTTAAAAGGATACTGTAATAATTTACCCAAAAGAAAGCAAACAGATTAGATAGAGGGGGTCAGGAGGTCAAGAAATAATGGTTGCATTTTTTGAAGGAACTTATTTTCTTTTTTCCTCAGATCCATATGAAAAAGTTCCACATGTAAGTATTTATGAATGTAAATTTTGTTCTGAATTATATTTCCTATAAGAAAAAAATACAAAATATAGTAAAGAACTGAGAAAGTTATTCATTTGAATGAGTTCAAATGTAGCCGAAGCATATATATGTGAGATATTAGGTAACAGTTTTCAAGCTATGAGGAGTATTCTTGCATTCAAAGTAATGAATTGAAGATAAATTTTCCAACTAGAAGATCTTTATAAGTGCAATAGATGAGTACATTTTTTCATCATTAATGGGTTTTCTTATATTTAGTGTGCTGATAATCAAGTCGGATTTGACACGCCTTTCTTTGTCATGAGGACTGCTTTGAGCAAAAACATTGACAAGTTTATCTCTTGTTCACTCTGAGAAATAATCTTTCATTTCTTTCAGCAGGTATGATTCTGCATATGTAATTTTTATGTCATTAAATAGTAGATTTGATAATTTTTCTGCAATAATGAACATTTTTAAATCTTCTCACTATTTTGAAGGGCACAATCTACCCATTTTCACCGACCCATTCAAGAATGAAAATTTTCCTCAAAGAAGTTGTCAAGTTATCTCAGCTAAATGAGGTAAGGGTGTGGGCATCTTGACTTTCATAGCCAAAAATCTTTCAAAAATAAAAAAGAAACAACAATGATTACATGAATATAATTCTGTTTCTCTTTTAAAATTGTTTTACATTATATAAATGTCATTTTGATGGAGCAATAATTGAAAAGATCTTTATTATAAGCAAAATATATCTGGGCATCCAGGATGACTCAAACATGCTATTTGCTTAGACTTAGTCGTGGCTGGATTCTGTGAAAAATAAAAATCTCCGCGATCTTAAAACTCATTAATTTGCACACATGTGCCTGATTTGTTGCTGCTGTCCTTTTCGTCAATGGATTTACAATAGTCTTCACTTTGATACTTTATTAAAATATGTTTTGTTGTTTTTTTTTGTATGTGTATGTGTGGGTATTATGTAATGCCATTCATTGTCTTGTTTATCTTTATATGGGGAGAACAGACCAGATTTATGCTGCATTTTTTATTTCCATATCACATGCAAATTACAGCCAAAGTGCTAAGGAGATAGAGGGGGTGGGGTAACTTAAGTAAGGCTAATAAAACAAAACAAAAAAGTAAGGGTTTCTCAAGGCAAAAATTGAGTATATGACATATCTTTTTCCTTTTTTTTTTTTTCATGTGGATGAGTAGATTTCTGTCTTGAAATATTAGGAATAGGAGTCAAAATTTTTTTTTATTGTGAAAATGCCTGAATTGACTTTTTGTTTGTAGCAGTCAAGATTTTGTTCTGCTCAAATATTAACTGATAAATTTATGATACTTTTTGCATTAGTTGTTACCCCGTTTTTGCATTAAATACGAATTGGGTTTTTTTTACAAAAGGTGAAAAAGGTTTTGGCCTTCTTGATGTTCTGCACTCTCTCCACATTTGCCTTGCTCTACTGGTGTCACACTACAAATAGCATGGGTAAGATTTTTCTCTACTATGAACCTTTACATGAATACACTTATTGTGAGTATTTTGCAATAATATTTTGAAAATTTGGAATTCTGGCGTTGAATCTTAAACAATCTTTGTGTAAATGGAATGAGTTTAAAAAATTATCATGGTCAGAAAGGATAACTGTAGCAATTCAAACCACAGATGTGATAAATTTCGTGAAAAATCTAAGAGGGTCACTTAGTTTTGTAATACAAAGTTCGATTATGAACATATTTACAACTAATCAAAATCAAAACGTGTGAACAAGACAATAGTGACTACACAGCTATGGTTCATAAAAAATGATGTATGCATCAAGAATAAACCACATATAAGCAGCCTATCCATTTTTTTTGTTTTTTTGTTTTTGTTGGGATTTTTTATTTGGTTTGTGTGTGTGTGTGGGGGGGGGGGGGGCAATTTGAAACAGTGGTAAAGCAAGAAAAGTTGATCAGAACAAGTGCAGATTGAGCATATGTAACATTAGAATTGATCGAAGTAGACATTGAAACTCAAGATGTGTATTCTTGACATATATACCCATTTAAAATTATATTCATTCTTGGATTTTTTTATATGATCTTCAAATTGAGTGAGTAGATGCAATGATGTACTGTACATACTTTAGAGAGTCAATTTTATTTTTTTTCAGCAAATACGCCCATGAAAATCTTTCACTATGGTATCTGTCTTTTATTGTTGCATCTGTTGTAATATTTAAAACATTTCATATCATTTTATGAGTACAATCAAGATTTGGTATTGCCTTGGAAGCTAGAGTGAATACTTTAGAGAGTCAATTTTATTTCTTTTAGCAAATACAACCAGTCCTTACCATTATCATGAAAATCTTTCGCTATGGTATCTATGTTTTATTATCTATGTTGTAATATTTAAAACATTACATATCATTTTATGAGTACAATCATGATTTGGTATTGCCTTGGAAGCTAGAGTGAAGGAGATAATCTAAATTCTATAGCTCTATTTAAGAAAATTCTTGTATTTTGTCTCCATTTAGCAGTATTATTGTCAACCCTCAGCATTTGCTTTTTTCTTTTTTTTTTCCTCAGCTCTTACTGCCTTCAGCTTCCTCCTGATATTTGACATTTTAAGGTAAAGTTTAAAAAGCTTTTTTAAAATATATTTTTATTGAATGTGTAGTGTACATACTCTTTATTTCAAATAGAACATGTTTTTTGTTGTTTGTTTGTCTTTATGTATGTTTTCCTATTTCACTACTCCTGCAAGTTCCTAAGAAAATTTTTCAAAAACCTAGAACAAGGCAAATTTTTTAAAATTTCCATCACCCTTCGAGATTTTAAAGTCTCGTGCTCCTCACAGCACCAAGCAATGAGTAGTAAATTAAATAATTTTTTTCCAAATTAGAGTTGTGGTCCACACTGATTAGATTGATTTTTAGATACAAGGTTATTAAAAATATATATTTGAGAACACAACTTAAATAACATAGGCAGATTAAGTGATAAGGAAGCTTAGATCAGAACTGCCATTTAGTACCGATTTAATATTTTAGTAATAACTGAAATTATGCAGCAGGGAGATCAGTAAAAAAACTATCCTTTTTCTAAATAAATTTATGTAAAAACTAAATGTATAACATTCGTTTTGGTTAGATTGAATTTTAACACTGTTATGTTTATCATGAAATCGTGATTGATTTTGTTCCTCAGTCTTCTCACATGTTTACTGAGTGCATGGGTTCAGCGGCAAGAACCTTCAGATATGTATTCATTTGGGTATGTATTTTTTTTTTAAAAAGCATGCAATTTATGGTTTTGTATTTGATTGCCAATATACTTTTTGCTTACTAAGCAAGGATAAGGTATTAGTTGCACGTATGTGGAGCAGAGAGCAATATTTATTCAAGTAATTCTTTGTTCTGAAAAGGTAAGAAAGGTATCAATGTCTGATTTCTTGAAAACACAAAATTTTTATTTTATTTTAGGAACTGATTAGAGCTTAATGATAGTAGCTTTGTCCCATTTGTAAATCAATATTTAAATTTTACGATTTCAAGATACTGATAATGCTCAGGATCAGAAAATGTTTTTGTAATTATTCCATTGAAAATCATTCTTTCACTATTTGATGCATTTGATTGAGAAATTACTCTGCAATGAAAAACTATTTGGCAATATATTATCATCTTATGTGTCTAGGAAATATTTGATTCGATATTTGAATCAGCCTTTTTTTTTCCCTTGTTCATTAAGATATGAGAGGTTTGAGGTTCTGGCTGTTTTCTCATGCACCATGTTGGCACAGCTTGGATCATTCTTTATTATCAAAGAAAGGTCTGTTTGGTATTTTTTTAAATATTTTTTTTAATTACCAAAAATAAATGGAACAAGTATTCTTGAAAGAGTTGATATACGCACACTTTTTATATCGAAGTGGAAGAACAATTTTCCATACAAGTCTATTCGCGATCAACATGGCAGTCATCAGATGGATAGACAGAAAATAACAACAATAAATATAATAAGAAGAAGTAACACTTCTTTTCAAGGAGTTTAGAACATATGAAAAGGTTTCAAGGTTGTAAGAGCAACTTGTGGATTGCAAAGGAGAGATTTACACTAGAAAAAAAGGGTGGTCGGTTGATGTCTAAGATACCAAATGATATGAATTGCTAGACATTTTTTTTTTAATTAAAATGCAGTTGAGCTACAAATTCTTCTTAGAAGTTTGGGAAATTCCCTCGGAGTGAAATAAAAAAAAAGGTAAAGCATGCCATGTGTGCAAGTTACAACAGAGTTATGTCGAAGAGGATGAAAATCAATGATTTGATTACAGAAGGATGCTTATGGAAAGAAATGAAAATCAATGGAAGGCCTGAAAAAAATTCGTTTAACACGGCGTAGCAAATTCTATTTCTTCGCTCTACTTTAGTTGAGCGCTAGAGATGGCCCTACTGCCATAAATCAGTGCCGCCTTGACAGGTGACCTGAGGTCAGGTGCACGGCCCGACTGTTATAGCTTGGTGCTGCATGTCTCGGCCGGTTATCAATAAAACCATGCAATTTTTCGGCATTTTAATCAGTTCTTGCTTTGCAACTACTCAAGACTGGATTATATTTGTTTTTTCTCCACAACTCCCTGTTTTTCCTCAATATATTCGTGAAAATCTGATAATTCTAACTTAATTATTGCGAGTGTGAGATGTTCATGAATTAGGAGTATATATTTTTTTAAACTGAATATTGAAAACATAATTAAGTAAGTTGTAAGGCTAATTATAAAAATTCCACACGATGAATAAACTTTGTTTCTCGGCCATAGGAAAATTCAAAATAATAGCTTTACGAAGATGTAATTTTTTTTCTGTTGACAGCATATCATAAACTAATTTAACTTTTTAAATAAAGGCTTTTACCAACTATGGAAGACTCCAGAGAGACTCATATAAACAATGTTAACGGTCTGTGTCGTATATGTGCTAGATTGCGTGTGACGAGAAAACAACAAAAGCACAATAGTAGGAGCCACTTGTGTTCTGCTCTTTCTGGAGATATTTTCTTAATTTACGATCTGAACATTAAAAATGACATTGAAGACACTCATTCACAGTACTCGTGTGTCAAGTGCTACTCAAGCATAAAGAATCTAAAAAAGAGATACAGTGACATTTCTATTCAAAACGCTCGTGCGGTGTACAGCTTAAATAAAGACAAAATTAATGGTGCCCATTTGTAGATGGACACAAAACTAACCACTGTCATAAATACTTACACCCCAGTGTCTACAGGGACCTCACAAATAAGATAGTCACACAGACCCAAGCATGCACTTACGATCCAATCATAGTTGACGAAGCACACTTAATTCAGTTACATTTCAACAGCTTAAACATAGCTCTCAGCAATGTTCACAAAGCAATTTCTCACACAAAACCCATTGAACACAGTTATTTACCAGACATTCAATCTTCTATAGACACCTACATGTCCATCTACAGAAAAACATTTCCCCAAAAAGTAATCCCCAAACAGCATCTATTAGAGAGACATTGCATCCCATACATTAGACAACAAACATTCGGGTTGGGGCTCCAGGGAGAGCAAGGAACACAGCTGAACCATCAGGCAATATCGAAATTAGAGAGAGAACGGGCCTTTGGCATCCCAAACGAACTAGACAGATTGAAACATATTTTGTCTGCCCATTTATTGCAAATTGCTCCAGCTCTTCAATGCGAAGACACCTGACTGTGATATATATATATATATATATATATATATATATTTTAATCCTGTACATTTATTTATTTATTCAACCATTGCGCCTGATTAACTTATTTATATATATATATATATATATATATATATATATATATATAAAATCCCATTGCACTTGACTTATTAATTTATTCATTAAAAAATCGCGACTGTGATAAGATATTATTATTTATTTTCACACCATCCTGAAAAGGATGCATACCATTCGAAAATTGTAAGCAGGAAACTCTCAACACAAACATCCTGTAAATCTGTGCCAAATAACGGAGTATAATTACACCCCAAGTACTGTTTACTGGAATAACTCAGAAACTTTTTGTGTCAACAGCCTAATTTTTGGTGAGTTTAATGTTGAATATGTTGTCTATTACACATCTAAATTTCTAAAACTTTCATCGGCAGGTTTTGTTATAATTGCAAGATTTAGTTATCAATTTCGTCCTTAACTCTGTAGAAAAAGTGCCCTGTTTACGGGTAATCTATAATAAAACTATACATCTCAGTCCTGTAGTTTTTTGTTCCTACAACACAGCTGCTTCTCTTCTTTAATATATAAATATTTCATTTAGGTACAAGTTAAGTTGTCAGGATAGGAAATAAAAAAAAGATTATCATTAACTTTAACTAATACGCGAGTTGAGAGAGCAAGACTCTAGGCTCTGCTTTGACCCGGTCATCACCCGAGGTCAAGCTAGGTCAAGAGGGCTCAGGTTACAAGAGGCAGTGCAGCTAAAGTATCATGGCTGAGACGCCGTGTTAAATGATATATATATATGCTCTAAAGCTTACTGATAGGTAAAATAGTTATTGGGAAAAGATAGACAGAATCTTGTATAAGACTGTGAGAGACAAGATACTATAACTCTCGTGAAGAATGTCCCTAAGTCTCTTCCATTCTTATTCAGGGAAAAGACTTAGGAGAGGATACTTTTTTTTTGTTAATTTAGGTAATTAGGGACAGCTTATTTGAAGAGGAGGCAGGGAGAGCAAATCAATTTGGCCAAAAATAAGGACCAGCTTGAGGGACAATTGAACAGATAGCAAAGATTTGAAACATCTTCTTTACTGGTTGACTTTAAAAAATCCTCTAAATGTGACAAAACTTAGCAGTAAACTAGGAATCCCCTGATTTATAAGAAAAACCCCAAGCAAAGTGTAAATCATATCACAGGAATCGGTGATAGATTTCCCCTTCCCCCCCCCCCCCCTTCCTTTTCCATACACACCTTTTTCGGGTGATTTGATCTTTAACGCCTTACACTCTCATGTTTGGTGGTTTACACCATGATTCTAGGGGGGGGGGGTTGCATTAATTAGGATCTTTCTAAACCAGCTAAATAGATGTGAGACTGGAAAACCAGAGCTGGGCGATAAATGAAGTTGTTATCACTCATTCATTATGGAGAATGCTTAAGATCACATGACAAGATAAAATAAGGAATAAGCTTAATCGGGAATAGACAGGTCAATTTTGAGCTCACCTTTGAAAATAGTAACATGGCACTATACAACTACAAATTTCTTAGCAGACTCTTTAGGGATTAAGTGCGACATGTGAACAGGCATGTAGAAAGAGATATAGTGAAGATATAAATGGAAAACTTTGGGAGTATCACAATCTTGCAGAACTCTATGTTACTCTAGTCAAGTATGTCAGCTTGATTTTAGAGTTTTTTACTAGACTAACTTCTTTTATGTTAATGGCTAGTTTTTGTTGGGGTTTTCTTTTAGTTGTCATTTTTTTTTAGTGACAGAATGGACTGTCTCTCTAATGCACGAAAATGTATATATCATTAATGTTTTGTGATTATCAATGGCATGTTATAGTTTTATTCCATTGAAAATTAATACATATCTCTTTACAGTGTGGAGTGCATACTTTTTCCCCCTGAGGTCCATACGTAAGTATGCTATTCTTTTTCAGAAATGTTTCAGAACAAATATTGTGAAATGAAAATTTGGATGAATATTTATCAATCCCTCTTGAAAAAAAAACAGCAACTGTCAACATTACTCGTGAATAGATTACTCAGAGTCTGAAAGAACTGCTAGAGCAAAATCAGGTTCAGTCCTTATTTTTGTGTGCTTGTAAAGGCTTGGTCTCAGTTTTGTGTAATTTGTTGTTTTTTTTAAGGGGGGGTTGGTTTTTGTGAGTTTTTTGTTGTTTTTTTTTATTTTGGTTTGTAATAAAGCATTGAAGTTATTTGGACAGAAAATCCACAGTATGAGAGTTTATGGAAATCTATGCAAATCAGCAACAAAATTTCTGGTTTCAGTCCAGGATCTTGCGCACTATAGATCTAGACAAGCATGCAGAAAGAAAAGAGAGAAGTGGAAGAGAGTGTTTTAATTGTAATTCAATAAAGAGAAAAAAAAACAAAAAAGAAAGGCATGGGAGAAAGTGTTTGTAAAATGTAATTCATTAGATAGAGAGGCATAAGGGAATGTAAAAGGAAGAAGAATACATAATAATCATATTCTTTAGACAGTGGTGAGCAGAGGAAGTTGGAAATAAAATAGAAAGTAAATTGAAAGTTAAGAAAAAAAAAATAGGTAGGGATGGGTCTATTTTTTTTTTACACCTAGTAAAACATAAGTGGGGATATTAATTTCTTTGATATTGTTTAAACTTGCACCCTACTCAGATAGAGAGCTAATGAATGTTTCATTAATCTTTTCATCATCTCTTTATGATTTAATGTTATACCAATCTAATCACAGTTTTCCAGCAGAGATATATTTGTCCAAATTACCTTGCTTCTTGTAGCATACCAGCAAACTGAATACATGTATAGATGCCACTTTATTTTTGTGTGCTAGTCGTATGAAGTGGGCCAGTCTTATGTTCTAGGTTTTTTCTTAGAGTGTGTATTTGGCTAATAGAAGATTATGCTCAGATTCTGTTACATTAGAGATGAGCAGATGTATAATGTCATGGTTAACATGGAGCCAATCTTCATTTATTGCGTCCTATGGGACCTTTATATGTTTGTTTTTTGCTCCATAGGGGAAGACTTCTTGTTGGCACAGTATTTGGATTGGTCAGCCACTTGTCTGTTATATATGCCGTGAGAAACAGAGCATTTAATCATGTGATTGATGCATCAAGCTCCAGTTGGTTACAAGAGCATGTTTCAGATATGAGTGAAAGGTAATCCACAACATTAATGGATGCTAAGATTTGAAACTGGTAACAACCACTAGCCAAGGACACAAAGCTGATGGGATCTAAACAAAAGAAAGAGACAAAAACATTATTATGGCTATATGACAAGTTGAAAAGAAAGGCAGACAGCAGAAAGAGACAAAAACATTATTATGGCTATATGACAAGTTGAAAAGAAAGGCAGACAGCAGAACATTATAACAGCAATCACTTTGACTTTAAACAAGAATAAAATTGTGTTATTTATATTCTTTATTTCAAAGCTCTTTTTGCTTTTTTCGTTTTTTTCCAGCCTGTGTGCACTTGTTCCTGGGATCAGTAAGCTTTTACTTCCTAGAATCAACCCATTTTCTTTAATAGGATTCTCTTGTGCTCTTGCTTTGGTGATCACACATTTTTTGATTGACACACAGTAAGTAAAAAGGGATTTTTTTGTCTTTGAAAAAGAGGTTAATTATCTTATAGTCCAACATATTGATATATTGTTCTTGTTAGAAGCTGCAAATAGCAAATTAAGATGCCATGAATTAAATGAGAAAACTGATCAGCAACAGCAACATCCGTTACAGGTCAAGGTGTTTCAAGATCAGAAATGTTCAAATAGCTCTAGAGGGGTTGAATTTCTTTAAAGAAATCTTTATCTTTATCTTATAGAAAAAAGTCCAACTCGAAAGTTTATTTAGTTATGAATTTTCCACTGTAATACTAACATTTTTTCTCACAAAATCAATTTCATAAATCTAAAACGACAGTTATGATAAATTCATGCTTTGATGAGAAAAGGGAAATGATCAGATAACAAAAATTAACGACTTTTGCGTGGAGAAACCTGTCATGGCCTATAATTCTGGAGAGGAACTAAATAATCTTGATAAGACCAATCAAACTTGTCCAGTCCTCAAGGATTACAATAGCAATTTGGCCTTCTGTCTAGAATTATAGGTTTAGAAAACCTAAATAATAGTCTTACTAGGAAAATAAAAGACTGCATCTTTTGCATACATCAATAGAGGCTGATCATAATGTTCTTTGATTCAACAAAATTGTTGAGTTTCCCATCTTTGGTCTCACTATGTAAAAACCGCAAGGATGAGATTTTTTAAATGGAAAATAGTTTTTATATATATATAACATAAACAAGTATAACAGAAAAGCAATTAGTGGAAATTCAAATCGTTTTTTTTTCTTTTTTTTTTTTTATTAAAATTGACCCATAAATCGTGGTTTTAATTTTATGATAACAGTAACAAAGAACAAAATATTTTGATGTATTCTGCATTTGATTTGCTTATGTACTCAATTTCCTATTATTTTTTGTTTGTACCATTTTGCCAGTCTTTGAACTGATTACATTTTGATTTTCTAAAAGGTTTTGTCTTTTTCATGCTAATGTTGTTGCTGAGTTAATTTTTTTTTACTTTTGTGGAGGGTTAGTTAGTGTGTATTTAGAATGTAACATTATTTTTGCCTGAGGGTCTTCTCAGCCTATCATGTATCAGCCCTGTTACTCTCTGATTGGGGCATGGTTAGTAGCACCCAACAAAAGAGGGTCAAATAAGTTATAACTAAACGTTTGAACCACAGACAAATA
Organism: Elysia crispata; assembly: GCA_033675545.1. Classification (NCBI taxonomy): domain Eukaryota; kingdom Metazoa; phylum Mollusca; class Gastropoda; family Plakobranchidae; genus Elysia; species Elysia crispata. The sequence continues at coordinate 158,113 of JAWDGP010006922.1, forward strand.
GAAATTAACCTTCGCATGGTTTAGGTTGCCTCCCTCGAAAATTTCAAAGAGTTAGATACTATGATGTAGCAGTGCATTAAAATGCTCTCACAATTGATTTAAACATACAAAGGTTAAACTGTCACTCTAAGTAGAGAACCTTATTTTAAAGCCTTAAGAATAGAAATAAATCATTGACAGTAATTCTGAGAATTAAAGTATTTCAAATGATTGGTATGTGAAAAAAAGTAAAAATCTTTTTTTTTTTTTATTTTTCTGAATGTTTGTGGTTTGTATGATTTTTTTTATTGGTACACATTGTCTTTCAGGCAGTATTATATTGCTGATCCATGGGCGGCTATTGCCATAGCGTTTATGACATTTGGCACCATGTTTCCTATGAGCACATACACAGGAAAAATTTTATTGCAGGTAAGATTGTAAGGGTAATTTTTTTATTTTTAGTCATAGCAAAAGTAAATCGTTTTACTCAATCTTTTTCATTATAATCTCAGACCTGCCAACATTATGGTTAAGCCGTAATTCATTACACCAACGGCGCACAAATTACGCTTTGCATGCAATTCCGTCAAAAATTGTGGCTAGAGGTCTTAACAATTAGGGCTACTATGTCACAGCCTCGAGTTAGCCCTGTTCATTCTGATTGTTTTGCCTTGTGGTGCAAATATAGTACTAACGAATACTTACTTTGTTCAATATTTCTCTTTTCACTGTATTCAAGTTTAAAGTAGTTATCAATATTAAATTATGCAATTGTCAGGCGTAAAGTTAAGTGGGCTGCATTCAATATCATGAAGACTTTGTGTCTCTTCTATGCGTTGCACTGTTCATCGTTGGCTTTTTCTTTATGTGATACTCTTGTTTGTTCATCTCTTGTGGCAACCAGAGGGCTTTCGGTTAATACTGAAGGAGCAATATATCTGTTAACATAGAAACGAATAAAGAATGATTTGCTGTGAGTTACGGTCAAGCTTCTCAATCACATTGTTCCCATTGATAGTTCCTGAGTCGGACATGTCCACTTAAATTGCACTTGAACTTACGAGACAATACACTGTCATTTCATCCAGATCTTATTCAACCAATTGAATTCCATCAGAAATATATCTAGATTTATATCTTCAAGGTAAACAGGCCTTTTGCGAGTTTTTCTTTTTAACGGGATTCTAAAATCCATAATTACTTGGGCCTACTTTGAGATTTAGATCTAGATTCTGGATGTAGATCTAAATTTAGACACTAGATCGCTGTTCATAACTAATCTCAATCTAGCTCTAGTCTAAATACTTAAATCAAATTTTTTATTGGGGCTTTTTCATTTGCTAGATTTTTTTTTACACCTTAGTCATTTATCTTGGAATCAAATAAATTATAAAACTTTATTCGCTAATATAGAATTCTGTCGGGTCTGATACAGGTTAAATTTGTATAGCCTGCTCTGTAGGCCTAGATATAAAATATTTTAAAATATTGTTTTGTTAAAATTTGTTTTTAACTAAATCTAGAATTATGCAGGTATGAGTTATGAATTTATAAATGAATTGAAATCTTTTAATGGGTTTTAGACCAATCAGTCTGATGTACATGTATGTTTGCATTTTATTTTTTTGTCTATGTTGATTGTCCTATGATCACTCCGCAATGTAAAAAATTACTCTTGAGCGCAGGTTGGCATTACTCTAAGCCTGATTTAGGGTTGACAGGTCTGTAATCTAGATTTGAAGCCTTACTTGTCTTTTTTTTTAGATTCATGGATTATTACTTATGACAATTGAAATTTTTAACATAATCTTATACATTCAGTAAACTACAAGAGACTGTTATTTAATGCACTCTTGCTTAGGACCTAATTTGCATCAATGGTTATGTTACTCCATAAATTTTCATACTTTGCTCTTTTAATAGCTCCTCATACTTCATGGGTGTAGATATAGTGTCTTTGTTTTGGTTGTTGTTGTTGTTGTTGTGTTTCTTCTCATAGTAATGTTCCCAAAAATACTTGCTGTTTTGTTTGGTTCTCTTTAATTTTGGTCAAGGACACTGTTTTCCTATTTCAATATATTTTTTATTTTATTTGATAGGAGTGTATTTCTGAAAAAAAAAAAAAAAAAGGTATCTATTCATCACAGCCACCTATGTTGAGAAACAATCCCAAAAATTTTAATACATCAAGTCACAATTACATGTACTGTCTGGGTTAAAGATTATTCAGGAAAAAGTATTTGAACGTCGGCTTTAGACTGAATATATTCCTAGCTAGAAAGAAATGTATGACCGAGATCTGAATGTAGATCTAGAGTCTAGATCTAGATCTAGCATCAAGAGTTTGAAGACAAGTTTTTACAAGAAAAAAAAAACGAGTTGGGAATGACAGATCTAGTTGCTCAGAGGTATATGTCTTCCGACCTCTATTTAAAGTACTAAAAGAAGGGAAAACATGGCAAATTGGTATCCCCGTAATGCTCGGAATTGTACACAAGTAGCAAAAAAAACACAAAGCCTTTATACATTGTTAACGTATTTCAAAATATTCCGGAAAAGGCAAATCCAGGGTCCGAGTGCTGAAAAATAGATATGTTTAAACCCGGCTTCTTCGAACATATAAAAATTTCCCAATGAATTTGAGGAATCCATGCTCCACCATATATATACGAGGTCCGTTTCATAAATAAGTTTCCCTACTCTATAAAATCAAAACCGTCTAAGCTATATGTACATGAAATTTGGCACACTGAAGGATCAAACCTTTTGGGAATTCGCAATGAAATTTTGTGGCACTATGTTGAACGGATACAAAATAGCATTTACTTTTCTGAAGTCCGTTGGAGCAAAATGGCCGGCATAATAGAAAGCTCACCGGCACACCAAAATTTTTCAAGATATGACATCCGTGTCATCATAAAATTTTCTGTTATTTTGGGAAAAGATGCATCATGCATTCACAAAGATCTAGTGACTGTTTTAAGAGAAAATGCTCCTTCTATTCAGACGGTAAGAAAGTGGGTAAAAGCTGTTTCAGAGGGACGAGATGACATGAAAGATGAACCTCGTCCTGGCCGACCTGTGACAGCATGCGGGGATGCAAACATTTCTAAAGTTCTCGTTTCATTGAGTGATGACAGACGAAAAACTTGTGAGGAATTTCTACGGAAACATCGATGTCTAGAACGTCCGTGTTTAGAGTTCTAACCAACAAACTGAATAAGAAGAAGAAGTTTTCAAAATGGGTTCCACATTTGCTGACAGATGAGCAGAAGGAGTTAAGGGTCAATTTTTCCAGAAACTTTTTGCGGAGATTTCAAACTGAGCAAAATGACTTTTTGGGTCGGATAATTACCGGTGATGAAGCTTGGGTGTATTCCTGGGATCCTGAAACAAAGCGGCAGTCAGCCGAATGGAGAGACTTTGATGAGCCTCGTCCAGAGAAAGTTCGACGCAAACAAGGGGCTCTCAAGGTCATGCACATGATCTTTTTTGACATGAATGGTGTGATTCTGCGCTGGCCTGTACCTATAGGCACCACAATCAATGCACAGTACTACAAGAAGGTGCTGCAAGACAAACTCAGACCTGCCATTCGAAAGAAACGACCCGGGCTGTTGGAGTCAGGCATCTTGTTTCACCACGACAATGTGCCAGTCCATACGGCCCGGGCAGTGACAGACATTTTGGCTGGCTACAAGTGGGAACTGCTGGAGCATCCTCGCTATTCACCTGACCTTGCTCCCTGTGATTTTCACCTATTCCCTAAAATGAAAGAACATCTTCACGGCCAGCGATTTGAAACAGAAGAGGACATTATTCAGGCTACGAAAGTAGCAATAAAGAACCTGGACAAATGTTCTTACGTCACTGCATTTAAAGACTGGTTACAACGGATAGAGAAATGCGCCAACATTGGTGGATGTTACGTTGAATAGGTCAGATATTAAAGGCAATCTGTGCCAAATTTCATCATCTTATGCCTTTTGGTTGTTGATTTATGAAGGTGGGAAACTTATTTATGAAACGGACCTATATATATATAGATAGATATAGAAGATCTTACCTTAAATTCTCTTCATACAACACTGGTGTTTCTAGCGGAGGACAAAGGTGTCGCTTGTCCTCCGCTCTCTTCTATGAAATGCTATCACAGTTGAGCACTCTTATCAATTATTCCAACTTATCTTCAAAGTATATATATATATATATATATATATATATATATATATATATATATATATATATATATATATATATATATATATATATATATATATATATATATATATATATATATGAGATTTGAGTATTCTTTAAGTCTACATTTTGAATTTTTCTGATTATGTTTTCTCCATTTGTGCTCAAAATGATATTTTTTTTCTTTATCTGCACTGTTGCTATGGAATTAGTCTCTTACTAGTCTTAGGGCTGCACTTGATGCTTTCATCAGGGGAATGCAACTTCTTATTTTCAGCCCAAGAGATACCTAGTGCAATTTCATTGCAACCTCGACAGTTACACAGACTTTTAGGCTCCAATCAAGCCTTTGGGTTGGGCTGGTTAGATGGCCTTAGCTAAAATTCATACCCAGTATCTACTGACAGATTTGTGCAAAATGGTATAATACTTGAGTAGATTTGGCCATTACATGGTATACTAAGGGCTTATTAGATTTTATCTCAGATATGACCTTACTCTTTGGAATTAGGCTACTTGTTGTAAAATGTTCTGTTACATTTCCTCTAAAAAGTTTTTTTTATTTATTACTCTAAAAGACCACACCTTCTCACATTCTCGGCCAACTGGACAAAGTCCTAAGAGAAGCTTCTACCTTGGATGGTGTCTTGGAATTCCGCCATGAACATTTTTGGACTCTGTCCTTTGGGACATTGGTAAGTTTTAATTTCAAGTTTTAATTAAAATAATCTGTTTTACTTAGTTGCAAACATCATATATGCATAATGATTCACTTTTTCTGATGATTTGCAATATCATGGTAAGGAGCATGTGTATAAATTATAAGTGGGGCAAGCTTTTGATTATCAGCTTAACTTCATTGAAATAATTTCATCAGTTACACTAAAATTAATACCCTCATTTTTTAAGCTTACTAGGGGTCATACTTACTCTGTCCTTGTTTTAATATTTATTTTAGGCTGGATGTGTGCAGGTGCGAGTGCGGAGAGATGCAGATGAGCAGCTAGTGTTAGCCCATGTGTACAACCGCCTTAGCAATCTTGTATCTCGTCTCACAATACAAATTTTTAAAGATGACTGGTCCAGGGCATCAACCTACTCTAGTGCAGTTTTGGGACCAACACCTTTTTCTGGAGGTGCATCAGGCTTCAGTATGTCACCAGGATCTGGAGGAACACCCCCTAGAGTAGCTTCCCCTTCCTATGATAACCCTTCATTTGCCACTTTCTCTCCACCAGCTTATAAACCATACCCAATGACTTGAGAGTGATCTGAATTTTACAAAATTTTGATGTTTTTGACATTATACCGACTAGATTTAAGATATTTAATGAAAAATTTGAGGAGATGTGATAACTAAGTCAAGCCAAAAAGGCTCTGAATTCATGTACAAGAACAGATTTAATGATTAGTTTTCAAGCGTAATATTAGTTCCGCATACATTTACAGTTTGATTCATATTCATATCAGAATGAAAAGGGACGTTTAATGGTGTATCTTATGAGACATTCTAAAAATATCAATTTTTAGACAAAAACTGAGTTTTAAGGTAAAGGCGCAACTTTCATTGCTTGACAGATAGAATTTGTATAGTTCAGTAATTAAAAGAAAAACATTGTAGTTTTGTTCTTTAAAATATTTTACTTCCATTGCAAGTAAGTTGGACTTAGGTATTTTCACATTCAAAGATGTTAAAATTGGAACAGCTTTTAAATGGTAAAAATTACCCCAAGTTATTGTAGCTCTTACAGTCTTAGTCTTGGAAACGGGAAAAGAAATGGGGTAAAATAATTTCACATGCTTTTTGTCCTATATGATATAAAATTTCTGACATTTTACACATAGCACTCTATTTTTCCTTATCTCAGTTCTTTCTTTGTTCAACCGATGAATCTAAAGCTGTATGAATCTGGACTGTCTGTGTCTTAGGAGACCCATATCACCATATCAGTCCTGATTACATGTTTGATTGTCATCACCTTCATATGAAGTTTTCAGACTTTTTATGCTGATAAGATGGCTTTCTTTGTCATATTGCACTCATGATTGACATTCAGCTGACTGAAATCTCCTTTTTCATCAAATTCACTCAAAAGAATTAGATTACGAAAAGTGGGCTTTTGGTTGCAAATATCTGAGTTATGTTGAATGCACTGAATTAAAGATCATAATTTGAATTTTAGTCTGTAATCTCACCAAGAAAACATCAATGAAATTACCAAAGAGTGTGAATATATCTACCTGAAATTAATGTTAGAAACTAGATTACTATTAATTTTATTGGAAAGACTTATAATCTGCATCTCAAGCCTATCTTAGTTCTAAATAAGTTTTGTCCCAATGCAAATAAATTATAGCATAAATTATTGAAATTATATGGTTTTTACTGAGGATTTATTTTTTTTTACCTCAAAATTACATCTTAGTTAAATATTAGAGATAGTAAGCTACCATGCCATGCAGTTTAAGTACAAAAAAGCAGAAAAGCCTTTTTCCATTCTGTTGTAGTTCTGATGTGTAGTGAGACTGAGAGAGAGAGAGAGAGAGAGAGAGAGAGAGAGAGAGAGAGAGAGATGAATTTGTCATTCAAATCTGTGTTGACCTTATATATATGTATGTAAATTTCTGTTTAACAGTTGTGCCTTGAAAAAAACATTTAAAAATAAAGGATATCTCTGTGGCCTTTCTTTGTTTTCCCCTCTTTGTGATTCAAGAGTTCATTGAATCACATGTATTTATCATTTTTGTTGTAATATTGAAAGTTTCATGCCTTTTCTCAGGAAAACATTATTTTGAATGTATTAGGAGGGGATGCATAAGAGCATAAAGGAGGAAATTTGAATTTTTGGCTTTTAATGCAGTGTTATCCAAATTGCTAAAACTTTTCATAAGTCAATCTCATTGTAACCTAATGCAATATTCTAAAATGAGATTTTTTTTTTTTTTTTTTTTTTTTGGTGGGGTTGGGGGGAGGGGTTATTAATTATGCCTTGACTCTCAAGAGCCCAAGAAGCCTAACAATTGTTTAAGTTTGGTGGCTAAACTTTATTTTAACCTTAGAATTGTAAAAAGACTTTTTTGTTGGGGCACAAGATTTTTTTATTATGTGTGTTTGGTTTTTACAATTATGCTTTCTTATAATGAAAACCGACCAATTTTTTACCTCTTTCTGTTTAGGGTAGGCATATTAAGGAGCCTTCATCGCTTTTCCAAATTGCCTTTTGTATTATTATGGAGCAGAATGGTGGGCTTATTTTTAATGTAATTGAAATTTGTTATCAGTGTGTACTTCGTTTACAAATCCAACAGCCCTCTCACCTAGTTTAGAAATTGCAAAATCTTATTGATTTTACAACATACCTTGCAAATAGCATAGTTGAAAGCACATGTATAGTAAGTTGGTCTGTAATGTATTTTTCTTCCTAATACTACCATTCATTGTTGAATACCTATTCAAAACATAACTATCTTTTAAGAGAAATATTTGCCTTTTGGTCATTAAATGTTTCTAGGTTTTATATAAAATTTGATATACTTTTTGAGTAACATTAATAATTTATCGCTACAATTATCTCTGCCTAGGAATCTGCCCCTTTGGAATCTATAAAAATGGGTTCCAGGGCAAACTGCCACATGGCAGGTCACTCAACATTCAAAACACTAAGAAATCCCCCTTTTTACTCACCCTCAACATGTGCAAACCAATTAAGAGCATTTAAATGACTTACAACATAACATGTTACTGAAGGAACACAGAGGTGGTCAGCTAAAGCCTTCTTATAGTTATTGGGTGTCCACTCTTTTGTTTTTCTCAAACTAAGTTTGAAACGGTCCCGATAGTCACAGGTGTGGATCAGACCAGATACAAAAACAAAAGGATGGGGCCTACATTTCAAGGTTTAATATTTCATTTACTCTTTGTTCCCTGCCTGTGTTACAGACTTGTAGTCTTTGAATTTGCATGAGACGGTGATGACAGAATTTTAATCCATTAATATGGACTTGCACCTTCTGTAACTTCTCACACCCTCTCTCCAGCTCTTACAAACATTCAGAAATATTGTTCATTCCCTTGAGGTACTCAGCTAGTTAAATATAAAGGGTTTTGGGAGACTTAAATTGCAAATAATTATATTTATTGCCATCTGATAATTTGAAGAATTCATGTCTGATTGTAATTAATCAGACTTGAGTGTTGCTCTATTTGGGGCTTGCTTGTAAGAGACACTTTTTTTTCTCTTTAATATTTTCCTATTATAGTTGTGACAAGCTGATCTGCTGCAAGGACCTTTGTAACAGAAGAAGCAAAGGGATGAATATATGATACATATATGTATTTGTTCACTTAGTGCATACAGGAATCATGAATTAATTTTGAAGTACAATAGGCGTCGAGTTAAGAAGAGAATAAGAATTTTCAAAATACTTTAAACCTATTTTGACAAAAATAAAATCCTCACTTCATTTCTCTTTTTTTTTTAATCTCAAAAGCAAGAAACTACATACATGTATACTTTTAAGTACTTTTTAAGTTGCTCTATATTACCCAATCATGTTAGAAATAAATGGATTTATTTGAAAATTCAAACTACAATAGAAGTCAATTGGTTAAGATACTCATGTTCAAGTAAACATACTGATGTAACAATATTTAAAGATTTTAGTAGTTGTATGTTGTAATTGTATTGACAGCAGCATGAATAACACAGTGCAGTAGTAACAGTTGCCACATCCTTGCACACACATGGTTGCTTTCATGTGTTGAAACTCCTATAGAATTCAAAGAATTTTTAGGCTGGCATAGCAATGGGTTCAGGGAGCATTGTTTTGACTAGACTCTACTGTGGAACCAAGCGATCACATCGGTAAGGTTGTCCTCAGTATCAAATTTTGAAAACTCGAGATAACAAGGGGCTTAGAACAGAAAGTCAAAAGAACACAAAGAATGCCCTTCCCTTTCTCCCTCCTCTCCTCCCGAAAAAAATTCAGGGGGTATGGATAGTAGACTTCAAAGCCAGACATTCTATAACCAACAATTTACTCTATTTATCTGTATGTTTTGACTTTTGAGACCTGATTTTCCTCTACCATTTTTTTTCTATCAACTTTAAAGCCGTTCATTCTTTAAATAGTTTAATGTCCTCTCACATCATTTTTTTTTCCTGCTTGCCCTTTTTTTTCTACTCCCGCCCTGTTCCATGAACTGCATGATCATCTTTGCCACTAAAAGTAAAACTTGTTCTAGTGACAAGAATAAGTCTTAGCATTGGTTCAGAGGCGTATATGGGAAGAGATACACAGTAAGTTTTGAACAGGTCTATAAAGGTTTTTACCTGGGGAAAAAACTCACGCCATTTATTTTGTTTATTCGTTGTATGTTGGTTATATTAACGCTCAGGTAAGTATGTTTTCAAATCCCCATAGCATTAAAAGATAGTGCAAGTATTCTTACATAGATTGGATTTACTCAAAACTTTGCTCCTTCAATAGCTGTGTGTATGCATGTAAGTAGAAACGGGTCTATTCTATCATGTAGACCCATAGATCAATCAATCAGGAAGGCCTACATTGCTCTGAAGCGCATGCGATCATGATCTTCCCCACATCATTCTCGATCCCTCGTCGATTTTATTAGTTTTACTTGTACACTTGTACATTTAGCCACTTTGCTAATCCGTCCATATCTTTTTCTCTCTGCTTTCTCCTATGAGTTCTCCTTCTATCGTATCACTGTTTCGATTGATTTCTTTGCAGTCCACGAAATCCGTAGCATTCTCCATAGAACAACATTTTTGTTGCCTCTACTAGTAGGTGCTCCAAATCCAAAATTATTTTACTTATGGATCTTGAATATTTTTTATGACTTGTATAGACCTTTTTCTTCCGAGAAGAATGCCACAAAAATTATCAAAATCGGATAATTTTTAAGAAAGTTATTAAATTTTTTAATTTGGCAAAATCTCGCCTTTTTGTGTAATCTTACGAAACGCTCTGAGAAGCCATTTTCAAGTCATCATCAAAACATAAGTAACAAAAATTGTACATGTCTAAAAATGGCTAGGGACTCATATATTTTTGCAGAGAGACAGCTCAATTTTTTTCATAGCTCTGGAATAGTAAAGTTTTGAGAAATTTGCTTTTTAAAAATGGCTCCTCAGCCAATTTTCGGACCTTCGCGGATAAGGTGAAAAATAACAATTTAGCCAATGTTAAAAAATTCATAAAAAAATTATTTCTCAACCAATTTTCAACATCCAGGCATCAATTTAAAGATAAAATCTTTTTCTACAACTTGCATTCACTAAAAAAAAAGATATCAAACATAAGTAAAGGGTAACGTGTACCAGCAAAATCAGGTACTATTTGAATTTATTATAGATTTCGACGAACGTGAAGTTCCATTTGAATGCCAGATTTAGCTGCAGTTTTTTTTTTTTTTTTTTTATTTGCTGTTTTTAAATTATCCAGGCCTCGCATCCATACATCAGGATGGGATCAATATAGCACTTTAGGGCTCTTCTTGTGTGGATGGAGAGGTATTTTGATTGTACCGATTTCATTCTCTGGAAACTCTTTTTTGTCTGCGCTATGCTTGATACGATTTCAGTGTTGCGTCGATCACTTGATATTAAAGTACCCAAGCATTTGACTTGATCTCTTTACTTGAGTTTATTCCCGTTAATAAAAATGATCATTTGTGTACACTAATTGTTTCGACTGGCGACCTTTACTTCTGTCTGTTAAATTCCAACTCTTCCTTTCTTCTTAACAATGTCTAATTATCTCTGCAAGCCTTCTTTATTCACACAAGATTGAAGATAAAGTCCTCGAATTTCCAAAGCATATGGAAACAAAGAGGAAGTCAAATGGCTAGTGTGGTGAAAATGATACAGAATAAACTATTGACCAAGATAAACTTTTACTTCATTAAATTATCCATATAATGAGGAAAGGTATAGTTGATAGTATCAAAACAGTTTGGGAGTTCGGGCATTGAAAAAGTTTAACAGGTTACGACAGTTTCGTTTTCAAGCGAGAAGGTAACATCGGTAATAACAGAAAGACAAATAGTCGATGGGAGGGGAATAAAGCGGATATTTTTTTTAGCATTTCCCGCTTTTAATTATTATAGTGAGATTCGCTTAACGTGAAGCATAATTATATCAGCCATGATAACACGTTTATTCTGCACGGAATGTGCTAAAGCGACTCCATAATAGCTGGCCCATACTCCTTCACTTAGTTTTTAGTTATATGTGTATTCATCTATTTCTGTATTATTGACTTCTAAAAATTTTAGCCAATTAGCAAATCAATCAATTAACTCATCCGCATTCAGATATGGGAACAAATATATTACCATCAGCGAGAACTGCGGATATCTGGGTGAGTATGAAGTATGCACATGTACTGCAGTATATGTATCTTATTTTTTCGTTTAATTGTTTAAGACTTTTTTTAAGCCTAAATTTTAAAATGATAGGCCTAATAAGGACATACGGAGTTATATTTAACACGCATAGGCCTGCACATTCGTCCGGTTGAAATAAGTCTTGTCCGTGAAGTAGCTCCTCACAAAGGGATCTCAAGAGGTCTTTGGTCTACATATGAAGCACCAATGATATTGATAGAGCTTTTGTAATATAGCACATATACTTGTATTTGTCTACGTAGTCATCACGCAGAGTTACTTATTTCTGCCGCCTTTCTGTGATTTTCAAAAGAGTGTAAAAGGACCCAGAATGGGCCCCGAGCCAGTCTTCAGTAGCTTCGACTGCGTCCTTATTGTCATGGAAACGGCATCCTTTGAGTGATTTTTTTTTAGATTAGGGAGCAAAAAAAGTCTGAAGGGTGAATTAGCTGATTGTAACAGTATTCTATAATTCTAAAGCCGTTCTGTTCTGCTGTCTGAACTGCTTGTGCCTTATGCACAAGGGCATAGTTATGAGGATCTTATTACTGAGTTTCCCCATGCCTTTTCCTCATTGGTTCGGAGCTCAATTTTATAAGCAAACTTGAGTAGCAGTCTCGCATGTCGATTTGGCCATTTTCCGTCATACCTTCGCAATCCGTAACATGACTTTTCTACTTGATGGTGTCACCTTAACCTTATTTGGTGAAGGAGAAGAAATGATTTTCCATTGCTTGGAGGACATTTTTTATTCTTGGATATAAATGATAAATCCATTTTTTATTCATAGACACCATGTTTTTAAAGAAATATTGTGTTTTTGGACTAAAAAAAAAAAGGACTCGGCATCCTGCTTTTTTTTTTTTTGTTCAGTGGTGAAAAGGCTAGGGAGCCACTGTACAAAAACCTTATTCATGTTGAGATGGTCATGGAGAATCAGTTCAACTGACCCCACACAGATTCCAACCTCACTTGAGAGCCGTTTGACATATATGCGTCGATCTTGTAGAACCAGTTTCTTCACTATGATAATAATATAATCTTCAGTTACCACAAAGGTGGGCGCCCTTCACGATCTTCATCCATCACCGACGTGAATCCAGATTTGAATTTTCATACCCACTATGTTACACTGTTATATCAGGACATTTATCACCATAAATTTTGACCATTTCCTCAAAAATATCTTAAGAGGAGAAACATTTTTTTTGGTTCCATTAAACACCCTAGCACGTAGCTAATCACCGGCTGATTTTCCAGAAAATTTGCATCTGGCGTTTCAAAGAAGTTGATATCTTCCAATTCAGACCAAAGACTTCTTGAACCTCTCTCGCAGTTCGTTACATCAAGTGTAAAGTATAACCCTGTTTTAAAGAAGTTCGAATATTGGCTTGCATCCATCCATGCACAGAACATTGTTATGTCTTATTACTCTTAATCCACAGATTCTTTATGAAGGCACCCAGCACAAAGAAATGGGCAAAAAATTCCGGCTAGACGACCCACCTCTAAGCACTTTTTTGTGGAAGTCTAAGGCATTTATGACCATGAACGATAAGGGCTTAAATGCATTGGGAAAGTATATAACTCGTGCATTTATATTACATGCCTATTTATTCTGTCTCAATAATGTATTCAATGTTCGTTTAAATACTTTCATCGAATGCGAAAAACAAGATGTGAATGGTTTCACGCGTAATCTATTCTTGTAAAAGTCCAGTTCTCACACAAGTCCAGGTAGTGTTATCTCCACATTGCTTAGTAAGATGTAAAACCGATTAGATTATAATTTTGTAAATTTGGAGTACCTTGGTTTGATAAATTTTAATTTTTTTTTTCTTAATAGCGTTGTGTACTTAAGAGTTTATTTATTTGATGACGATTGCAGAAGCTATGCAGGTGTCCTTAACTCTAACTAGTTTTGACGTAAAAGAGAATAAGAATCCTTTATATTATTTAGAGACTATAAGTTAAACAATTGCTGATAACCATTAGTAATCATCAATAGAATAGAGAGGTGCGTTTCAATAAGTGAAGATAAGATATAAAGACATTGGACAGTTTGAAGTTTACTCGTCTCAATAGCGATATAAAAATTAGGTTTGGGTAATTATAATAAATATGAATAAATTGTAAACGTATGTTCTGCAACCGAAGATGCGGGCAATATGGGCAACAAACCATACGAGACATAGCGCAAGTTGAAGGCAGTTGTACGGTATTAAAACAAAAACATCAGTTTAAACACAAATTTCATACAATCTTATTTGACATAGATTTGACGATGAGAAGAGTATACCACCTCAAAGATTGCTTCATTATGAGGCATGCAATTTCGGAACTTGCTGCTGATAACGTAATACAATAAAAGCGGGTCCCATTTCTTTGTCAGCTTGATAAGCAATCCAAGATGTATTATGATGGCATCTTTTCTGTCGCCCAAAACGTTTAAACATTCGTGGTACTGAGTGATACAAGCATAATTCCTTGATAATTGCTTCTACGAACTTCCTTTCCTGGTCAGCTTGATGAGAAATCCGCCTCTCCGCGTCCGGAGAAGAAGGAGAAGAGAGGGAGAAAAGAAAAAGAAAAAGAAGACGACAGCGACGAAGAGAAAGACACAAGATGCCAAATTATTTAAATTCAGAGCAGATTTCCTAAGGAATGCATTGAGCAATCTTTCATAGAGTTACTAAAAAAATTCCTTCATTATTTCTTCAAAATTCAAAAATACCATTCTTATATATTTAAATGGATAGGACGAATCTACATGCATCGCTGCCGAAATCATTATCTCTACACTTTCTCCCCCAAATATAACAGAACAGGGTCCATTGCCAAACTGTTGGATGACAGGAGCGGTTTGTAGAAACAAACACAGGTTTACTCGATAATTATTTTACTACCCGTCGAGTATCGGGTCCCGTGGCTCAGGGTACCGCGGGCACTGCACGTCCAGCACATCCCAATTCGTGGGGCGGTAAGCTCCGATCCGAGGGCCTAGGGTTCCGGTACTGAATGCAGGTGACAACTCTCAAGTCATCGAGTAGCATCTGAAAGGGTGCACCCCTAACACTCCCCGGCACCTTTGTCAACGCACACACAGACATACCCACATGCCGTGTGTCTACAGTCTACAGTATCACACATATCCTTTGGCTTAGTGTCGGTCATATCTAAAAATATAGATTAGACGTCGGCTGCATAGGGTTAAGGGAAAAAAAAAAAAGCTGGCCAATGGCTTAATGAGCGGGGTTAGGCTTTTTAAAACCACAATTAAAATCCAATTTAAAAATAAACTGACTGAAGTAAAAACAATATAATTTAAGGAATTAAAACAGAGACATGTAGGCAGAGCTGGTGAGAAACAATAGGTTATGCGTTTACGAATAACCTATGTAATATGAATTTCTTTTTTTTTTAATTACAATAATAAAAAATTATAACCTGACCGTGCTGTTGTAACTGAAATTTATCAAGTATAAACATTAAAAGAACAGTTAAAGAGCAGCAGCAACTAGATTTTGCTAAAAAAAAAAATGCAAACAAAAGGAAAAATGGTTATCTAATGAACAGAAGGCGATTTCACTGAAATAGTATAAACTCGTTATTTTACAGTGCAATAAGCCTCAGGGACAGCAATGAGATGAGTAAAAACAAAGCAAAAGCCAAAAGGAGAGGATGATTCTAATCCGCCAGAGCAGAGAAGAATGAAGAGACCGGTGTGGTGTGTAATACTGTGAGGACTGTCTATTTTCACCTGTTGATGTTTTTTTATTATCATATGATTACTGAATCCTACTCCTCCTCTCCCTCTCGACCTTCCCCTTTCCCCCTCCCCTAAATTTCCGTCGCCGCCAGAGATTCGTGCTGACTGCTGAGTGATGTCTGGCGGGAAGGTCTATCACAAACAAAAAATTGTCTCCTACTTGACAACACGCCGCGCATGATGTTAGTTTTACGCATAGATAGTCAGTTGTAAGTCGACGGTGCGCATGTGCCGTTGAGAAGCTAGTATGGATTTCACGGCACGGATTGCGATACTGTGCTATGCGTCTACTCGATGTGCCGTCATTGTTGTTACGTGCCGCGGGTAGGGTGCCGATCCCTGCCGATGATCCCAGCACTAATTTCCACTAACATTCTCCAAGCGATGTATGAAACGCCTTGAGAAATGAATAAATGGGTTAAGTGGTAGGATCACAAGACAATAAAGCGGTGGCACATACCGCCGTAAATCAAATAGATGGAAAAGTCCTGTAGAGCTTGGCTTGGCTCATGCAGTACAGCTGAGTGAATAAGGGGCCCAATAAGCACTACCCAGGGAACTCTCTTTCTTTATCGTATAAAACGTAAACTTTTTCCACCTTTTTACGACAATCGACTTCTTGTTTGTCTTGGACACAAAATGGCGGCGAATCTGAATAGACCTGCAGATTTTAGCGAAAATAAACGTAAATACAATTTATCAATACTCTAAGAGCGAACATTTAATTTTTTTTTTTTGCATCGGTATTTAATTAATTAGATTAAGCTACACTTAGTTTTTAGCTAAATAAAAATTTGTGTTTGGGAATTGCGTAACCAAGGGATTCCAATCTAAATGAAGGCCCAGATCTAGATTCTGGATTTTAATCCTTATAATGATTTCAAAATCTAATTTAATCTAGGTAATACCGCAGTGTTGCGGTCCCGGTTTTATGTTGACAGTGCGGCCGTGGTGGGTTATTAACTGGCCAGCTTTTCAGTGCTTATTAAAATTAAGGCACTGATCTAATCAAATTATCTTGCAAAAATCAGTAAAATTGTACTATTTGTAGATGTCGGCCCCACTCACCCTAAGCTTTAAAATTGTATATTTCTCAATGAATTTGTTATGCTGAACACGAATATGAAAGTTTTATTTGTCCCAAAAAATACTTTTCAAGTCAAGCATTTTTTTTTTTTTTTTTTTTTTTTTGTTTCTCTAAAATCCCTTTAAACTACAAGTTTCGATTTCGTTGGGAAACATTCAATTTTGAAACCTGATGTGAGGTAGGCCGATATCTGCAATTTTACCCAAAAATCTAAGAGCAAAATCTTCTTTAAAGGCATTTCCATACAAATTATTGGACTTGTTTTGGCTATTTTTAATAACAATCTTGCCATTTGTGGCGTGATTTGTTTACATCCAACCGGGACCACAACACTGCGGTATTATCTTAATCTACATAAATTTAAGATATCGTCACTTGCTACGAGTGTAATCAAAGCATGTTTGCACTGAATATTAAAATTTATGCAAGACAGTTTCTTGACATAATCGGGCCTGCATTTTTTTCTTTTTTTTTTTTATAGATTGTAGTCTACATCTAAATAAGATTTCTATGAATATATATATATATATATAAATTATAACGGCTAACTCCTTTATGCTCCCATTTAGAGGAAAAATTAAATTATTAGACAACAAGTAATGTCAATCAATTTAATCCCACTTGTAATAAAAAATTTTACGCCACATATTTACACCAGTATTTTACTGTTTCGAGTCTAGAGACATATAAGAACATAGCATCATTTGGTGTAGTTTAAATTTTACAAATATCGTTCTTTTATTTTTTTTTATTTCAACCAAATGGAATGAAAACATTCGTTTATTTGAACTTTTTATGAAATGAACTGCAAAATAAGGTATAATGTAAGTTCTAGATGGCTATCTTGCCTCCAGAGCCAGGTTTTACTTGTCAATAAACTGTGAGATATGAAACTTTGTTATCATAATATTTTCTTTAGTGGCTGCCGTATCATATGTTTTAAATCAGCGCATTTAGTTCTTTTCCTTCCCTGTTTTTTTTTTTTTTTAATACAATAGAGTCACTTTTCTATTGATTAAGCATATGGTGTGTTTAGTTTGAAACAGTTCTGATTATTGTAGACCAGCCTTTACTTAGCAATTTTCAATACACAAGTTCTCATAAAAGATCCAGTTACCAAGAGATTTCATACTAATAAAGTTATATCAAGAAACTATCCTGAAAAAAAAGTGTGCTGAAAATTACTGTGGTGCAGTGAGAAAGTAATGAGCTAGATTTCCTGTAACAGAGAACCCAATTTTTATGCTTATATGCGAGAGGCAGATTTTTTTTTTTCCTATCTGTCTTGATGTATGAAGTTAAAAGATTTAACACAATAACGAAAGATAGGGATTAGGATTTCATAAACATCTATGCCATTTAGTTAGGAGTAGTAGATTCTAATCAGCAATCATGTAGCTTACAGAGCCCTGCATTATTTTTTGTTGTTGTTGTTGTGATTAGTACTTGCCCATTTGCTTTTTTTGTGCTAGTTTTTTTTTTTTGTTACATGAATTTTTATTGTCTTGAGCAATGCACACTGCAGAATCACACTAATAAAGACATAAAGCAGAACTCATGACCTCTAGCTACATCTGGTAAAATTTTTTGCAAATCTGCATTCCTGTTTGGCAAAAGAGATGAGAATACAGTGCACACCACTTATATCGACTTCGCCTCTATTGACTTTTTTTCTTATATAGACATGCTTTTTCAAGTCCAAATTTTTCCCCTTTTTGTTGTCTATAATTACAATTCTCTATAGTGACACTCTCTCTCTCTTCTTTTCTCTTACATAGACATCGATAGCACCAAGGTTACCAGGCAAAAAAGGCTCGGTGACAAAAAGACAATTTCATTCACGTCTTTCTCTCTAAATAAATGCCTCATGCTGGTGTGTTACATTGTAAAACGAGTGGTAATCTCTTTGTCACTGGTAACTTTGTTGCTGTGACTGGAGGTGTTGTGGGAGGATAAGGGTGGGGAAGGGGAGGCGGGAGAGGGAAGTGAACTGTGGTGCGACCATTGAGCCCGTAATGTAGTGTATCACATTCAATGATTTACGGGGAGTGGATGGGCTTAGCCTACTGGGCTGAGTGGTAGGTGTGTTGGAACCTTGAAAAGTTGAACTTCTGGCGAGAAAGTGATTCACAGTTAGTCAGTAAGGACTAGGCTAGTGCTTATCAGGCCTACAGTACAATTGCCTGTTCAGAATCCACAAATTGAATTTCGATCTAGGGGAGAAGGGAAGGGAGAGTCTGTACGTGCACAAGAAGAAAGCCACGGGTATTAATCAAATTTTTCAAAACAAGGGAAGTAATTGAAAGTTACAAGCTACTGGTGGCTGCTCCCCTTAAGTATAGAACCCTGTGCTTAAAGTACATGTATACATCTACATGTGTAATTTAAAAAAAAAGGTATTTAAATTGAAAGAGACATCTTTATATGGACATAGAAATTTTGTACCCTTATATGTCAAAATATCAGGAGTGCACTGTACTTCAAAGGATTTGGTATTCATATTTCTTCCTGTCATTGTAATAGTGATCATCCGATGTGAAAGCATATTCATTCATATCATGATGTTTTGAATCTCTTAAAACAGTAAAGGTTGTGCAAGTCAAACGTGAACATGAAAACCCACAATTGTCAGAAAGTCTAATTTGGCTAGTCAACGACAAAACATAGTGAACAGTGTCAATACTAAACTAATTCCTCAGGTACCCAAGACACAAGGAGTATAGTTATTTTAAAATTAGTTTTTTTGTATTGAATTTAAAAGAAAATTTTTTGTACACTTACTTTTATATGTCCGCTTTTTTTTATTCACCACAGAGAAAAGCAAAATAGTTGCCTCTTTTCTGCTGCCGCCGTCAGCTTTTGAAAAACCTTTATCTCCAAGTCCAAGTGAATTAGATAAAATCAAGCAACAAGTATTACAACTTCAATCAGAAAATGAAAAATTACGGTGAGTAAATTGGATAAAATGAATAGGTAGCTGTGAATTTAAACTGTGACCAATTTTAAATCTGCAGGAATCTTCTCTTTTACTTCATAAATTTTGTTTTTGAAAAAAATGGCTGTGATTTAAAAAAAATCTTTGTGAAAGTCAGGTTTTAAAATAGTGAGGTATTTTCAAAACTTTGATCTTTTGTGAAATTTTTTATTTTAGCATTCCATATAGCTGTATGCTTTTACAGAATTTGTTTTTTCTTCACCTTCTAGGAATACCCACACCCAAGCATCTCATCAAGTAAGTGATTAAGCAGTCAATATCACTTAATAAAAAGTCATTAATTTTATTTTTTTTTTAGATATATAATTTTATGTATGTGACCTTTATATTCACAAATCACTTTTTTTTTGTCAATTGGAAGGAGTGGATGGGTCCTAGAATTAATTTTTTCAATTAATTAGATAAGAACTGCAATCTGTATCTTAGTCTGTATTTAATAATGTAAATTCATCCTTGATGACAGAAAGGACTAAAATACAGCTCCTTTAAGCAACATTAAGATTGATCTCTTTCTCTGTATGTCTGTCTGTCTGTCTGTCTCTCTAAATAGAAAGCAAAAACACCACATTTGAAGGACAACTTGGTAATCATAAAAGATCCAAAAGGACGCATGTGTGTCTATGATACAAGGTTTAAAAGGAAATGGGCACCCAACTTACAAAGTGAAAAGTTTATATGTTGAATTGACAAAAGTTTTGTTATTTCTTTTTTTGTCCCATAATTATAAAGTTGTGTGCCTTTTAGACCTCTCTCTCTCTCGCTCTCTCTCTCACACACACACACTCTGTGTGTGTGTGTGTATGTTATATGCATAGATGCATAGGAGATTAGCAGGGTGAGTGGAAATGTCCATTTGAACTTAGTGTAACTAAATTTGTGCCAAGGTTAAACCAGTTGCATACAGGCCCTGATTACTTTTCAAATTAGGAACAAGAAACAATACTATGTGAGCGAGTCCAGTGCATAAAGTATATGCGTATCACATTATGTCTGATGCGTGGAGAGAAAAACATTGTTGATAAACCTATGATATACACGGTCATACTTTAATAGGAGCCGTGTGGTTGATTATGTTGTGGGTGAGTCCAAGTGCTGTAAATGCATCCTTACCAGCAAATCTGCAAGCTATAGATAATCTAAGGATCACCTCTACAGAGTTTCACTTTGATTAGTTTTTGCAAAAGTTTAGGTATTCACTGCTGCTAATTTGCCAGTATACTAAGTATCAGCGATTAAAATATTGTCTTTTTCTCAAAAGCAAACTTAAAAAAAAAGAAATTCTAGAAAACTAAAATGCATTCTTTCATCTCTATAATCATGAATTAATAAAGACATCAGTGGCAAATGCTACCCAATCATCTCATCCTGACTATGCTGAGGAACTAATCAGGCGTCAAGCGCGAGAGATGGCAGAAGCCAAAGCTGAATTGGAGGCATTGAGAAAAACAGCTGAACATGAACACACTGAGTGGGCTCGCAAGGTCAAGAGTATGGAGGAGGCCCATCATGAGGAGAAGAGAAGGCTTGACAAGCTTCTTCAGTATAAAGATGAAGAATATGAAGATCGGGTAATCCTAGAAAAGAGCTAGCATGGGCTTGTCATGTAGATAAACGAGGGTCTAGGAGAGGTGTATGATAAAGCTGCGTTTAGAAGAAAAGTCAACAGAAGTCAATGATGTTTAAAATAAACATGAGCTAGATAGCTCAGTTTTGAAAATTTATAAAAAAGAAACTCAACTTTGCATTTCTGAAAGTCAATATTTGATAAAATATCAAAAAATTAAATTAGTCATAAATGAGTTTTTGGTTACTGTGGAAAGAATATTGTGATTTAGTAGTGATCAATAGCTCAGCTTTACAATATGAAAGAGGAAGTATCGAGGGATAAATGAATTTTACAGGTTCATTATGAATGTTATTCTCCTTTTTAGTTATAGTTTGAAAGAATGACTTCCCTTTAATATTGATCTGCTTTTGAATGTCACATAACAAATTAAGCAGTTTTGAAGAGCTCTGAAATGAAGCTTCATGCAAATAATACATTGATTTTGAGATATTTTAATGCTGTAATCCATGACTGGCATATTCTGTGTGGATGAAGGTTTATAAAAATTTTGTTGCTTAATATATATATATATATATATATATATATATATATATATATATATATATTTTTTTTTTTTTCTTTTTGCAGCTATCTCGCATGACTAGTGAATATGAAAGAAATGTTGAGGAGGCTCAAGCAGAAGCAACCAACTTGCAAGAAAAAATAGATAGTTTAAACTCAAGTCTTGGTGCTCATGTAGTGGAACTTGAGGAGAGGTTAAAGGAAGCAAAGAAAGAGAATGAGACAAAGACACTTCATCTGCAAGAGGAACTCAGGTCACTGTTATGCATGTTGGCAAACTGGTCAACAAACTGCTTGCACTGAAATAGTTGTAAAGGAAAAATTCAGTTTCAACTGCCAAATATTTAAGCTTGATGTTTTATTGATAAACGAAGAGATGTGGATTTTAGATACTAGATCTGAATAGAAAGCTTTGATAATTTAAAAAAAAACTTGAATCATAAGACCTTATAAGTTAATTTTCTTGTTTGTTTTTTTTTTTTTATTCAAGGATCATATTCTAATTTTTTTTAATATATAATCACTAAAAATCAAATTTGTAAAAAATAACATTTTGATATAATTTTTCAGTTAAGTGTGTTAACTCTACCTATTCTAAAACAATTTTTAAAATTTTCTAAAGAAATAGTGTTGTAACAAAATACGAATTTAAATTTAATTTCTAATGATATCAATAGTCAGAAGAGTCAGCTTGTGGAGGACCAAAGACATCAGATAAGCCAGTTGAAATCCTATATAGGTGAGCAGGATGAGGCACAGCGCTCAGGGCAGATGTGGAGGCTAGAAAAGGAAGCATTAGACAATAGGCTGAAGTTATCCCACGCCCAGCAGCAGCAACTGCGCTCTGAGCTTGAGCTCATGGAGGTCCGTTACACGGCTCTCAATGATATTTTACTGGTGCAAGAGGCTCAACTCAGCAAGGTCAGGCTTGTGTTGGAATTTGGAATGTTTGGTTGATTCTATTATTTTACTCCACTATTTGCCATATCGCACATTAATCGAAAAATAAATTATATTCAAAATTTTATAAAATTTTCATTAATCATTCAAATCAGTAAGATGCTTACCTTAGTCACTGATTGCTGAAACTTGCAATTGTTTTAAAAATTTAACAACTCTACTCTTCAACAAAAGTTGATAAGAAATACATAAGTAGCTGCCAACTTTCATAATTCAGAATTTGTGCCAAGTTGTCAGTTATATTTTACTCTGTATTTTGTCGTGCAATCATAATTGAAAAGTATGTTTTATTCAAAATGTGCCACATTTGGTTTGTATGAATAAATGTCGAAAGATGAAAGGCAGCTTTGTGATCGCAATGTAAATTATGGCCATTTGAAGATAAAATTGTTGTTAGATTTACAAAATTTGAGATTAGATGCACACATATTCTTAGTGAAGATAAATTCAATGCAAAGTCAATTGTTAGAATAGATATAATATTTTGGTCATTTCAGTATCTGACATATTAAAAAAACAAACAAGGAAAAAAAACATTTTTTAAAATTATTCATTGATTCCAAGTAGTAATATTCAATAAGGGGATTTAGTGTATTTGAAAGGATTTGCAGTAGGATGTCAATCCAAAGAGCTTTAGTTTTTATGAGAATGACACTTAATTTTTTTTTAACCCCAAAATGAAAAGGGCACATATTCATGTGAGCTACTTTTTCATGTCATTTTTATTTTACTAGTCTCAAGCCAAAGCAGATGCAACAAACAAGATCAAACAGCACAAATTCTTAATTACTAGGTAGGTAACATTTGTATGTTAAGTAATATTGGTTTTTTGTTTGCGAAGATTATTCCAAATCTATTAGATATGAATTTTTTCTTTTAATTTTTTTTTCACCTTTTGTTTGGCTTGCTTGAGTTGTTATCTAGGGCTACATTTTATGATGTTACATATCTCCCTAAAATTTAAGATGAGGTATACTTTGCCTCTGTTTTTTTTTTGGTCATATCATGTCATAATAATTTGTTACAGGAAAGATAATTTTTCCATGAAACATATCCTTGAACATAAAATCAATTTTAAAGCATTTTTTTTTTATTTTCTTGTTTATGAACTTGATACATTTGAAGAACAAGAAGTCAATTCAACATCTGAAGAAAAATTGTAAACTTTTAAAAGTGTAATAGTAGTGTTAGAGGCAGTATGTGTTGGGAAAAGAAGGAAAGTATTGAATATTAATCTTTTGACTAAGTAAGATATGCTTCAATATTAAAATATTCTCAAAGGACTTTTGTATTATAATTGTTAGTTCTTTAACCTTTACCTGTAAAACATCTTTGGAAAAGAACATATTTTAAACTATGCGACATGCTTGCTGTTTTCATGCCTTTATCCTTCCTTAACTCATCCTTTGTCTAAAGATGGAGAGAAAAAGTATTCGAGTTACTTGTGCAACAAAAGTCAGCAGAGATAACCTTCAGAAATGATGAAAATGCAGCAAACCAAAGAGTAAGTCATGTATTGCATTTATTTTGTTTATCTTGTATCATAGGTGCAGTTTCATCTCTCACAGTCATTTTTGAAAACAAAGTGATGGCCAAATCATTTAGTTTAAGTTTTGATCTGTATGTTGCTGACTTGAATCTTCACAGAAGCAACTAGTGTAATTGTGCCCTTTTCAAGGATATATGCTTTTGCTATATGTTACACACAAGTACAAGCTTCACAAGAGTTGTGAAATGTGTGGGACAAGGGATGATTGATATCTGAATTGGTTTAAATTGTCTTAGACATAACATGTAAAGTCCATCTATCTATAAATTTGCTATTTTGACTTTATTTACATTTTATACTTTGAAATCCTACTCATTATCTGTAAAAAAAAAAGAATGAAATAGGAATCCTAGTGATTGAAAAAAAAATGTAATAAAATCAGAGAGCTAAATACGAATTGATTTTAGCAATATTCTTAATGGACTTTTAAATCACTGGATAAATGTGTAAACATCGGAACAGGTATAGCAATCGCCAATCATAAAATAATCAAATTTAGCAATATGATATATGAAAAGTGAAAAGAATTCGAAAGGAATTGTAAGTATTTTAAACTCTTATCTGACCAGCAGCAATATGAAATATACAACCATCGCAAAGTATTACTAAAGAAAGAGAACATATTGGACACTCAATAAGAGGCCAGTTATTCAGGCTAATGAAGCAGCACGGCTAGGCCAAAAGGATAGGCACAGAGAACATGTACAGCAATGTTACAAAGATAGCTGCACAGTTTGCAGCATCCTTTAACATATATTGCAGTAACAAAAAATGGATTGGAGAGAGAGAAAAGGCCATCTGACTATGTGGTCACCAGTGATGTTGACATGTAAAACAGGATATATATCATGTTCAAATACACGTATTTCATGTTTAAAATATTATGTTCAGATTGCAGATCTTGAAGAGAGGTTGTCTTCTGGTGAGGCACAAATAGAGATGCTTACTCACTCTCTTTCAGAGAAAGATGCTCAGCTGAAGATGGAAGTCAACAAGAGAGAGGTAGGATGAGGGTTTTAATTCTTACATTTTTGAAAACTTGGTGGAGGCTAATACGCTCATTAGACTGAAAAAAAGATTTTATCTAAATCTCATGCTGAACATTGATGCACTGATGAAAAATCTGTAAATAAATGAGAGAGAAACTGAGAGACCAATTTAAGAGATAAATGAGATGATGAATTATCAAAAAATGTGGCTCTGTTTAGTCACACCTGTCAATCAATTTTTTTCTGATCTTGATACTTCTTAGTACCTCTTTGAAATGAAAACAGTAGAATAACATTAATTTATGTTCATAAATGGCATGAATAATTACTCTGCCCTATAGTGGATGTTGTGAACCCAGGGAATAGGCTCATACTGTAAAGTTTCAAGAATTTCTTGCCAGCAAAAATAAACCTTTAATAAGCTTCATTACATTGCACTGATGTGTTTGTGATTGTGTCTGTCGTTGTTCAGTTCCATCTGGCTTTAAACTTTAATCACCAAGGTTATTGTTGAAGGTAAAAATAGCAGCCACATGTGTGAAGTGGTTGCTGATGCATTATCTGACCTTTAATTGCTCCTGATTTGCTGACTTAGTCTGAGTTGGCAGTGGGTAAATGCAATCAAACAAACAAAGAACTATTGTTTCAATTTGGTATAAACATACATTCCTGAGACATATTTTTTTTATTGCTTTTTACAAGGTTTTCACATAGACACATTTCGGAGAAAATATTTTGTTTCTTTCACCTTTCCTATGTTAATCTCTTAGTGCACAAGCAAAGCAAAAGTCTTTAATCTTTTTCTAGAATGAGATGCTTACCTGTTTGACAATAAATCAATAACATGAAAAATCAAAGTTTGCGAAAATTCTGAAGAAAGCAAATAATTTTTGTATTCATGTTGAACAAAAATTTCTTTTGCAATGATCCATCTGTGGGCCTGAGCTATGAAGAGATAATCTCATTTCATAAGACATTGCGGAAAATTCTGATACCTTATCATCCCTATCTCAAGATGAAAGAAACTGGCTCAGCTGGCCCTGTTTGATTATGCTCCTTTGAAATCACAAATTCATTGATCTTATTATTTATTTCTTGCTGGTTCTCTATTTGCACCTGTTACAGAGCTGAGCTTTTACATTGCTAGTTTGTTTGCTCAAAATTTGCTGCCCTTTCATAAATGTAAAAGTCTTGAAGCTAACAAATTGCTCTTCATTAGTGCATGGATTGCTCTCCCTGACCCCAAATTCTGTCTAACAGAACGGAATTCAATTCAACAAAGTCTTTAATGCCATTATATATCACATTCTGAAGAGCACCAAACAAAAATATGTGACTAAAATTGAAGTAAAGAGGATAACTTCATAGAAGATTCATTGTATTATTAAACACATTTACTGCCCTGAAACGTTTATATATGACTTTCCTGAACAAACTTATTTTCCCTGAAGAATTTGAGGAGCCTAGTCGTACCTATGTATAGAAGATCCTAGCAGTCTATTCTATGATTTGTGTGACAGAAGTAGTATTTGTCATATTTTTGTCCTTTCCCTGCTTAATTAAAAAAAAAAAACTTAAGGTTGAACACCACACTGTTATTGCTTTAGAAGAAAAATAGGCGAAATATTTGAAATGCTTAAAAGTAGATGATACTATTTTTTTATCTCTTACTATGAAATGAAAAAAAAAAAGGAACAAAACTTTTTAAAAAGAACACAAAGAGGTAACCCTTCTCTTTTTTTCTTTTTGTTAGCCTTTGGAGATGAAAGTTCAATATTTAAATTGGTGTTAGATGAACAGACCTTCGAATTAATAACAGCAATATAATATAGAGATTTTTCTTTAAGAAAGCTGTAAAACTGAGAATTGTGGAGAGGTAGGATTCGAAAGGAAACAGGGTATTATTAAGGCATTCAATTTATCAGCTACAGTAAGTACAATGTCATAAAAACATCACAAGAATCAGTGTCTGT
This sequence comes from Elysia crispata, assembly GCA_033675545.1. Classification (NCBI taxonomy): domain Eukaryota; kingdom Metazoa; phylum Mollusca; class Gastropoda; family Plakobranchidae; genus Elysia; species Elysia crispata. The sequence goes on from JAWDGP010006922.1 coordinate 185,156, forward strand.
TTAAATTCTTTGCTGACTTGTGATTCATTTCCAATCAGCAAACGGAACAGGAATTGGCAGCTACCCAACAAGTAGCCTTGACTTTAGATAGTCAAAGACAGATCCATATACAAGCACTCGATGCTCTAAGACAGTTTTCTCTCAGGTAAACTTACTTGTTTTAACTTAATACACAAAATTTCTGTTCCTGTAAAATCTTAGGCAAAATCTTGTTGTCCTCAGACATGGAGTCCTGTTTTTTTTTTTTCTCTCTTGTTTTATATGTTTTTAGTCATTGTTTTTCTATCTACTTCATATAAACATTTAATACTTAAGCCAGATAAATGGTTTTAATGTTTTCTGATTAGACCTGTCTAAAAAGGTATGTGTGTTCAAATAAATATGTTCTAAAATTCAGTCAATCCTTCTCTAGGTACTTCATAACCATCATATATCATCCAATTCATTCCTTGTACTGGTATTTTGATTTTCACCTACATTTTCTAATCTTATAATTTTCCTTATGAGTTTCACATGCATTGAGAGAACATTTAGCAATTTTTCTTTTTAATTTCAACTCCCAAGCAAATTGTGTAAGAAGACAAGGATTTTGTAAATAGGGTTCAAAATAGTTACATACAAATAAAGGTAATACAGTGGAAGATCTCTGCTATAAATATGATTGTCGATCAATACTCTCATGTTTGTTTGTCTTGAAGCCTCACATCTTTGTATGTAGGTTACAAACAATTTATCATGTTTAAGATTGTCTTTTAAACACTAGTTTGTCTGAAATCCTTACAACAGCTTTGTAAATTCCATGTCATGCTGTTTTTTTTTCTTGCTTTCACCATTTCTTTTCACGCATTTTGTAGACATCAACAGAGGAATGAAGAAATGATGAGAGCCTTGGAAGAGAAGAGTGCACAATTAAAAGTCTTTGGTCAGCGGGTCAGCTTTGCTGCTGGCCGAATGGAATTACTTAAATGTAAGTTTTTTATTTCTTTAAACAATTCTGATTCATCTTCTTTCTTTTTTCATTAATGTTTTTTTTTATTGTGGTGAAAGAGAAAGTTATACAGTGGAACTCGGGAATAACAACATATCTTGATCTTTTCATAAAGTATCGTGATAACAAGGGTTGTGGTTATTCCTGTAAAAGGGAATAAAGAAAATTTAGTGTGATGAATTGAAGATAAGTGGTTTTCGAAAATCTTTGCTGTGTGATACCAGAGCTCTGGTGAAACTGATACTAGGCCTAGACTAAGCTTAACAGGAGGCAAGAAAGCCTACATTGCTTGTTTGTTTGTATTGTAGCAAAGTAGGTAAGACAAAATGCTAGAGATTTTTTTCGCAAGAAAAATTTTGGTGCTTTCTTTCCATTTTACCCTCAGATCTAGTTGCTATTACAGGGGAAGCAGTATCTATACTTGTTATTGCAGAAATAAAGTGAATGAAGTAAATAAAGGAAAAAAATAGGGATTTTCAGATCTGTTGTTATAGCAATGGTTGTTGCTAATTGAGGTTGTTAAATATGGGTTCCACTGTCATAGTTAACTTCTATTTCCCTTCATTCATGTTTAATTTGAATTTAGAAATTTAAACACCATATTATGTAGTCTTGTTAATAATTTCTGTGGTGGAGAAACTACTTCTAGGCCTCTTTATTTTTAATGTCTGGTTATAAGAAGAGTTATAGAAATTCTGTGAGCACTGCTGATTTGTCAAAGAGTTAAAGGCATTTTTAGTGGTGCAAAAGTATCTTGGCTTTGTTGATATAGTTAAAAAATATTTTATACTTCAATAGCTCAGCTGATTCGTCGCTCAGCCATCACATTTGGCCTCAGCAATAGCAACAACCCCAATACCAGCAATACCAAGAATGATTCCAAAAAATCTATGTCTACTTCTCGAGCTGATGAGGGTATATCCAGGTCAGTCATAACTTAATATAAATTATTGTGTTGAACTAACTTGTCACAACTACCTCAGAAGGGATGAAAGATTTCTGTGCAATTCCACTGCATGATGACTTAACCTAGATGAAACCAATACGAATTTGATAATATTTGTGTGATTATCAACTTAATGTGCAAATTAATTGGTGTTTTTTCCTTGTAATTTGAAGGTACCTCAGACTCACTGAAACAAAACGAGGGTGAAATGTAAAATGTGCATTGAATGTGCAGAATGTGTGAGACATTTAGGATAATTCAGGCATAAGATGCTCCTGTCTTTGATTTCAGGTAGAGCCTACTTAAGATTGTTATTTTAATTAAATGATATAGCTCTAGACAAAGAAGTTCTAGAGTTAAAAATTTTTTTCATCTTCATGATAATTCACTTTCATTTTGTATGAAAAAACACAATATATTGAAATTGTTACTTGCACTGTTTCACCCTAGTTGCCTCACACTATCAGAAAATGGGTTGGGATTTTTCTTTTTTAAACTTTGTCCATCATGATGTAGTTTTGCTGAAAAGTTGTTCTCCTTTAAAGTGCTGTTGTCTGAAGATTAGATTGGTTTAGCTGAAGAAATGGATAAATTAAAGATATTCATCAGCCATTTCCATTTTCTTTTTTTTTTAATTTTGGAAATAAAGGCCATAAATTCGTTTATTTCCTTTGCCTTCCCTAAAACTTCTGTATAAATACAGAGACAGTGAGGAACATTTGTATCAAGAGCTTGAGCGAGTGATGAGAGAGCGTGATATGTTAGCAACACAGGTGAGAGAGGACTCAGACAAATGGACGCAACGCCTCTCCCAGTCCCGTAGTCAGTGTGAGTACTTTTTAAAAGGAAAAGTACTTCTTAGATTGTTTAGTTCATTTTTATGGGATATTGTTGAGTTTTCTCTTAGTCACACACATCTGCAGCTTTATTTGTACTAAGTGTAGCCTTATTCAAATGAGTAACTACATTTGTTTGTAGTATAGTTTATGAAGAAGAATGTGAAAATTATTTGTTTAAGCCAATTTATCCTTCTCGGCAACAACTTATCCTTGACTACTCTTCATGTTTATCCGCATCAGCATTTCTTCCTATTAACTTTGGTTTCTATTTAAAGATCTTCTTGATTCCTTTATAAATATCCTTTGCATCACATTATCAAAACTCATGACTTTCATAACTTCTAACACTCCAATCATTGGTACTATTGCCAAAAGCGCATGATAAGTGGCATTTTCATGTGCTATCTAACATGATCTTGTTTCACAATAATGTCACTTATACAATATCACTATCAGTTTGAAAATGCAAGATTATCTTCTACACAATTATCACAACTGCACCACACATGATCAGCATCGTGTGATCATCACAATCATTATCATCATCCTTGTCAACAACCACCTTTAGTATTATATTTCATTTATAAGATGTTACACATTCTTCACAACTGCAAGTATAGTAACTTGTTTCATACAAAATTATTGTAATGAATGATTTCTTATTTTGTGTAACCTAATATTTTTATCTTGTAACAGTCTCACATTTGATATTCCCGCAACCTGACAATAATCAACAAATGTTGGATTTAGTGTCTTATTTTCTTTTTCTTTCTCATTTAGATACATCACAGATTGAAAAGATGAGGAGGACTGTTGAGGATCTAGAATTTGATGTGCAGCAAAAATCAAAAGTAAGAGTGAAGGATTAAAATTGTTTCCTAAAATATCCTGATTAGCGTCCAAGTAATTCAGATTTTCTCTTTTATTTTATAATGCAAAAAAGCTTGACTTTATTGCCCAAATATATAATTTGCTAAGTCAGACAAATAAATGTAATCAAATTGGAAAATATAACCCTTACCCCTTTTTTTGTCTAGTCATGCGTCCAGCTCACTGAGGAACTGACACAAATTAAAGAGACTATGGAAGAAAAGGATGATACCATTGCACAATTGCAAGCTGAGCTAGCAAAACATGCTCGTGGTGTATCTGCAGGTAAGTAGACAAAATAATAACTGATGCTTTGATTTTTACTGATATTAAAATAGCAGTGAAAAAAACTGTAGCAATAAGGACATTGCAACTTAGTCGAATGATATAAAGTCAAATCTAAATCACCTTTTCAAATCAAAGAAATTTTGTTTTTTTGGTGTATTTTGTAAATCATGAAATATCGATGATAATTAACAACCTTCCTTCCTTTCAAAATTCTTTTAATACTGCATTCATCTCAATATAATTACTTCCATCAACACTAATAGATAGACTCTGTTAAACCTGAAATTCTTTAAAATGACAAGAATGAGGTCAGACCTGACAAAATAAGTCTTAATAGAAAAACTCAGTTAAAGTGCTCTTTTTACGTGTTTGTACTTCTCGACAATTAACTTGAAATAAGCAAAAAATTTCTATTATAAATAAATTAAACTTAATTTGATTATGCACTTTGTATGGTGTTGATTTTCTTTGATAATCTCATGGAAACAAAAATAAAATGACGCAGTTTTTATATTACAGATGTCTAAGATCATACAACAACAGAACTCATTTGTTGCTTTATCAGTAGGGACCACATATAGAGTCATATCCCCTTCTTTTGTTGCCTTAGGTCTCATCACATGACATTTTGTTTTCAAGGGCACAAATTAAAACTAGCTTTTATTTAATAAAAGCAAGAAATATTATGGAGCAGAAAATAATACTGACTGAAATATCTTATGTTGGATATTAAAGGATTCACATAAAGTAAACAGATTGTGTGAGATGTTTTGTAAGGACATTTAAGCAAACATTTTCAGACTAAACAGAATGTTGCTTTAATGTGTTGAGCGGATTGAACAAGCAAAGATTTTCAATGATTACAATAAAACCATCTTTTTTCATTTCTTTAATTGCAAAACAAAGCGACAAGTAGCTTTTTTTATTTGAGTATTTTAAGTATTCTCTGCTTTTGCATATAGTATGAAGTATTAGTGAATGAAAAAAGAAATCAGCTATTACTTCTAATGAGTAAGCCCGTGACATGCAAAAAAAAACTATACTTACAAATTCACTGAGGGTGATAAGCCTGCCTGAAAATATATAAACTATATCTTTTCTTCTATTCACAGATTTATTTTTCTTGTTTGTGATTATATCTAAACTTTAAAACTTTTCTCCAGCTTTTATATATGTTGACATCATAACCATTAGTATCTGAACCACTTCAGTTCGGCACTATAACAAACATTTATGCAGGATAAATATTTGAATTTATAAATTTAAAGTTAATGATAGTTGCCATGTCATGATCTTTCACAAAATTCAATTGAAAAAAATGACTTTCTTAATTTTCTGAAACCATCTCCAATTTCCATCATCTATGCCGTGAATTATATTTGTTTTTACTAACCCCATTATTCTGACTTTTCTTAGTCTTAACAGATCAGCGTTTGACAGATGAAGCAGCCTGGAGTGAGAAACTTGCTTCTGTAGAAAGAAAGCTTAATGAGTCCAAGAGAGAACACGCCAAGGCAGGTGAGCCTAGAAGTAGTGTTTTTTTTTTTCATGTGCTACTGCTTACTCTACAATAAATCACTCCCTAATGGAAATTAAAGAATATGAGGCTCTGGAGTTCCAGAGCTCGTATTAGCCATCAATCCAACTGAAATATACACACTAATTTATCTATGAGCCACATGATAGGAAAACAAAACATGAAGATTAATATAAAAGACCATAAAATATGCTTGTTTATATGTTTCTTTGTTACAGTATCATACTGGGTAAGTCAATGAAACACTGAGCTTGTCTAGTACTGTTAGGATCATTACTATTGAGCAATGCATTAAAAAGTTTTTTTTTGGTTGCTTCCCCTTTTTTTCTTTATTTAATGTATTCATTCGGGAATAAAGACAACTCTGTAATAACATGAGGATTCATTCTGAACAAGAGTTCTTGTTATTACCAAGCTATTATAACATGTTACTACATCAAAGGGCTAGAAAATATGGGCCACTGGATTAGAAACAATATCATTGTCCCCAAATTAGCTAAACTCCATATTGATGAAATCAATGTAACTATGTATGTATGTGTTGAAAGCATTTGAAGTGTGATTAAGCACAATAAATAAAATGTTAATTCCACTTTGGACTGATTATTTATTCCTTTCAAAAAGCAAATTACATATGCCATTCCCCCTTTTTTTTTCATTGTAGTAGTGTCTCTAAGACAGCTGGAACGCAACCATGCTAGAGAGACAGAAAGAAGTGCTAACCTGCTGCACACAACTGAGGAACATCTCAGTAGACAACTTGCACTGCTCCAAGCCAAATTAGAGGCCTCCGAGAGAGACAGAAACATCATGGTGGTAAGTTCTGAGCCCTCATGTCATACACCAATGCCTCAGAGGCATAGAAATGGTTACAAGAGCAGCGCTATCTCAAAAAAAAAAAAAAAAAATCAAGATGGGTGATCCGGAAGATAAGGCAAGAGTCGTACATATGGGAACTTAAATTTCCTTGTACATTGTGCACAGAGCCTATTTCATTTGTCTAATTTCCTGTAGAAACAAGAATTAATATTTAAACACTTTGATTTTTCAAAAGCAATTAAAATATTTATCATACATTTTTATCTAGTAAATTGGAAGCCACTTGGTTTAATGTTATAGTTTTTATTCATTCACTTTTGCTTAAAAATGTCAATGATCAAATATTTCTTTTATGATATTTTTTTCATAAATGATCTTTGGATAAATTCTATATCCTATGATGAATGCATGATGAAACAGTTTTCTCTTGTTTGTTCTTTACAACTTTTTTTAGAGGCTTAAATAATATCCAAAGAAGTTTTTCAATATTTTGATCATTACTTAAGAACTTTCACATATTATTCCTATATATATATATATATATATATATATATATATATATATATATATTTTTTTTTTTTTTTTTTTTTTATTTTACTGCCAAACCCAAAAGAAACTTTTATTGTGAAGGAGAACAAGAACACAAAGCAAAAAATTCATCAAAAGGATCAAACTGTCGGTTAATTAAACATAAAACATGGATCACCTATGCCCTTATTTTCTCCTTTCAATTTACAAGCTCTATATGACAAAAAGTGTGTATTTCTAGAATAATAAGACATATAAAGTGTATTACTTGTTCAAAGACATTATTGTGTATAGTTTTTACATACCATTTTGGGTTTGTTTGTTTTTTTTTAATTTTTGCTGCATCATGTAGAAGCCTGTAAGATTTGAGATGACAACTCGTAAACCTTGATTTAGAAATTTTAGACAAATCTCGGGAGATTGCCATATTATGCAGTTAGCTACTTTCATAAATGAGGCCAATGAATGAATCATTTTATGTTCACAAGTAGCATGCTTTAAGTAAACCATCACTGTCACACTGTGTGATATCTGATATAGGCTACACTGAGGCAAGAGGGATTATTAACAAAGGCCCGTAGTGAGCGTGGAGAGCCACTGCGTCTTCCCCTAGAATCCCATCAGGCTCGGTTAGAGGACAATGATGACGATGACAATAATGACGGTATTAAAAGTGGACTTAGCAGGCAGGATGCTGAGAGACACAGTAGTGGTTTAGACAGCAATACTGAGACCTCAGCTCACTCTGCTGTTGACAACAGTGAAGAAAACAGACGTCCTCAAGAAGACAGACTCATTAACTCCTCTTATGGAGTCAATGGTAAGAGTATGCAATGGATATATTTTTCTTTTTTCATCAATTTCATCGCCTTAAAATATATCTTTCCACTAATCTGGTTCTTATGTCAGTAATTCCAATTTTTTTAAATTGTCTTTTACCAAAGGGCCACATAGATAATAAGTCCTTTTTCTTCATCATAATCTCTCAATTACAACCCGTCTTCCTTTTCATCTTCTTTTGCTCTCTTCTCTTCATACGAGTGTATAAGTCGTCCAGCCCTTTTTTCAATTCTATTGCAGCAATTAATCATTTTATTTATTTAATGGAAGATTTCAGAAATATGAGTGACAGCTACGCCTAGAAAAATACCTATACTTAATTTATGTGCGATTCTATTTTTATGTTGTTGTTGTATTGCTTCTTGTTTTTGTTGTAGCAAACCACATAATTGCTTAAAGTTTCTCCTATTAACCATTAGGTGTGAATCATAAAATTAGTTTGTAAATATCTCTTAGGAAAGAAATATTTCACATTGAAGAAACAGAGAAATTATGATATGAAGTATTTCAAAGATATGAGTTAAATGTAAAATTTTAACTAGGCTTTTTTAGTTTTATAAAGAGGTTAGATCAGTGCCTTTTTTTTTGTTTCATTTAGAGACAAAAAGAAATATTTTCTGCACATATTTCTAATCAGATATCTGCTTTACTGTTCATAAATCATGGTGCCACATATTATTTATTAACTTTATCATATTTGGAACAAGTTGAATTTAAAGGATTCAACATCTCTAAATTTTTATTAAATTATTCTGTCGCAAATACTAATGCCTGTAGCTCCTTTTGTTTCTAAAGATGTCATGCTTTCCACTTTCACAATAACACTTTTGTAAGATACTTCAAATCCAAGTCAATTAAGAAATTTAAAATATTTTTGAATATAAAAGATGCCTTTTTTTGTTTGAGTGGTTGTTTGAAAAGTGCAAAAGCAATTATTAGAAAAGTTTTTTTTTTTCATTTTATTAAGAAAGTTTATAGTGAATGTTGAATGTGCCTACGAAACTTATTTCAAATTTTAAAATCTTTATTTTTTCAGCTCAATACAGTTTCTCATTTATTAAAACAATCTGAATACTAGAGACTAAAAATGTATTTCCGGGACTTTGATTAGCCTATCTTAGGGTCAGCCAACAGAGTAATATTTTAATCAAATAATTTGTGTCTTTTTTTTTCACTTTAGAATTAGAGCCAGTTGAGAGTGTTTTGGAGGATCTTCGAGCGTTGACAGTGGCCATTTTTGATGATGACGAAGAAGGAGAGGATAGCAGACTTGAAGAGTCTTCTGATGTACCCTCAGCACAAGTAACTTCGGATCGTAGTGACAGCTGAATAATTAGTAATAATTAGGTTCACAATGCTATAGACATTCACTATTTACCTTAGGAATATAATTATAATTATTCTCATGCTTTTTCACAAAGCTCTTATAATAAAATTTTCTGTCTTTCTAACGACCTGAACTTATTATTTACATGCTATAGCACAAGACTGAAGTAAAAAAGGACGGTCTAATAACATGGATTCCAGCTAAGTTTAAAAATCCCTTGCTAAATAATAACCATACAATTAATTAACAAAATCTATGTGACTCTTGTTAATATGAATAAGATTTATGTAGACTCGTAAATGATTCCTGCCACAAAAAGCTATGTAACAGGTCCTTTAATTATGCCTGCTTGCACATCATCCTTCCTGATTAGTAATGAGGAAACAAACAGGATGAAAAAAGTTGACCTCTAACATTTGGTATTAGTAATTTGTCTTTGGCTTTTGCCTTCTCTTAACTGTTAAAAATGAGATTTTTTTTTAAATTTTAAAAGCTTTTGTTACAAAATGACCAATTAAAAAATTTTGAAATTATTGCTTTTAACCACTTCACTGTGCTGTGTATGTACATCGTACATGCCTGTCTGAAGGGTGTCCCATGCACTGTATACATACGCTGTACATGTTCAATATAGCAAGTTTTGTTCCATGGCATTTAAAATCGGTTTCAGTTTTCAAATGATAAAAATAGTATTGCTGGTAAGCTCAAGTTTTCCCAAAATTTTTAATAGCTCATGGTATTATTGAAGTTGGACAAAGAACGTTTAACACATGTGAATCACACACATACGCACACACACACACACACACTCAAAGCAGTTCCTGTGTGTTTGGTTTGTAGAATTTAGATCTAGCCCATATTGTATGGAAGAACGTCAGTCTTGACTAGATCTAGATATTGACTTGCAAGCATGGCTTTGCCTCTGATATGCAGTTTTTTGTATCTATCCCTATTATTCCTAGATCTAGAGTTGTAGCAAATTTTTACATGTTGGGCATAGGCATAATTGCACAAAAATTTCCTTAGCTTGTGGTGAGGAAAATTGTGTAGCAGTCAAGGGGTTAATTGCAAACGGTATCAAGTACAAACTTGTTTGTTCAAAACTTTCATGTGAACTTCATATTTTTGTATAGGTCAGGGGCAAAATTATTTGATTGTTTGCTTTTATATTGTAAATATGTAGACATCTTAATTTTTTTGTAAAAAAATGCTTATCAGATTCACTGAATTTACCCTTGTGATGAGCTCTATAGAGCTCTCTTACTACAGTTAACTTTTAACATAGTATGCATTCAAATAAAATTCTGAGGTATGAAATGAATATTATCATTTTTTGGTGTGTATATTATGATTACAGGTATTTAAGAGTAGAGTGGAAAGAATGTGAGTGCTGAAAGTGAGAAAGGGAAACAAAGTGAGATATTTCAATGTAAAGTTTATGAACACCGAGTTTGATGAAAGTTATATTGCATTTTAATGAAAGTTATTTTGCGTTGATAGAATGATATAGACTAGGTGCTAATCAGCATTACTCAAAGGTTAAATATCTGTTAATTTTAAATGATTCAGCCAGTCTACACCAAAATTCTGAAGATGTTTACTTTTCAAATCTATTTATGAGATATTAATTCCAGGTATTCGTAGCTCATTCGTGATTTGGTTCGGCAGGACCTCATCTCTGATTATACTATGGCCATGGGAAAGGTGAAACATGCCTGGTTGGATTTTCCTGCATTCAGCTGCCACATCACTACAACGTTAATCTGAAAGAATAATATTGGGAAAAAAATCATTAAAAAATAACCAGTGTACTTGTAAGTGAGGAAAATGAGGATATATATCTGTCATTGAATTCATCCTTTGCTTGGTTGGGTCTAGTTTTTCTTTATTATTGAATAGCAGCAAAACAATTTCAGTTAGCCATGTAGTACTAGTAGGAGTCATAAAGCCATGAAAAGAGCAGGTGAGGTTCAACATCTAAATAGTTCAAGACTGCTTAATATTCAGCATGTCCCACTTAATAAGAATTGTTAGTGTGAATGTTTATCTGGTGACAAGTTACAAGAACAGGACAGCCTTTCCTTTTTTTTTCCTCATGGGCATCTTTCAAGGAATTTTTGTAACTAAGTCTTATTGAGAGATTTTATACCATCCATAGATGTCACAAGTATCTAAGGGTAGATGAAATGAAAATTCTATATTGGGACCTACAAGTTGACAAACTATTTTCTGGCAATCAGAAGTGCGAAGCTTGTTTATAATGGTAAGTTGTATAATAGTGATGGTAGGTTAAAAGTGCAAGTAACCATTAGTCATGTGGTTGATTCCTGGCGATTAGAAGTACAAAATATGTCTGTGATATTTTTCGTTTTTTGGTTGATTTTTTTTTTATTTGTGATGGTAAATTAGTGTAAGTTAACACTAGGCATGTAGTTAATAAGAATTCCCATCATACAGAGCATTTACAAGCTCTAGCTATATGAATATTGGATTCATTGCCTTTGAATTATGGCATTTCTTTCTCTATCTTATTCATTCAGTGCAAGCGTCAGCTAGTACAAGCATAATGCATGTCTCTGATGCCTATAGCATATATGCTTAAATATTTTAAAGCTGCACTAGTGAGCTATATTTACCTTTGGATAGCTTTGCAATACATCAAAGGAAGACTTGTATGTCAAAACCTGACCCTTGGAGATTGGGCACGTAATGGCACTGTCTTTGCATGCATCAGCGTTTGGCAGTGGATAGGACACTGGGATGCCTGCAAGTATACCATATACTTTGGACTCCAGTGTGTCGCTGTCATTTCCTAGCAGCAAAGAATATCAAGAGTCATCATTAGTATGCATCATCTGCCACTCAATGTAAAGTGATAGATGTGTGTTACTCCATTTTTTTTTTTTTTAATTTTCTTTTGCTTGCATAAGTTATTGATTCGAAATTTCCTATAATCTTAAGTGGTCATCTGCTTTCATATACTTGGCATGTAAGGTATATGTTGTTATTCTGAATTCATATTGCTTACAATGACCTTTATAATATGGGTATGACATAGTTAATGTAGAACCATTTGATTATAGGCTATAGTTATCTTTTTGTTTTCCTAGCTCTGATGACCACATATGACCACAGATGAAAACTAACAATTGTTCTTATTCTTAGACGATTGGTTTATACATATACATGTACTTAACAATTTGGAACATATGTCATCAAAGGCTCAAAGGTTACATACCACAGTTTTTATGTTCACGTTCTAGGTGTCACATTTGTGACTTACTTAAGTCGAAGCACATTGGGTAGCAAAATGGATACACATATTACAAAAAGTCTTTCTTCCAATATGGCATTTGTGCCATCATCTATTTTTTTCATTCACTGCCATCGAGACAATTTTTGTTCTGAGAATATTTTACTCTTGGTTAGGCAGTAAAACATGTGTAACCACCATTTTAGGCAGGAGATTAGTGTTCAGCCATATTTCATGTTACTCTAGACTCCTGGTGAGGTTAAAGAGACTGGAAGACGTCATTTAGGGAATAGGTTCTCAAACTTGGATTGATTTCTTTAAGAGGCTGAAACGAAAGGAAAACTCAAAAGATAGTCGAGAAAACACAGTTTTTTAGCTTTTAAGGAATTTTGCCTCCTTAACTCTTTGAATCTGAGCGGCTGCAGAGTACAGCCGATCTAATTTCAGTTTTGGACAAGCGGTAGACTCTTTATAGAGGCTTTTATTTTATAACATCAATTTCAAAATTGTCTAAAAAAAATTGAGTTTCAGACATACAGAATCAATTTTTTGTTTTCCATAAAATTGAACGTTATAAAATCCACATATCATTCCTCCCGCGCACGATGTTACTGCTACTTCAACTCTTTTCCCCGTCCTTTCTCATACCTCTTCCTTCTCAACTCTAATCAACTACCGCTGCTTCCATCAAGCTGTCTTCCATCATCCCCTCTCCTCATTTCCATTGTCTTCCCCACGCTCCCCCCCCAATATATATATATATATATATATATATATATATATATATATGTATGTGTATATGTATATATGTTGATAGAAAGATAAGGAGAGAGAGGAACATGGGGAAGACAATATATATATATATATATATATAATTATATCATGTGCAACGTTTGTGTGGATCTGCATATCATATCACAGCCTAGAGGATTTTCCCATAATTTTCGTGACAGCTTTATCGATGTTATGACCACAAAACGGGCATATTGCGATGAGAGAATGATACCTAAAATATTGTTTTCAGGGAGTCTACCGGTATTTTAAATGTGAAAATAGCGGCAATAAGGGGATGGGGGCCGGCCATTGGGGAAAAAAGTCTTACAACATTATGAATGAATGGATATAGAGTCATTAGGCTTTTTTTTTCGCCAGTCCGAGCCAAAATAAAGGGAACTACAACTGCGTTCCTGTGGTATTTCTTGAGGGGCATTATTTAGTAGTTTCTATGGTCCTGCATATCTGATTATAAGATAGCTATAAATTTCTCCCTACCCATTCTTCAGTCATTCATGTACATATACTCACGTGGTGTGAAATCGATCTCCACATTGACTGTCTGGCCATGATTGAAGGAGCAGGGCTGTGACGGGCACGGGGATATCCGTACTGCTGTGGCGTGGCCATTATCTCCTAGTAAAGGTCATAAGTTAAAGGAGTGATTGGTAACACATCTTTGAAACTTTACTGATATCATTGAAGTTCACTGTCGGCAGAACAGCGACAGGCATAAAAGTCAATAATTAATAGCGGTAAGTATAGAACTGATATGCACGAAAATCAGCTTATACTATTTGCGCTTGGAAATGAAAAATAAGATAAGTGATAACTTTTGCATATTTTTGCTTACGATTGTCTAATTGCTATATAAACAGAATGCATTAGTAGCTCTTTTCTTGTTTTGTTATAATCCCTTTGGCGTCAGGAGCGTTCACTTACAATTTTTAAACTTAATGGAACAACAAGATGAATATTTGTTATTGAAAAATATAGTTTTCACTATGTTTCGTAATTTCTCACTGGTTTTAGTATTTCACTGCATAAAAACAAAAATTGTGCCGAAGTTAACATAATAAACACGAACCATTTGGACAATCCTTGTAGTTTATCATTTCCGAAGCAGCTGACGCCAATAAAGCGGGTATGAGAAATTTCAAGTACTCCATCTTGGCGGCTGCAGAGTAATGAAGTATATAATAACATGTGGATGTTTGGGCATGTGAAATAACATTGAACACAAAGCAAAACAACACAGTTCGTTTAAAATTTGATGGAGAAAAAAAACCCAAAAAACTAAAAATATTAAAACATTTGTGTTCTACACGGGCCGAAATGGGATAACCGGTCGCGAATAGTGAATAGAACTTGATAAGATACAGTTAAGACCCTCCTATTAAATTTGAGTTGTATGTGCTTTCTTAGTTGGTCACATTTCTCACTTTCGATTTTTGCAGTTATCATCAGTTCCGAGGTTTCTAAGTTTTTTTGTTTTTTTTTTTTTTTGCTTGTTATTGTGTGTGAGTTTAAGTATGTAACTAAAACGTGACAGGTTCACATAAGTCAACGGCAATGACACCAGCTTCTGGCTTATTTTTTTTTTTTAATTGCTGATATAGGTACAGTTTATGCATCTTGTGTTGAAGAGGAGGTAGATAGTTGTTCAACACCTTTCAGATTCTGTTCATAAAAAGATTGTCTGGCTGGTGGGATTATACCGGTTTTTTTTTTATATATATAAAATTATATAATGTTGGTCTGCACAGTGTGCGTTTGTAGCCGGTACTACGCAAAGGTTATTGATGAACAGTTTAGCTAACAGCTGTATGAAAGGACTATAGGTGTAACCGTCTTTGCTTTGTTTTTGTTTTTTTTAACCTTCAACACATTATTTGAATATGATTTTTTATGTTTCATGATTTGTTAGCACAAGTAAAGCTTTTGCAGCGCGAAGGTTTAATAAACTTTGAAAAATAACCTTATATATGTCCAAATGTTCAAAGGATTGCTTTTGTTATTAAGTACCTCGTAACAGATAAATAATTGAGGGGGTTAGTTCGATTACTTAAGCTTTGGTTTAACTTTAAGTCGTCTACTAATGGAGAATTGAAGGAGAGACAACAACAACAACAAAAAAAAACAAACAGCGAACTATATCAGCGCAAATAACGCAGAATGAATCACAATAAGCCTATATGAGAATTAAATTTCGAGGTCTTCTGCAAAAAGGTATTTTCATCCATTATCTACTTACGACAGATAAAAGAAAAAAACCCTATCACTGATAGGCCTAAAAAGCATGTGAACGTGAATGCAAGATCTACTAACCAACACTAAAATAATCACTTAAAATATAAAATAAAAAATAAAAAAGAGAGAGAAAAAAAATGTTTAAAAAGGTAAAATTCATCAACACCTAAGGGCTAAATTGTCGCAGGTGATGTTTTGCAGGAAGTTTGATTTGCAGGTGACGCACGAAATAAGCTTAGCTGAACTGTTTAAAAAAAAAAAAAAAAAAAAAAATATATATATATATATATATATATATATATATATATGCTTGCAAATTGTGACCTGAACACTCAGTGCATTGCTTATCTTTGCTCATGCTTGTCATTGACATTTTACTACTGGGCTTGCTTAACTATGTTTTGATCTATTCCATCTCATACACCTGCCGATTTTCTCTTAGAACGTGTAGTAAGTTCTCCAGCATGTATAATTTTTTGGCTGGTTAATAGAAGAAAACATCATTTCATAGATAGAGAGACCGTTGGTCAAGGTTGACATTAATTCATATTTTCGAGAATGTTTACATGTGTTGAGTAAGACTCCTTAAAACAGGACGGATCAACTAAATTCTATCAACAATGCTGGGCATAATTATGTGAAATTGAATCAAGGTGGTTCATTCCGTGCAATAATGTGACTTTCTTCGTCATCAAAACCATTGAAAAATGTTATTTACGCTAATCTTACGAAACAGACGCGAAAGCAAACGATATTTTAGATTATTTAACATATTGTATTGCCGGGAGATGAAGAACATAAGCAGCAACCAGACTACATACCTTGTTTGAAAATGTGTGTCCTCGATTTGGCTCTTAGTCGAAGCGTTTGAATCTGGAAGCATTAAGTTGAAATGTCTACTGGGTGTATATACTTGAGCGATTCTTTGCAAATGACCTACTGTTGATCTATCGCTCAGCAACAGGTCTATTTATGAGGCTGCCTATGCAGAAAAAGTTAGTGGATGAGGCCTCCCGTCTTCAGTGAGAATGAGATAAGATTGTGCACTATTAGTCTAACATACACACACAATAAAATACGAACACATACATAATGCGCCTAGGAGATAAAATCTAGACGTTGAGAATTGGGAAGGGCCAAAAGTAGAATATGGACCCCAAGCTACACTCTTAGTTTAAGTTAAGTGTTTCCAAATAGGGTAGCCTTCCAAATAACGTGTCACCGCTTCAGCGTTGTTGCTTCGATGTTCAACCAGAGCAGATTCCTCATGATAAAACTAGCATGAACAGAGTGCCTACTGAAATAAAAGATCGTCTACCTTGTGCTTAAACCACTTAAAAATTCAAAACAATGCACTTGAGATACAGATTTGGTGCCTTTTTTCTATTTTTGTCAATCTAGACTTTGCCAACCGATTTTGAAACTTTCGAGAACTTCTTTCATAATCATCCAGTGGGCTAAATATGGATAGCGCCACGTACTGCAAGATTGTGTAAGTGTGAGGACTTGCAATGGAAATTTTGATACTGGTCACTATTGATCCTACCATGACCACGTCCAGCAATTTGTAGGCCTATTAATTTCCCTGCCTGGCTCCCTCCATTCATGGCCTACTGGATACAGAGGGTTGTGGTAATAATACTGACGAAGCTTACAAAGTGAAATGTTTATATGTTGAAATGATAATAGTTTTGTTATTTCTTTTTTTGTCCCGTAATTACAAAGTTGTATGCCTATTTCCTTTTATACCTTCTCTCTCTCTCTCTCTCTCTCTCTCTCTCTCTCTCTCTCTCTCTCTCTCTCTCTCTCTCTCTCTCTCTCTCTCTCTTTACCTATCTATCTCTCGATCAACTGATTCACATTTAAGTGATTATATTCACGTTTAAGTAATTCCAAGCAGATCTAGCTTATCGCCGTCGATGTCGTTGACACGTTGATATTTAATGAACATACAAAAAAAATGAACCGCTTAATACAGTTGACCGAAAATCTGCTCATGAATAACACCCCAATCAGTACAATACAATGGACATGTATAATTATATATATATATATATATATATATATATATATATATATATATATATATATATATACATACATACATATATATTTCCTTTTGAATCTTGTGCTGTGAGAATCACCTATTTGAAAAACGTGCAATTTATTTTCCACTGCTTTTTTTCGACTTCAAATGTTTATGCACAGCCATTAACAAATCTTATTTTGTTTTATGAGTTGTCTTATTAATTAGTTTTGTGGGCACACACCAGTTCACCACAAGCGACAATCTCGATGTTTTTTCCTCTATGCCTAAAAACGCTCACGTCAAATTTTATCAGGGAGATCGACTAGGTCTGTTCACAAGTATAGTTCATCGCAAGCGACAATCTCAAGGCTTGCTCTAAGCCTAAAACCTTCCATGTCAAAGTTAATCACCTTGAACCGCAATCAACCGATCAAGAGTAACTTTAACGCGTTAAAAAAAAAATGTATCAGCGGTTGAAACAGCTTGGTACCGTGCTCTCCCGAATGAAGTACCAGAATTCAACTTAATAATAACTTCTAGCATCATATGCAACGGAATGCAACACTTTATCAGTCTCAGTAGATTGCAGCTTGGGCTTGACAGCTAGATATTTTTTGCTAGACACCAAAAAACATTTTATGGAAGATTGGGAAGGAAACAAACGGTTGCCACGATTTCTCAGGTCTCAAACATTTAGATTTGTCCCGATTCAAAATGTCATTTTGCGAGTTCTACTTCCCCATTATTAAAAGCCATGATCTCTGCCAAACACTCAGACTCAGAGGCATTGAGTAAAAGTCGCATGGAGTAAGATACATTTTAGTTCTAAAACATTTTTTTCGTATTAAAAATAGTTAGATAATTCGACGCCTCAGTCTTCATTTTTTCTATGTCCACATGACATAGTTTTGAGAAAAAGGCTTTTAAAATTTTATGTAGCTTATACTAATATGTTGGACATAGAACAAAATGTTAGAGAACTTGATCCCATTTCCTTGATCGATGGTTCTAAAATTAACAGGGCATATTGATAATGTTTTTAGGGGATGGACATTAACGCTAGTTCTAATTTTAGTGAAACTGGACATAGAACAAATAAAAACTGAGGCGTGGAATTGTATAAAATATCAATCTATGTCACTGCAGTATCGTGAAAGGGAAAAAAAAAAAACAAAAAAAAACAACCAATACATGAATTCCCGAAAGTCAGGGTACCGCTTAGCACTTATGACGGGAATTTATAGGTTATCACGAGTGTTTAGAAGGATATTGGGGTAGTGCAGAATTAGCTGTTTTCCCGCATTAAATTTGTTTTGGAAGTGCTTATATGGGCTACCAGTACCAGTAGCCTCTTTAAGCTATAACCCCCAGCCATATGCCTTAGATAGGCTACTGGTAGCCTATATAGGGTAACCTCCCCCTCCCCTGTTTCCCTTAAGTAGGCTACCTATTGGCTGGCCGACTGGACAGTGTCCAGCTTGGCAGATCGAGTAATAATTTGAATTAAATCGGTTTAGGCTACTGGTACTGGTAGCCTTTATAAGGTAACCCCCCCGTCCCCCTGTTTTACTTAAATAGGCAACTGGTAGCCTATATATTGTCGGCCATTTTGTTTGTAGGAAATTGAAGTTGGGCACTTCTTACAATCGGAATCAGAAACTATTTTTAAAAAATCCTTTTAAATGTTCCTTAGAACTAACAGAAGATTATGGATTCGCACAAAAATTGCCTAAACGTGCACTGCCTTGCTGTATTCACAGTTGCCCATTTGTTTTAACTTAGCTTACATGATAATGATACGATAGATACATAGATTTAGATTTTACAAAATTAGTTAATAAGCCTACTCATCTACTTCAGTGAAATTGAAAATTGATTCAATTTTCCAAATAAACCCCCAACCCTCTTTTTTTACTGCACAAACTTCAATCGAAAATGAGCTTAGATGAAACAATCAAGGTTGAAACAAAAATTAATTCAGTTCACTAAGAAAGAAACTAGATGTACCCAAGTATGCTAACAGTAGAAAAGAATGGCTTGCGGAAATGAGTAAGCTGTATAACTGATAATAGGCTAATAGTGGAGAGAGGATTCGGCCTCTTGGCTTTTATCTTCAATTTTATGTTTTAGATAATGCACTTTTGTGTCAATGAAACCAGTGCAAATTCTCATAATACGGTAATCTTGTACAGGCTATTATACAGAAGTGTATACTTTAAAAAAATCAAATAGCTTTTATCTACCGAAATTTGACTATTCAAATTTTGAACATTGGTGTTACTATCGTTCAAAATGGCATTTGGGCCACCCTAAAGTTTATTTTAATTTTGGTAGTCACGTGCCCTTTGATGATTTCCGTAGTCCAAATCTTATTTGCTTAATGCATAAGCATAGCAGAGAGAGAAAGGAATATAACTCCTCATGAGCTCCTACTCCTGGCCAGCTTGATGACACATAGATTATCTATTAGCATTATTAAAAATAAAACATGTGACAAGGGATAACTGATCTCTTATCACAAAATTGTCATATACTGTCAACTTTCTCGATATCACACAAAACAAACTCTTATTTTTAATAAGCCTACTTTCCTACACCACTCTTTCTTTTGGTAAAAATGTTCAAAAAAGGAGTTGGTACATTTTTCCCTTCTTTTGTCAAAAACTTTTTTTTTCTTTAAGGAGATTCCTTATGAAATAAAAAAAAATATAATTCTTCCTAAAATTTATTCTTAATGCTTTGAATAGCACGCTTTTATTTACAACTTTACAGAATTGCCTGTTATTTGATCAAGAAATGAAGGAATAATAATAGAGGTTTAATTAAAATGCTTCTTATTTGCTCAAAATAGTTGACGATGCCAGGGCAACCACAACGCAATTATAATTTTTTTTTCGTTTTCCAGTTAATTTTGACATGCTTACACATGAATTACATGTACCTCATTACAACCATATAATTAAAAAAAAAAATTTGGTTATAGCTTCTTCTCCTCTCCAACACCCCTACCCCCACCTTTTTTGGTTAAATGATTTATTGGTAATCTTGTTTGTCACTTATTAAATTATTTCTAAATGTGATGCAATCTTTTAGTTCAGATCAATTGCACAAACAATTAATTAAAAAATATTTTTAAAAACACACTCTATAAGCACATGGAGAACTAGATTTGTGAATAACATTCAGGGTCCAACGGAATTATTTGCAGATCGATCTTGCTATGTTAAATCTTTATCAATATCATTTGAACAATTTCTACCATTGTTTTTCTTTTGTGCCCAGTACCATAATTCAACACATACCTATGGCACATTCAGTGGTAAACATTAGCTATGGCCAAGTATGAATTTACCATTTTTGTAGCCAAGTCTAAGGAAAAATGAAACATCGTAAACATATATAATTATATATATATATATATATATATATACCGTATTCCCTCCATTAGTAGCGCCATCTCTAATAAACGCCCCCCCCCCCCCCCCCCCCCCCCCCCCCCCTTTCCCATCCAAGCAACACTGACAAAACACCACGGTCCAGAGCAAAAGAGTCTTATTAAACTCAAACTCAAAACATTAATTAAGCGATAGATCTGATGATAACAACAGACAACACATGTAAACAATGAATGACTATGGTACTGCAATTGTCATCTCAAATTGGGGATGTCAAAGGCGTCTGAGGTTAGTGTCCTGGACTATTGCAGTCCTTGTAGTCATCGACTCGAATGACACCCAACCATGGCACTCTAAAACTAACTAGAGGGGGAGGGGGGGGGGGGGGCCGGCGACGGCGGAAACGGCGGCACTTTGTCTTTGAAGAAAGTCATCCAAAACATTCCATTAGACGCACCCCCCCTCTTCATTTTCACGCGCCCGGCGCTACTATTGGAGCGAATACGGTATATATAAAAACATCTAATTTTTTTTAAGTTTACCTCTTACGCTACATAACATGTAGACAAACTTTCGCCTACTATCTTACACAACATGACTAATTTATCTGCAACAATCGCTTTTATCATGACACAAAATTATTATAATTTTCATATTGTTTATACTCATAGCAAAATATGGCGTATGCCTGTTGTTTCTTACTTCGGCAAGTCTTTTCAAATGTAAATGTTTAATTGTTGTGTTCAGATTTTGATGAAGAAGATGAAGAAGATGAGGAAGAAAAAAAAAGAATACATGTAGTTATATATATATATATATATATATATAGAGAGAGAGAGAGAGAGAGAGAGAGAGAGAGAGAGAGAGAGAGAGAGAGAGAGAGAGAGAGAGAGAGAGAGAGAGAGAGAGAGAGAGAGAGAGAGACAGACAGACTGAACGGAAGAGACATCATGGATCAGTCAAGAGTAAGTCATAAAATGTAGATGTATAATTTAGCTGTATCAAAATAAAGTGGAGAAAATTTTGGACTGGGTAAAGGAGATGGTGGGAGGAGAGAGGGGAAAGGAGACAGGCAGAAAGAAATTGAGATGAAGAAATAGAAAGTGTATTTGGCTATGACAGCGTAAAATAATAGAATACATAGACAGTAATACAAAATTTTTTTTCTTATTGGTACAGATAAAGTGCAAAACAATTACTACTTTGGTCCAGCTGTTCAACTTATATGGGATTTATTTATTGATATGGCAGAATGGAATTTTTATTTAGTCACAGTATATGTATAGTAACACAAAACAGTTTTCACCTGACCCACAGAATAAAGAAACAGTCCCAATCCCTCCAGTGCAAAAATAATCCTTATTTCTATCTTCCCATTCCTCGACAATTTGTTCTCAAGACAACACTAAAAAGGTATGGATATGGTTTTTTAACATCCCCTGCGTTTCTCTCAGGTTGATCCAACAAGCAAACTCAAAACCAAAACCCTCTCAATATCTCTCAAATAAATATCAAGGAAAACAAAATATTTGTCTTTCATGTAATGAAAGGATTTGAACCCAATTTTCATTAAAACTTGGTAGTTACCCTTTTTTACAAGCTATCTACTGATCATAAGAAAATTTAAAAAAACTGCTTAAATTTGCAGATGGGGCAAAAATCATTTGACTTACTGACTTAGGGCCTTCCGCGTCTCAGTCGTCCGACGGGGGCGCTTCGGCAGCTTTTCGGATTCTCGTCGACAGTTCTCTCCATTGCTGTCTGTTCTGGGCGATGCATCTTAGGTGTTCGAGGTCTTCCCTAGTTGTGAGTTGTAGTGTGTTTTCTTGTAGTCTTGATAGGTCTTTGTTGAGGACGACTGGTAGTGTTGTTAAAGGGCGGCCCCGAAACTTTTTTCCGTGTGTGGCGAAATAGCTGTTCATTGATTTATTAGCAGGTATTTCAATATTTCTTCTAAGTATGTGCCCGAAAAGGCGCCACCTGTTCTCAAGTATATAAATAGAAAGGGGGTGTTCCTCGCACTTGTTGTAAAGAGATGAATTTGTGATTTTAACGGGGTATTTGATAACATCAAAAATCATTTGCCTTAAAATAATTACTGTACTGGATCATTTTAAGCAGTTCTGTTTTGCCCAATGTGAATAAATCTGCCTGATTTGAACTGATGACCACTAATTTTTCAATTTTTCAAATTTAACACCAAACACTGCTAGAGAGTACTCTCTCTCTCTCTCTCTCTCTCTCTCTCTCTCTCTCTCTCTCTCTCTCTCTCTCTCTCTCTCTCCCCCCCCCCACTCCCTCTTTCTGACATTTCATTGAGCACAGTTGACAAATGGTGTGTAGGAAGTATGCTGAAAAGCATTTCTCAGCAGTGTTATCAAAAAGTAACAAGAAACTATCAAATGCAAACTAATATTCAGAGATGCTACTGTGTAATAATGTACCATGTTCAGCTGAAATTTGTTACGAATTGCATGTATAATGATTCAGTTCCATTCTTGCAAATTAACCAAGCACTAAGTAAGACAATAGGAAACATTTGGGGGTTAATTAGATAACAATAAATACAATTGCTCATAAGAAATGTCTCGCAATAAGTTCAAATGAGTCAAATGTTAGAAAAAAAAAAGTATTACAATTGTAATAGTTTGACGTTTTTTTTTTTATCTATATTAAAATTGATGTTTACTATTTGGTTGACTACTGGGAGTGCAATTCCTATGATTTTGATCATGATTAATCACTTTGTTTCAAAAGAACTGTCAGTGCTGACAAATATTTTAGTTGAATTGTGTTTCTAATTTATGTTACATAAAAATATATCTGATTTTTCCCATACATTTAAGTTCCAACACTGTTGAAGGTGAACTGTTTACATATTGTAGTATTAAAAAACATTTAAAAAATTATATTAGTTATTCACATACCCAATATATAGATTCGTCATAAACACTAGTCTTTTACATAGATATACAAATTATTGTTAACTACGCTACATTTGGAGCACATGTAATAATAAAGGTAAGCTTACAATTACATAAGATTGCCTAAATATCTCATGAAACTTACAATACATATGGATTATTATAAAACCTTAATGCTTGTATCATTCTATCTACATTTACTATTATTTATACTCTTTTAAATATTCAACCTTATGCTCAATACAGATAACTTGGACAAAAAATATAAGAAGTAACTCAAATGTAATTATGGAAGGTTAAATACCATACATTGTTTTTTTTTTAATCATGCAGAAGATCAATACACATAGTTGTTTTCAATACACATTGTCTAGCATGAAAGTTTGGATAAAAATTTTTCTCATTTGTGACTGTGTGTCCTCATAAACTTTTATTTCCAACTAATAGCTATTGATTGACAAAATCGTTATTTCAAAATGGATAACTACATGTATATATAATGTAATTTTTCTTTATTCTAGAAGAATAATGAAGATTGAGTCAGAAAAACACACTGATAAATTCAATGTACACATGTATAAACAAGTCTAACCTTTTGATGATCCTTAATTTTTTTCCCTTTTACTTACATAATTTACGTTTTCACTCAAAATTTGATGAATAGAACTGATTTCATGTTTCATGTTACAACTGATTTTAAAACAAGATCATGTCAGTTTATAGTGTAACCAAGTTTAGTGCTGGGCACTATCTTAGGTAACTGCTCAATAGAGGAAGCAACATCTGCACTATCACCACTGTTAAAATCATCTGAATAGTTTCCTCCTGACAGACCAGATTTGTTGCTACTAGACAGGGAAACAAGGGCATTTTCCGGATCTGACGGCATGTAAGAGCTGAGTGAATCAGTATGAATTGATTCTCTTAAAGGACGACGTGGCCGTGGTGTTGGCCGTTTTGGACTTCCACTAAGTGAACGAGGGGTTAACTTGTTGCGAGGAGTCACCACTGTACTATCTTTGCCTGGTAGAGGCTGATTTTCAAACCTATTGCCCTGAGCAGCCCCAGACTTGGGTGTGCCCGGTCTGGAGGAGATGGGAGAGGTATAACCTTTAGACATTGACATGGAGGGGAGATAGCTGTGACCAGTACCTGGCTCAAGTTTAGATGTAGATCGTCTCATAGAAGGGACAGGTGAGTTCTCTGAAAGCTGAGGGTTGATGACTGGAAATTTACTAGCTGTAGCACCAGTTTCTGTGAAAGAGCGATGGCCTCCTGCACTGTGTGAATGATTGTCCGCCTCACTAACCAAGTCTTGCAATTCTGGCTCATCTGTGGAATGAAATTGTCTGGTATCAAGATCTGTGGAATGCTGCATCCGGGAATTACTCCTTTCTGGTCCAAGTATATTTTGTGAATGCCTAGTAGATTCCAGGGGTGAATCATCATTTAGTGTGCCTGAAGCATTGAGAGAAGCATTTGCAGCACCTGCTATGGTTTCTGGCAGGGAATCTTCACGAGAAATGTATCTAGGAAAATTCAAAACTTGCACTTGGGGTTTGTCAGCTGCACTACCATCAGGAAGAGGAATATCTACATCATCATTACTGGCGTTCCCAACTATGGTAATTGCAGCCTCGTCCTCTGGCTGGCTGTCCTCTGCA
Organism: Elysia crispata; assembly: GCA_033675545.1. NCBI lineage: Eukaryota > Metazoa > Mollusca > Gastropoda > Plakobranchidae > Elysia > Elysia crispata. The sequence continues at coordinate 210,427 of JAWDGP010006922.1, forward strand.
TCAGTAATAGTACCACTCCCACTGTCATCATGGGTGTGAGACTTGGCTGAAGGCAAGTGCACTTCAATAGAGCGACTGCGAGAGCTTGGTAAATCACTCCGGGCACTCAATGGTTCCTCCAGACCTTTAATAAGAAAACAAAGAAATATTTACTAAAAACAAATTGGGTCCAGTTTGGAATGAAGATGTTATGAATAGAGCCATGGTGACAAAAAAAAATTTCTTCTTTAATCTTCTGCTATAAATGTAATAAAACTACAAGGACATACTTAAATGGTCAAAGAAATACACTTGGAAAAGAACAAAACAAAACAAAAAAAAATAATAAACAAAAGCTGTGCAAGTGCAATACAGTACACAACACAAAAAAAAATAAGTAACATCAGACCTTCAAGTAGATAACGGAAAATAGGGCAGAAAATAAATTAAGTTTAATAATTGCAAATGAAAAAATCATACTACTAAGATTTTATGCCTCTAAACACAGGTCAATGACACTTCTCAACCGATACAGAAAAGTGTCTAAATAACAGATTTTACCCTAAGGCTACCTTATAGTATCAATATACACACATGTATACATTGTATAATCATTAACCATCTTTCAATACTTCACAAGTAATCCAACTTGATGCTCAAGAGAGCCCTTCATTTTCTGCAATATAACACTGAAATAGGGCCGAATCTCTGAAAAGCTTAGTTTTAGATATAATGGTTATCACAACAACCAATGAAAATTAGTTCAATGTCAGAAATTATTCACTTCTCTATACTGCAGAAAATTCCTCTAAAATTCCTATTCACCAATCTCCATTGAGAATTGAGTTCTCGGTCACAGAAAGATCCTTAGCTTTAAAAACATTTAATTCATTAAAAAATCAACTGTATATATATTCACTAATGAACTGACATCATCTCACAATATGAGAATATTTCATCTATTTGTAACTTATAAGCTGTTACAGTAAGAAGCTTTATGCAAATTTGTAGACACCCATATAAATAAAGGCAGACTGGCTTCTTAGTTCCACACAATTATCATACTCTGACTATTTGAGATACATGATAAACGATTAAAAGATAAAATTTGAATTAAAGATTAATAATAGATCTAGTTAAGTCTAAGTCATTTTCATTTTTCGGGTGTTGAAAAGCACTGTTCCTGGTTACAAAGGAGGCGATCCGGTATTCTGAAAAACGAAAGTTTCCCATTTGTGTGTTTATGTAGGCTTACCACCCAAGTCTTTGGCCAGTAAAGGATAACGGGCAAGAGGGATGATCTAAGAGATGTGAACTGTTCCTAAATTGCAAAAGGAAAGGAGCAGTGCACTCTTACAGTAACTGAACCAATCACTGCTGGCTAAATCCATTGGTCAGACTTGGAGTAGACCTAATTTTTATTAGGAGATGTATCATGTATGTATGTCATCACTTTTTCTGACGTATAAATGATTGGCTTGCTAGTGGGTATAGGAAGGAGAGATACTAAGATAAAGATTAGCCATTGTACAACTTGAAAGAATTGCATTGGTTTTTTTTCCCTCTTTTTCTTTGTATCAGATAATTCAAGTTTAGATTACTTTGCAATCTATTTTTTTAATACAAAAGGCTGAAAAATAAACAGTCAATATCAATTATTAAACAATGTAGAAGCAAATTTTGCAGAACTTTATAATAATGTATGCCACCTGAATAATTTAGGATATTTATCACATTTTATATTATGTCTACCGTCTAGCTTATGTTTTCGACTGGTTTGCTCCTTACCTGATATTTATTTTTTAATTTTTGGAATGTTTGATCAGGGCAAAAAGGTTTGGTTCAAAAACGAAAATAAACAACTAAAAAAACTATCGTAATTGAGATTTGTTTAAAAAATAATTAAAAGGATTTAAAGAATGATGTATAGTTTACTACATATACAAATATAATATGTATTCTCATATTAATGGGATTTCCCAAAGAATTATGCTTCTAACTCGAAGAGATTACCTAATGCAACTCAGAATGAACAGATTTTATCAAATGTTCGAGGGGGAAAAAATATTCTGAGATAAAAAAGCCATATGAGCATATGGGAAACCCCATAATTTGAATTGTATGGATTAAAACTTCGAATTAAGACAATTCGAATAACAAAAAAGTGTCAAAACCAAATCTATGATTCAATGACTGAGTGTGTATTGTGATGCAATGAGCAACGCGCACTTTCTCCAGTCTCTTGTAGCTATCAGTATCAGTGTTACTACTGACACTCCTTTCTTTCTGCATCAGCCCCCTCTTGGCTTTCTTAGCGCACTGATCAGCCTATCTAGGGCAGTGATTAGATTTGCTTGCTGATAAAGTGTCCATATTAGTTATGCCTTACAGAGTAGTAATTATTTCAAATTAAGAGAATAAAACCAGAAAGACTTCAAATACAAATCCAAACAGGAAAAAAATAACCTAACCTATCGCAAAATTTGGTTTATTACAAATTCGAATAATCAGACCTCGGTTGTAGAGGATTCCACTGTATGAATGTCTTCTAAATTTTTCTGATTGTCATAAAAATTTATTTATATAATAGATAGCATTTGCATTGGGGATTTTAATGAATTTTGACCTAATCTGTTTTACTATTAGAATGAATTTTACTTATTCAGGGAAATAATAATTTTATGACTTTGCAACAAAATGATCTGCATTATTTTCTTTACCTGAAACATCCTATTGAAATTCATTCAGATGACTTGTAACAAAGGCAATCCTTTGATCCCATTCCTTAGAACCATAGTTATCTCCTATCTCCTTTGTGGTATTCCTTCTTCCTTTTTTAAGAATTTGCACGAGCTAAACTTTAACACTTTAAGCTTTCATTCATTCTAACTCAAAGGTACAAAACATTTTTTATATTTAAAAGGATCAACATTTTAAAGTGAATGCTCAAAATGAGTTCATTGTAATGTTAAAAAAAACAAAACTTACTGCCATTATTGTAATTTAAATTTTTTTTTCCTGATCTTATTAAATACCTTCTATTAGTTTTTCTCCTTAAACGGTTTTCAAAAAAATTTTGCTAACAACCATGACATGCAGGTCAACAATGTTTACAAAGAAAAATTACAACAGCTAACTTCCTATAGGAGTAAGAAAATGGTTCTAAGCACTAGTAGACCTTTAGAGCTAAAGTTTCCCAAAAATACAGGGCTAGGTCTAAGAGGCTTATAGTTTGCTAAAAAAATACATTAATTGTATATAATAAAATTACAAAAATTTACATACGACCTGTAGGTTTTGTAAATTATTTTAAAAGGACTCACCTGCACCATTATAATCTGGATCAAGCGGGGCTGGTGATGAGAGGCCACTGAGATGCCTTTCAAGCGGTACAGGTTTTTTTCTCCTGCTCATATCACCTGATCCTGAAGAATCTTTGTTGTTAGCACTATGGCATTCAGTTCTGTGATGTCTTATCCTTGACTTAATCTTTGGTGATGTACTCTTTCTGATGGCAACAGACCCTATCTTTTGTTCCCGTCTCTGTGTTGAAGACTTTCGACGTCTGTGACGTGACCTTTCAAATGTGGTATGAGACAGTGTTGACTTCTTACTCTCTGGTTCACTGGCAATATGCTGAAGTGTGTCCCCTCCAGCTGTGCTGTTCAATTCCATTTCAGCCAAGCGACGTACCTCTGTGAGCGTGTCGGAGAAGTTGGTGGCATTCACATCTGATGCCTCAGGTTGAAATTGCTCTTTTTTTGTTACGACCTGAGTTGCCTTACCCTCTGCCCTCTCTAACCACTTTGGATTAGTTTTTTGAAGTCTAAGGCGCTGAGTTGTGGTCAGCTTATACACTAATTTGGTTTTATTAGCTGTGGCTGGAACTTGTTTTGTTACCTTATCTTTTGGGCTGGCTTCAGAATAAGCTTTGGCTTTAGGAGAATGATGCTGTTTCACTATAGTTGAAGACTCAATATTTGCTGGCTTTATTGAATTATTTGATTTCTTTGCTAAAGCTGCAGCAACTGCTGAAACAACATGCGGAGAAATATTATCTGCCTTTGTTTCTGGCTGCCTTGCAACCTTGGGAGACATTGCTGGGACTTTATTCATTTGCATCTTCTTGGAAACATCTAATAGAAACTGAGGGTTCTGAACACAAGCCAACTCATTGATTAATGCTGTCAGTAAAGGAAAAACCATATCTGGTTGTGGAGCCACTTCAAGTCCGTTTACATGCTCTCTTTGCCTAGATTGCGGTACATACTTTTCTCCAAGTGGAGACTGAGAAATTGATTGCTCAGATATTAAGTGTGTCTCAGAAATTTTGTGAGCCAATTGTTGTTTAATGCCTTCACCATCAAAGCTGTCAATGTCTGATAAATCTTCCAGATAAATTTCTTCATTTAATACATGTGGCACATTTTGTTGACTCTTAATCTCCACTTTTGGGCTTGCATCACTGTTGTAGAAAAGTGGTGGAGGACAAACAATGTTGCTCATAATTATATCATTTTCATCGTCTTTATGATCTATTTGTTCAAACTGTGACCATTTTTTTTCGCTATTCATGGCTTCTTTCTGGTACTTTCGCTTTTCAGTCTGAGTTCCTGTAGAGTGAGATTCTTTTGCAAGCAAATTTGTGTTAGTCTCCATATCTACACCAGATACCACCACATGGATGGCTTTATCTTCCATATCTACAGTTTGAAGTAGAACATCATGCTGAATTGGATCTGTCATACTTGCAGAATTTCTCATTACAAACTCCTCTTCATTTTCCTTATCGGTCACATTTCTTAAACTGCTATCTAACATATTTTCCACAACTCTCTCAACTTTTTTATGTCTTCCCTTTGACTGTCTTCGCATAAGAGCAGAATCCGGTAGATGTGGAATGAGACTTGGACCGAGACATAACATTCTAAATCCCAGAACAAAATATCCTATTTCTTTTCCCATTAAATTGTATAGTTTGAAAAGTCCTTTATCTCCCTGAACTGAAGGTACTGTGGGTCCCATTTTAGCTATGTCCCTACATATGGAATTAATAAGTGTATCTAGTGGCACAGTGCTATTGCCAATCAATTTAGGCACTTCTGGAAACATATCAATAGCCATCACATAGAGAGGGGTGCTTGCTAGATGCTGTTTCAAAAAATCTGCATATATCTTGAATAAACATGACTTCCCTTTCTTGATCATAAAATTTCCATGTTTGTCTTTAAGTTCTGAAAACTGTTCTGGTAAATTGTAATAAGGGTCAAATGATATTTTGTTTCTTATTGCAATTCCCAAATCGTCCTCAACGTGTTTGATGAGTATTGTAGGAAAATCCAACAATCTGAATGCCACGGCTGGAAACCTACATGGTGTGTGAGGAATATAAAGTTTCTCAACGACAAGTTCCAACGAGAAAAGGGAGTCATTTGTATCGGCAATCGCTTGGGAGTCCATTTTTTTTAGAAGCCTAGGAACCTTCTAGTCGTCTCAGTAAGTAAGCGAAATTTGAGTATGATGTTTGCACATTGATTAATATTTGTTGGCTCAACTGGTTGGTTTAATTCGTTTTCATAGATCTACATTGTATAACATCCTTCAAAAGTGGTACTCAGGTACTTAAGCAACCATCTTTGACAACAAGAAACAAACCAAAACGAGGCAGACCAATCGGTTCACGTTTTTCCATTCACATACAGACTGCAGCAAACTGTATCGTAATTCATTGGAAATTATCTTCTTTCGGTTTCGTTATGCAACAGATCCATGGAGACGTGCTATAAGATCCAGATAAGTCTAGATCTAGATCTAGTACCTTGAAGAAAAATCTAGTCTAAATGTAGACTCTACACATCTAAATCTTTAAGCATAAATGGGGTTAAATTCTAGATATATCGCGTACATTGAATTTTTCTTCATTTAGATCCAGGATACATTTTTAGTCGAGGAGAAACAGAAGCTCAGCCTCAGTATGTAACCAATTCACACAATCATGAATGAAATTTTACTGATCAATACAATTAGATTTAACACTACAAAAGCTGCTCAAATAAAAAAAAAACTGCTGATAATATGAGTGCACTTTAAATATGGTTAAGAATTTGGTAAATTTGCGGATATCGGCCCAACTCACTTTAGGCTTCACAATAAAATGTTTGTCGACGAATTCGAAACTTGTAATTTAACGAGATTTTAGAGCAACACAAAAATGCTTATATCATGAAATGTACAGTGGAAACTTCATATTTTGAATTGTATGAGAATGGATTAAATCTTCGAATTAAAAATATTGGAATCTATTACTCATAGAGTGAGTGTGCACTTTGCTTAAATCAAACTCAAAGGTGAAAATTACATTTTTCAGTCTATCTCTGTTGCTCATTTACAACATGGTAGCTCTACCTTCATATGTATCATCAAAGGAAAGTCAAGGACTTTGGTAATTTAATAAAGGTTAATAGCCTTAGTGGGAAAACATACTATCCTATTGTATACATGAGTTTATAATGTATACTAAGACCTTAGAAATTCTTTGGCCAGGAAGCATTTTCAGCCCCCTCCCCTCTCTCTCTCTCTCTCTCTCTCTCTCTCTCTCTCTCTCTCTCTCTCTCTCTCTCTCTCTCTCTCTCTCTCTCATGCCTATTTCGCTCTGTCTGTGAGTGTGTGGGCCAGGCTAAAAGTCTGTAACTATGGTTTGTGTTGACACGGTACAGGAAGACTTTCGCTGGGTAGTCGATGGCTTATTGGCTTTGGTATTGCTATCTCCACATCTGCCAATTAAGTTACTGTTACTGCAGATTTATCTCGACTCTGTTACCCTTGAATTTATCATTGATAGGTCTAACCTATAAATTTTTTGAAAGTTCCTTTATATATTTAATGCTTCTTTGAAGTCAAGTGTACAGGTCCATTTCGCTAAGTTTTACCAAGCAGATGTACTTCACTATAAATATAATAGGATTCAGTTTCCAGAAGATATAGACAAAATTATACATGTATTTTTATGTTTACTGTTTAAGGTCTTGTTTAAGGTCTGCAATTTGATCTGTGACTGCGATCACTACATGTATTTAATTTGAGACCAGCAAGTGAACATAAAGCCATGATAATGTCTTGAGATCCATTTAATTATACATTAGTTTCTTATAAGAAATATGCTAGTATTGAGAAATATTTTCATACAAGATTAAGTTTGAAGTCTTTACATCACCTTTGTTGGAAGCACTTATTTGAGCAGGGCAATAAAATGCATCATCTTTTTTCTATATGAAAGCCTACTTAGTTGGTATGTGCATCAAGGCAAGTGGCAACTACTTACTTACAAACCTTTTGAGATGTGTAGCTTTTAATTTCTCTGAATATCCATTCTCTTTCTCTTTATCTCCCATGTGACTTTTCTATCTTTTTTACCAGGTTTATTTTCTCCTTTTAGAGTTATTTTGTTAGTTACATCATTTTTGAGAGTCTTGGGAGATGTAACTTACATTCTTTCACTACTGAGGAAAAAAATGTTATATAATAAAATGTAGGCCAATACAGTCAGGCACAGATTTCTCAAATTCATTGGAGAATTTTGATGTATGTTTGAGAAAAAACCTGTGGCTGCGTTTGAAATTTTAAGGGCATAGCCAAATTTAATGAATTTACAGTAGATTTCCTTTTCATTTTTATGTCAGTCCTTGCGGAAATCAAATACATGTGAGTAAGCATAAAACCTAATGGAGAAATTTTTATGCGATCATTCAATGCTTCCTTTTTTATTGGTGAAAACATTTAATAGTTTCTAAACATCTTTCTTTTCCTTGGACATCACTTCCATAGGAAAATTTGCCATTAAGCAACCTTGATTGTAATTTTTGTAATTTAGGACTGATTATTGGATCAATAGGTGTTATTACTTCAAGTCAGGTGAATGAAAAAGGAGAAATAGGAAAACAAATAGAGAATCACCAGGGAAAAACAGATGAGTTTGAGGAATCTGCTCCACTGTGTACAAATATATTCTTCACATTAGAATAAAATGAAGAAATGAACATATATATTTTATTTCACATATACTTGTCATTGTTAACACACATCTATTAACCCTCCACTCCAAAGAGTGTCAAGGGAGATACTTCCCACGTTGGCAGTGCTTAAGGGATAAATCAATTGTCACAGGCGCACCAAAATTTTTGCGAGAGCTTCAGAGAAATAGTGACCTTGTTAATGTTATCAACTCTTAATAAACTGTGTAACAGATTTTGATGGGGGTGATCTGTTTGTCTAGGGGTATGAAAATATACACAGCCAATCACACGACTCGTCTGTAGAAAATAAATTCGTAGTCTGCAAGTAAAAATTGCAAATTGTTTAGTCCAACACAAGAGCTTGACTCTATAATCAGGGTAGGTTGGCTTCATAATCAGTCACTGTAAGTAGATTTAATAATCACTGAACGTAGACTTGATGTTGACTGATTGAATATAATTTCGACTCTTATTTATATAAAATCTCATCGAATCATCCTGAAAAGGAATTACATAAATCGTAAGAGAATATTCTTGGTATATGTCATAAGCAATGCGCTCTAAAATAGCAACCAATCTAATCAAAGAGTAATGTGATTATTACTATGCTAGAATTAGGTCGCAGATTCCAGAAGAATCTAGGCCATACAAGTGCGGGCTGTGTTCAATAAACAAGACTAAGTTCTTAGACTTGAAATACAAACATTATGCAACTAAATAAAACAATGTACATAGATCTAGTCGATCCACTACCCAAAAGTTACGCACTAAAAAAGGGTGAGGAAATGAATAGATCAACTTATAGCACAATGCGTTACAAACTGTTTTAACTACTTATTTAGGGAAAAGAAAAGAACAGGTTATACTGGATTTAATTGTTAATGTTTTTTTTTTTATTTCTCTATTTTCTAAAATTTTTTTCTCATGACATATGAGCAATTTTTTGTAAAAAAATAATACTGCTCAAGGTACTGTTTTACTGCAGCCAGCAACACCTTTCTAAAAAATGTCCTAGTGACATAAGCAGCAAATTGCAAGCAACACAAACTGATACTTGTGATTTAAAAACAATTTTTTGTTTGGTGTTCCTAGCTGTAAATTGTTTCATGCATCAGTTGCCTTTTTTGGATTTTTCCCTTGTACATTTTGCATTCAACGAATTAAAATGAAGTTTGTATATGTTGGGTCCCAATTTGAACCTGTTTTTGAGCTTGATTTCTCTGGGATTGGGTGTCAAAATAATGAAATAAATAATAACAAAAATGACGAAGATAGTAATAATAATAGTTATAATGACGATAATATTAATAATAATAATAATAATAATAATAATAATAATAATAATAATAATAATAATAATAATAACATTGTATTGAAAAGTTTTTCATGACCCATGAGAAAAGAAACTTGTGCTAGTGCTCTGCACCATGATCAATTCTCTGTCTTTTTTAATGTCCATTCTTTTTAGTAATATATAAGTAGGTTATATAGTATGTAAAATCTTCTACTACATAACCCTCATCTGGGTCCCCAGTGCAATCTTCTGTTAAGTTCCAAAATCTCTGCAACTTTTTGTGTAACTGTAGATTATTAATAAAATCTCTTGATCTGCTGAGCTCATAATTATGATAAAAATGATTTTCTGCTCACTAGTCACTATGACTCTAATTTCTTGCATGTCTAGGGACATTATGTTTTGCCCTGGCCACAAACATCTTTGATGAAAAAAAGGAAGTCTAGATGCATGTATATGAAAACAGGCTTTCACTGTTGTATTTGATACCTTTTTGAAAAATTTTGGTTACTGTAAGTCATCCTCATAAAATTTCTTAAACCGCAAGCCTCTTTCGGAAACTTGATAACAAATAAAATTGTAACACTTGTAATGGTTGGGTTATACGAAACATATAAATATGTGCCTGGTCCTCTGAAGTTTCATCAGTGAATAGTTATATAGCTTCTCTATTTTCTGATCTACCAGTTTTAATCTTTTAAGCCTGCTCTAAGATGAAAGATATCTACATGTTCAGTACTCCTTTGCTATAAGGTGGGGTTCAGGGTTATTTGATTGACTCTTTCAAAAAAACTTTTACATTGTCATGTTTTTGCTTCCATAAAAACCTGAATACATCTCTATTGTTTTGTTAATGTTACATATTTTTCTTCTGATAGGAAAACACTTTACATGGAATGAATAAATTTAGATATGTTGTATATACTGTATCATATGCTATGAAAATATATGTCTTCAATGAAAAGACCTAGTTTTGTTGTTTGCTCTATCTTTGTCGCTATATTCTAACTGGCTTTGAATTAATATTTTTTTTCTTATCAGAAATATCAATTGAGTAAGTCAAAATGCCATTTCCTAAGCAGGAAGAGAGAAAAAAGTGCTGGGCATCGAAGGATGCATATTGGCAATGCCTGACAGATAACAACGAGGATAAGTCAAAGTGTACACAGGAGCGGAATGAGTATGAAAACAGCTGCATTAAACAATGGGTAAGTAAGTAATAGGCAAAGGAAGAGCTTCATTTGTGATACTGAATCTGCAGTGTCCAAACAATTTTTTTTAAACTTAATTTTGAGTAAGTGAAGGTTCAAGAAAAAATTGTTTGCTTTTGATTTTTAAAAAAGAAGAAATCAGCTATTAAGTGTGAGACAGTTTTTAAAACTGCATGTGCATGTAAATGGGTCCAAATAGCTGAAATGGATAATGTTTATACTTGTAGTTTATTTGTTAATACAATAATAGTGTGATAAAATAATGTATTATTAGGTTCAGTTTCTAAGGCTTGGTAGAATGAAACAGATGGCATGTCGTTGTTCAATTTTGCTGCACTTTTTCATGGGTCTGAATATTTGTGAAATTGCAATTTTTTTTGCTCATATTTTTAAGTTGTGTTACTTTATCTTAATTTTTGATAACTTGACATGATTTTTTTTCTGCCAATAACTTTGAGTTGGACTGTATATATGTTGCTAAAAGAAAGGGTATAAAATCATTTCAAGCAATATCTAGTAATATACCAGTATGGTATTCTCACTTGAGATATCCATGTGTATCAAGTCTATTTAAGAAGCTGTTGTTGCTTTATTCATGCACAAAGGTCAGTCTATGAAATTTACTGTCTCAAGTTTTTCATTCATGAATATGAAAAGATAATCATTAGCTCAGCTATTTAAAACTGATTCAGGAGACTAAGAACTTATAGTTTACACAAGTTTGACTTTGTACATAAATCATTATGTCCAATAATTTCCTTATTTTTAAACTTCTTTTTCAAGGTGACTTACTTTGATAGGCGACGTGATTATCTCAAGTTCAAAGAGAAAGTGGAAAAGGGTGAAGCTGATGAGGTACTGGAGCCACCGAAAACCTCATAGTAGTTAACGTCCTTTTTCAAAATATATTTATACTAAGTTGGACACATTTGCATCTCAACACACATTTTGTTACCTTTGATGTTGGATTTTCACAAACAAAAGCTAAAGAGTTTTCAAGGAAAAGAGAAAAGCGTTTTAAAATGTGAATGTAAGGTAGATTCAGTGCACTGTGCTGTATACATATGCCAACATCCAAAGGGAATTTGAAATTTACAGATCTTTGGTCTGGGATTTATAACTATAAGGAGCTTTAGCTACTTGATGATTTTGCTGATCAAGCATGAAACTTTGAAAAAATAGCGTAGAAAGCAAATTTTGCCATAGATGCCATACATTAAAAATAAATACAGTATAGTTTTTTTACTATGCAATTCTAAGCATTTTTTTGGTTTTGCGATTATATAGCTGTTTCATTTTGTTGTTTTTTTTTTAACCGATTCCATTCTAAAAAGGAGCCTTTTTCTAAATTCTATATTGTTTTTTTTTATTTCATGTATCAATGATGTTGTGTGAGTGATTTTATCGAAGCAAAGATGCAAACACCTAGAAATGGATCAAAAGATTTCAGAAACCCTTCAAAATTTGATGAAACATTACTTTTATCCTTCTTTGTATACATGCAGGTGTCTTACATTCTCTAAGTTGTTTAGAAGTGTGAGTGTCTTATTTTTTTGTGTTCTTTGTTATATTCACTGGCAAAAGTGGTTTGATTTACTGTTAGTGTACTTTTGAAGTTGGTATGTTTACAAATCTAGTGCATGTGCTTCTCTAATAAAAAAAAAAAAAAAAAAAAAAAAAAAAAACCTGTTAAAGAGCACTGTGGCTCTAACTCAAACTTTGAAAATAAAGTAATTTTTTGTCCTTTCAACGACTTTTTAACTTGAGATGAGTTGACCTTTATGCCTGTATTGTGTGCAAGTTGAGAAATGATAGATATCAGAATTATTAGTACGAATGTAAGTAATGCTATAGTAATGTAGCAGTCATATTCATAAAGCCTGTAAACAAGTTTCACTCAGGATGCTTGGGTTTACATTTGAAATGGTCTTTTAATATCTCATAATTGTTTTAAGGGATTAGGTTTCTTTCTTTCTTCAAAGAGTAATTCACTGCATCAAGTTTGCCATACTCAAACCAATACTATTGATGGTCCTATTGATGTGCCTTGAATTTGGAAATCAAAGGATTCAAAACCTTGCAGATGACTGATCTGGCATCATGCGTTTGGCAAAGTTAAAAAGAACAAATCAGATTGTTTTTCTTCTTTTTAATTCAAATACATGCAGATGGAGAAGAAATGAAAATCAGAGGAAATAAATTTTAGATCAATTTTCCTCCCTTATATAGCTTTGGGAAAAAAATATAAATCTAGTAAACTTGCACAATTTTTTTCTTCAAGAAAAAGGAACAAAATTTGTGTGCATGTTTAGAAACATTTGTGTGAGTGAAAGTTCGGAAAAACTCTAAAGAAATGATACTGTTTGTATCGTAACATAAAAAGAAAATTAGAAAACTTTTAATCAAGTCTGCTCCAGGACTTTGTCATTAAGTCTGTGCAAGTAATGCATCACACCTAAAGGGGTTGAATTAGTCTATGCAGTCAATATAAGGAAAAGATAACCTCTAGCTCTCAAAGGGATTCGCACAGTAACAGGTCTTTGAAATGCAGTCAAACATTTTTGAACAATGTACATGTATTATGCATTCGTTCCATAACAGAAGTGCATGTATTAAGGGGTCTTAAGATAATGTTAAAAGTTGCTCATTGTATTGGGCTGGTGCTTGCCAATAAATTATCTTCCTATGATGGACACACACACGTAATTTATAGTGTGATCCTTCAATGAAGTCAAACGAAACGGAAAAAAGAAGAGAGGGGGGCCGTCTTTACATTCAGCGGTATAATCAATATTATAAAACTAAAGGGCAACTTCAATTTTTCTTCGCTATTTCCTCCAAAACCACTCAATGTATAGTGATCAATTTTACTCAGTTTTGATCTACCAAGATCAGTGTCCCATGCGGTACAAAAAAGAAATTTAAGAAATTTGTAGGTTTAGGCTAATAATGCGCTTGAAAGTTCATTATATTTTTTTATTGTAATTACCAAGATCAGTGTCCCACTCGGTACAAAAAAAGAAGTTAAAGAAAATTGTAAATTTAGGCTAACAATGCACTTGAAACTTCATTATATTTTTTATTGTAATTAATTCACGAACATTTTTTTTTTGCCAAATTTGTTGTAATGATCCAATTACTAATTCTGTTCTCAGCGGTTGACATTTTCCAAAAGCAGATGGTGGTTTTAAAACAAATTATTTTTTTTTTAAATATTTATATATATATAAACATGTTATTTTACTTTAATGGAATGAAAACTAAAAAAAAAAAAATAATAAATTTAACATAATCCAGCATAAAGCGAAAAGCTTCATGAGATAATTGAGAAACATGCCTTTCTTCATTACAACGTGAGAAGAATTCCAATGTCTCAAGGTTCTTTATACATGCATTTTAAAACTATACAATGAAAGGCTCTGGAGGACATACAGTATATTGTTGTAAACTTTGCTTTTCCTTAATGTAGTTTTATGACTTTGGATCAGATATGTCTGTTATTGTTGTAAATTTCTTTACTGCTCTAGTCTTCTCCATTTGTTCATTGTTGTAAACTTTGCTTTTCTTCAGTGCAGCTGTATATCTCTGGAGAATATAAGTCTATTAACATTTTTGTGGGGTCTGCATTTCGGGCAATCATGCTTGTTTAGTAGAACTTTCTCCTTGCCGTGCTCTCACAGGCTGAGACTGGTACTGTTTCCCTGGAATGCCACGATCACGCAAGTTCCGTAACTAATGATCAATGAGAATTGGTATTCAAATCATATATGTATGAGTGTGAATGTGCAAGTTATGGTTTGATAAATAGTATATTATTTCATGTGGAATCTGAGTAATCATGCGAGATTTAAGCGCTGGAACACTGTAATACATAAAGGCTACTTTCTGATTTTGAGTGGCTGCAATGACGTGTGGCCTTAGAATCGCGTCAGTGTATCGGTGAATAATCACGAATGGGATCTTTCTACTGTAGTTGTATTTCTTCTTCAGGCCATCATATTTTCATTGACAAAAGCTCTGGCAATGACTGAAGCATTGAAAAACGGATCACATACATTTTATCCCTCACACTCGTTTTTTTTTTTTTGCTGTCTTGACGTTCCAACCCACACACACACACACAAAAGATTCGCAAGAGAACATTATATACCTGACAAGGCCAAGGTGAACATATTCTTGCTCAAACAAGCCCATTTCTGAAATTGCAGGATGTCAAGTTGATTTAGCGAGCTAGGCACGTCGCTGGTGGGAGCACAAAATCACCCAACCATCTGAAGCCAGTCCTTCTCGACTTTGGGTTAATTAATAATAGGTCGCTTGTTGTTCAGGTCATCTCTAATTCGACTTTCCGTTTTGAAAAGATTCCATAGAAGCGTCAGGCGTATAAAAATACCCTCTCTTGCAGTCGTTCGCATTGTCTTCTCACGATCCTTTGTTGCATGCAGTATAACACGAAAATGTCTCTCAACAAGATTTTACTGAGACTCCTTCGCGGTTCGTTCCAACAAGCTTATTTCGCTTAGCGTGGGATCAAGATACTGTACTAAGATAATACAGCTTTCAATTAGTTTTATTTCTGGTAAACTGTGAAAAAAAACTCATTGATATGTAGGCCTACATAAGATACGTAGTCCTTATATTAAAAAAAAAAAAATTAACACTTAGGTCCCTGGGCAATTTTTAACAAAATTAAAATACACTTAATTATATACATGTAACATGTATATAATATGCAACCATCCAGAGGCAGCGCAGCAATTGATATGACATTTTGCGGCGTCGATGTCAGGCCGTTATCAATGAGAGAGGTTATCATTCATACGAGTTACTGAACATAACCATTTTTGTAGGCCACCTCTGCATTCATGACGATTAATCAATCAGATGCTCTGCTCTTTAGCGTAGGCGATCATGGTCTTCCACGCATCTCTAGTCCTGGTCGCTTTCAGCACATCTGTCGCCCGTCCTACTTTCATCCACATTATACACTCTCTGGTTAGTACATCCAACGTCTTTTCATGATGCTTTCTCCTGATGCGTTTTCCTTCCATCGTTCCAGTTGTCACAAGATGGTCTAGCATCTCTCTTCTCATCACAAGGACCAAAAAAGGTTGTTTGGCGTTTACGTATTCCATTTATGAGTGATCTTGTGTCAGCCTCTCATAGCACTGTTTCTTTTTATTTCTTTGTAGTCCATGAGATTCGTAGCAATTTAAATGAGTAGAAGCATTCTCCATAGAAACCACATTTCTGTTGCCTCTAGTTCTTTTGTGACTGTTTTGATTTGTACAGGTCTCGCATCCACACATCAGAATGGGTTCAATAGAGCACTCCATGGCTCTTCTTCTTGTGCAAATGGAGATTTTTTTTTTTTTACTTGCACATTTCTTAATGCAATTTCAATCACTTGATTTTAAAGTACTCAAGTATTTAAATTGATCTTTTTGACTGAGTGAGCTTATTCACGCTAATAACTATGTTGATTTGTAGACACTCATTGTTTCGATGACGACTATTAGGCTACTCTGTCCTTTTGTCTTTCTGTTTTCTTTTTCAACAATGTCTAATAATAATTTGTTGGAAGACTTCTTTATTTTCTGCAATTAATACAGTGTCATCAGCGTATCTCAAGTACATATGCACTTTACATTGTGCCGTCCTTCTTTATTTCCTGGGTATCCTTCTAGGTTTTGCGCATTGCATTTTAGAGAAAGAAAAGGACTGGGTAAAGCACACATCCATGTCTGACACCACACTTTTTTTTTTTTTTTTTTTTTAAATCCTCCATCAACTCGCATTGCTAATGCTATTGTCTGTTCCCAGTACATGTCTTTGATCACTCGTACTAGCCGTAGATCTTTTCCATCTTATTTTCAACTGTGTTTGTTGTGAGATTATCTCATCGTGTCGTCCTCTAACAAATGCATTGCTGTAGTCAATGTACTACGGCATTACACCTGCTGTTAAATAGTATATTCAATTTTCTTTGGGTTGTTGTGTTTTCCTTTTTGAAGCTGAGTGAATTACTAATCCTGAAATTAAGAATATAGATTCTTTGTTAGAGTTTAAAACAGTGTATATTATTACGAAAAATGTAACACTAACAGAGTAAACAGAATAAAATAAAACTATCAAAATAATGCGTTGCACTTTTTACCGTGCAGTTACAAGCGAACTAAAAAACTAATATTTTCTAAATGAAACTGAGGAGCAAGTGGGAGATTTAAAACAAAAAATCGTAACACTTATGTGGCACGCACGCTGCTTGGGGTGAAAGTCAATACCGGGTATAATTATTATAACCTTATTTTATTACGGTGAAAAAAAAAAAGAGACGAAAATTCATGACCTCACTTCCCCTTAGCAACGAGTAATTACTAGTTTCAAAGAATTGTTATTAGTCTTTTCTGGAAAGCGAAAATACCACAAGAATATTAGAATCTATGACTTGAATCAATGACTTAAAAGACTCTTGGTCCTGAAAGAGACTCACTACTTAGTGTGGCAACGGATGAGTTTAAAAGGTGACATGACGCAGTAACTATTTTCTGATTATTTAGAGCTGGCATTGATATCGCATTTTTTTCTCTCAATGAAGTAGTCACCGCAGCTATCGCAACAATCAGGGACTGATTTATCACTATTACATAATTATGTACATGTATCAGCGTAGACACGGCAAGAGCCGTTTATCGCCAAGCTGCATTACCCCTTTCTTCGCTAAATTTGGAACAGGGGTTGACGCATGACTTTGGATACCTTATAGATCTACTTCCTGCGTCGGAAGTGTGTTGCGGGGATTCCAAAGGCCTACACAATCTCCATTGAATCCCGCCTCAAAACACAACAACACACTTCATCCTACGGCTCGAGATGAGCATTCCGATATTGCCGTACATCACATCGGCAAGCTCAACACTGTTATCAATTTAACTTAGATCTTGACTATAAAGTATAATTTTGACATTTTTTGCAATCTACTTTCGGGAAACTAACAAAGGAAAAACAACAGTCTTGATCTAGATTCTAGGTCTAGATTAAAATAAAATTAATGTTCTAACTTCTATCTCCAGATCTAAATCTAGCTCTAGATATACTTGAATGCCGCAAGACTCACTGTTTTCAATCCCGAGTTGGTCTTGGTTCATCACTCTATCTAGATCTAGAATTATACACCAAGCACATTCAGGGCTTAACCAGATCTGCCGTCGATGTCATTACTTTTAAAACTATAGCTTACATTCTAACCCAACAGGCCTGTAGATCTAGAATCTAGATATCTAGATCTAGATTCTAGATCTAGATTTAGAAAAGTACAAGTATATAATAGATTAACTAGAATCTAGATTCTAGGCTAGTTCTAGATTTAGAGAAATTGTGATACAAAATTTAAAAATCTCGCCACATTTTATAAGAAATTGTAAAGGTCTCGTAGATCAAACTGAAAAAAATCTTAATTGAAATATATCTCTTGATCTGAGTGCAGAAAGTCAAAGGCTTGATTTGGTACCTTGTCTTCTTTTCAAACCAGAAGTCAAAAAGACTCCTGAGAAAACTCCCCAAGATATCTTAGAATCTAGATCTAGACATCTACTTGATGTTATTGTTATGAATCTTCAATGGTCATTCTGAAATGCAATTAGAAATGAAGATCTCAAGTAACAACATCAATGCAAATGGCAAAGGCACTGAAAACGATGAAGACATGGAGCATGATGGAGCAGAAAGTGACAAAAGTTCAGATGACGATTCTCGCTCTTGCTCCACTGAAGAAGCAGAAGAAGATCAGGAGGATGAATCACAATCTGGTATGTGATTTATAATTTTTACAGGTGAAAAGTGAACTGCCGTAGTCTCTGAAATTATCTGTCTAAAATATAGGCCTAGCTTACTTCATCAGTTCATGAGACTACATTGATCTATACTTTGCTTAACATATATATTCTATAAAATTTGATAATTATAATTTGTTTTAAAAATAGACTAGATTGTCACTGGAAAGAACACATGTATCACTGTATTTGGATTAATTTAGACAGGGAAGATCACCAACACTCAAAATAGTTCTACAAAAGACTGTGAATAAAAAGACCAGCAAAAGGCCTATAAGGCCTAATAATGCTGAAAAAATATCATATCATATCAATATCATAAGCTTGTCTGCCCTTTTGCAAGCCAAGATCAAGACCTACAGTAGTTGGCTGAGTCATATGAGCTCTATGTGATGTACCACAGTGTGCGCACACACATGCTATATTGGATCTAAGTTAGTGCAGTGAAACATGATTAGATCGAACAAGGATCCCTTGAAATCACAATTTCCTTGAACTCATCCATTTTTCGTTTCTGATTCTCTCTATATGCCCTTATTTCTACGTTTTTATTGAACTAGTTCAAAGTTACATCACATTTTCTTTGAACAATCAGTCCTCAATTGTTCGCCTCTATTAGAGAAAGAAAATGTTGACCTCTTAAGAAATTTGATGGACTAACTTTCATCCCATTTGCAGATCTTAAATTTCGATCAAATGCTCTACACAGCTTTAGTTATTCTTCAAACAAGTGGGCCTTACGTGTCCCTTTCACTGTATAAAAACAATTTGTTAACAGGCAGCCTAGCCTTTTATCCCTAGTCTCCACCAAGAGAGACACCCACTCTCCCGCCGCACCTTACTCTCTAATACATATTCCAAAAAGCCCTTCTAGTTTCAAAACCGTGCATTTAATCAAATACAGTACACCTCGAATCCAACAAACTCGGATTCAAAGAACACCTTGCTTTCAAGGGACAGAGAAAAATCCCTGTTTTTTTTCCTTCTTTGACTCTTGTAAAATACCTCGCATCAAATGAACTAATCTCATACCTGACATCGGGTTCAACGATCTACAAGTATTGGCAAATCCACCATATAATGCTTTTCTCAGAGGTGCCTATGGTCCTGGAAAATCCAGGAAACTCCTGGATTTGTTGTTTGTATCCAGGAAACACAAATTTACACGCAAAATCTCAGATTTTTTCCGTTTTGTTTCAGCATTTAGACTGATCTAATAAACAATTATAATTGTTTATTTTGTTTTTGTTTCGAAATAAGTGCGACCCAACAATCCTACAAAAAAACAAATAGTGAAAATGTTATTCTACGATGAGAACAATATTTTTCTGTCATCGAATATCAACCTGTACGAAGGTATAATACAGGGCGTTATATATATTATATCGATATTGATGTTGTGTATTTTTGTTCATTATTTATATTTTCAATTCCAACATCGAGGTTTGTATTATACGGTGAACCTTGCAAATAACGAGATACTCGTTGGATGAAAGGTAACTTTTAATTGAAAAAAAAAATGTCTTCAAGTGAGAGAACTTACCCAACGTTAAATTTTTAATCAGTTACCTCCCTATATTGCTCAACCAAATGAACGGACTTGGCATAATGTTGAGGAAGTGATGTTTTGTTTCACACTTTTTTCTAAAAATTAATGTTGTTCTTCTTTAAAACACATTCATTTTTTAAACAACTTCTCTGACTCTTCCTACCCCCTTTTATTCTCCCTCCCCCCTCCTCTCTCTCTCTCTCTCTCTCTCTCTCTGTCTTTATCTACAATGCAATGTATTCTCTCACACTAGTCTCAGCCTCACCCTCATTTAAAAAAAAACCCAACAAACTAACTTGTTTCCTTCTTTGTTTAGATCTTCACTTCCTCTCTATGTTTCGCTACTTTTCTTACTGTCTTTGCACATTTGTTAGTGTGTGTGTGTGTGTCTCTCTCTCTCTCTCTCTCTCTCTCTCTCTTATGTAATCAGATCTACATGACTTTTGATCTTGTGTAAGCATGGACCTTTCTAAATCCTGGATCTAGCCTCATTAACTGCACACACTATAACCCCCCTTTCCCTTCACTGCGGCTCTACCCAGCGGTGCGCAACCCCTACCCCCTTTCTCCTGTCCCGATGCCTTGCACCTAGCACTAGCTCTCGAGTGCCCAGGTGGCTTTGTTTTCTCCCTCTCCTTGTGGTAATGGCCCTTCCCTTCTCGATACACCGTCCGCGCGCACACACACATCTTCAATCGCACATGCTCATGGTCTTTGCCGGTGGATCTAATTTTTATTGCTACCCAGACAAAGGAAGAGCCCAACATTGTAGTGTATGGTCACTTTTAAAGTTGTTTTGTTCTTCTATTGAGGCCCAATAGAGTCTTGTTTCATCTCGCTTAACAGGAAGTTGGTAAATTTGACACTTGTTGGATCCAAGGATAATTTATTGAGGCAAAGAGGGAGAAAAAAAAAACGGGACTTCGTCAAACCCTCTTTGAGCCTGAGGTCTCGTTGGGTCCGAGCTCATTAAATTCGAGGTTCACTGTAGTTGAAACTATTCAAGATGTCGGTCCCATGCTCTATTTGTTTACTTTATCGTACATTCGTCTGAAAAATATTTTTCTTTCTATTTTCACACCCAGACCTCACCTTTATTTCCAACTAAGAATCACTCTGATTTCTTCATTTGACAACAGTTAATGCTTCTAGACCTAATCGATATTTATCATATCAGCTGAAATATCTTTTTTTTTTTTTTTTTTTAAATAAATATAAGGAGAGCGGTGCTCAATGCTCAATATGTAAGCTAGAATATAGGCCTTTATGTATACTTTGATGATTGAGCTTTTATGGCGCCTCAGTTAAGCCAATAAAATACATGTGCAGAAAGCAGTGACAAATAACATTTGGAGGACACATCCAGTTCTTGTCCCTTGTATTATTATTCCATTTATACTTTAGTCCTAGCTTAATTATTTTCAACAACTGTATGGTTGATATTATCAGAGCTTTTTTAAAGTGAAATCAGCAAAAACCGATGTCATTTTTTAAAAATTGGCTTGTCACATTTTGTCCCTGATTTTGGTGGATGGTTTCCCTGAAAGGCACAGGTTGGGGTAGGCACCTCTGTTTTCTAAATAGAAACTATGTAGTCGAAATTCAATCAAAAGGTCCGAGTAGGCTGTTAAGAAATGCTTGAAGTGTATAGGTGTTAGGCGTTTAGGGTATAGGTTACATTATGCCACAGTAATACTAGGGGTAAAGGAGAGCAAAGTAACATGCAGGGTGAAGATAATAAAAAGAGAGGACGAAGGGGGCTGGGAGCGGCAGCGAGTGCATGGGGAGATCATGATGCGGGATCAAAGAGGCGGTATCGTGGGCAATGATGGGAAGGATAAAGAGTGGCTTTATAGACATGTGGTTAGTTAATAAAAACAAGGGAGATATTTATGTGGTAATTTCACTTAGGTTGTTTGCTTCCCAGTGGTCCTTATGTCAAGGCTCCAACAAACCTTGCATTCAACGAACTTTTAAAAATGACTGAACCAGTTTGTTGAGTCCGAGGTGTACTGTACTACAATGGTGTTAAGTTTTTTTTTTTTTTTTTTTTTTTTTTTTTAAAACTTTGTATTGATTATTGAGAATATTGATTGATGTTCTAGACTATTTTCCTTTTGACGAATACCACTTGTTTGGCTTGTTTTATGGAAGTGGAACTAGTGAAATTTCTGGCTATCATCATTGCAATCATGAACACCAGTGTAACATTTTTTTTTTTGAAAAATGTATGGGATGGATGAATAGATTTACTCACACACTGACCGTAGAGACTATTGATTGAGGCCTTTTAAAACTGCATGGCAAAGACAATTTACATACCTCTTATTTTCCATTTATAGGTTATTTGTTTGGTCTTATTGCTGTAGAATGAATAGTCTTTAAAATAAACCATTTTAAAGGTGAAAGGATATAAACATTGTTAAAAAAGTATGTTCCATCGGTTTATGTGGACTTGACCTTAGATATTATTCTCCCCTGACCTTTCTGCCTTTCACTATACATTTTACTCTTTGACATACCTTAATCTTTAGCAGATTTGTTATTGTGTGATTAACGTTTTCTTTGCAGAGATAGATGAGGCAGAATGTGAACGTCTCCGCCATGAATATCTCACAGACATGTCAGAATTAGAAAAACAATTTTCTGAACTTAAGGAGCAGTAAGTAAAGTATTTTTTAAACACTAATTTTTTTAATGGTTTTTAATCTATAACTTAGCAGCAATATGCTTGTATAGCTTTCTTTCTAAAGACAATTCTTAATCATGGTTACTTCATGATATGCAATGCATTTATGGTGTTGCATTTGACAATAAATTTTTTTTTTTTTTTTGCAACAAATAGTTATTCTTACTGGCATGAATTCCAGATAATCCGCTTGCCTCTTGCTGTGTAGTATTCTAACTTTAGACAAACAAAATGAGATATGTTTTGTAGCTCTCTGTCTATATTTTTGAGCATACAGCTTCATTTTTTGTGATGTGCGTTCTAAAACCAAAATCTAGATCTAGTTAGGCCCCTAATCTGACTCTGATAAACATGTCAAAACTCTGCCAAACTAACGACGATAGTGTGAAACAGGATGTTCACTGATGTAAACACGAGTCCCGCAGTGAATAAAATAGTTTTTTAATAAATTTGGCCAGTCTAAAATCCAAAACAAACTGAATGAAACACAGGATCTACCATCAGACACTGGCACTGTCTTCTAACGTGAATTACGCAGATTGTCGGACGCAGGCAGCGTGTACTATTGGTTTAAGAGTTAATAGGTTTCAATTACCCAGAGAATGAGAATGGAGTAGATCTAAAATCTAATGTGCGACTAGATGATTTGTTCAAGGAAAGATCAGGAGATAATACACTTGGGTCTAAATTATCTAACTCAAACTCTCCCACTGTGTGCTCAACATGTGAAAGATCTCAAGTGTGAAGTATTCGAAATGGAAATGTGAAGTAAATTTAATGAAACCAGGTTTCAATTTCATTGATCATTACAGAGAGGCTTTCCACCCATTGTTACTGAAAGATTCTTTTTTGTGCGTGTTGGGATGTCCTTGTTATGGATTTTTGAACAGGAAGGTAAATGGCACGTTCAAAGAATGAAGAGTAGAGGACCTGCACTGTCTCTTGTGCGTGAATATCCATACTTCAGTGATCAGTTAAATTGGAATCAAACTTCACTGGTAAGCTGTGGGCTTAATTTATGAAACAATCAACTGTATAGTTTGTTTGGTTTTTTTTAATGTAGTTTTGTATTTATCAGGTTGTACACAGAGCGTTTGCAGCAGATTGATGCAAAGATTGTGGAAATCACCAACAATAGAGCCCCTGAATACTTGCAGCCTTTGGCCCAACTAGAGGAACAATTAGCTATCAAGAAACATGTGGCGTGTATGTGATGATCCTTAAAATTTTTAGAGGAGATTTTCACTTTTTCTTTTATTTCTTGGCAAATTCATGAGAACTTTTGTTTTTGTTTGCCCTTTTAGATTCAATTAATAGGCTAATTCCAGCCCTTTGTTGAGAATGGCAGTCAGTTTGCTCAGTAAAAGTAACTCTGAGGTAAATGGTGTAAAAAAAATTTCATTACTTTTTTATCATAGAAATTTTTTTGAATCATTCATTTCTTTTCCACAAGTATTCAGCTTAGATTTCTTATACATACAATCTAATATAGTGTAAAATTTTGTATAGAAATTTAAATCCCAAGTTGGGTGCCCTATGTACACTAAACTGAAAAAAAAAATTTGATCCCAGGCATAAGACGGGACTTAACACTTGCAAGCATCAAACAAAAATTCGAAAGTGAAGAACTTGCATCTTTTCAGCATATGGAGGTAAATATCTTATGGTGCTAGTGTTTTTATTTTAAATTAATGAGACTTTATCACAGATTGTAGCATTCTATGTAATGACCTTTTTAATGCCATCTGTTTATTCTATGGAATGAAGCCTGAGTAACTATGTTATCCTAGCTTAAAAATGCAGATTAAAGTCCTATCATTGACGTTTTATATACCTGCACTGCTGTTTCCTAGATCCTCTCAATACAAGCATAAACTTGCATGTATACTCAATCACCATATTATTTTATAGAGATGATCAGATTAAATAAACTTATATACATCAATGGGTGTTCATTCTCATCTTTATAATTAAAATCTCTAAAGATTTGGTCAATTAAACTATTGTAATGGGAATAAAGACTTTCTGGGGAAAGTTTGAAATAGTCTCTTATATACAGGAATAATTCCACATGTGCACTAGTGTGTTGGTCAAGAGAGTTCATCAACCACTCAAACTGTTTTGTTCACAATGTTACCTGAAAACATAAATGGATTTTACATTAAGATTATGTCTTAATTATTTTACCTGGCATCCTGCAGAGCGAAAAGATTTTGCTTTTTGACACAATTCTCAATGAGCTTCAGGATAAAATCCGACGCCTTGAAGAAGATAGACACAACATTGACATTACCTCGGGTAGGTTTTCTTTTTACTAAGATTTATTGTATGTACATTGAGAAAATAAAGATCCTTTTAATTAAATTTACCATTTTCAAAAATTGCTTACAAGTTGCTGTACAAATAGATAATAATGATCATTTATGTGTTTATATACATCTTGCAATTTATAATTATGTAAAATTTACAACCATGGGAAATATTGTTAATAGATAAACAGAAACATCAAAAGCTCTTTTTGGCTGATCACTTTCTTTCTTCATTCTGTAAATCACATTTTATCTTTACAAAGTTCGTACCTTTGCAAAGGAAAATAATTGTACTTGTTATTTTCAAAGAAAAAAAAGAAGAAATTTGTATTTATTTGGTATACATTTAAGAAAAAAATCAATTTCTGGTTTATGAAGTGAGACCAGCAAAGGTCGAAAGCTAAGTTTAATCATAATTTCATTGTCAATTGGGACAATTAATTATGCAACTGTTAAAAAAAATGAATTATGAAGCTTATCATTTAGTAATAGCTGTCTGCCTCTTCCTTTCACATTCCCTCTCCTCTCTCTTTCACTCTTTTTCTCTCTCTTTCTCCACATATTTAACTTAAGCAAAATATTATAATTGGTTTATATCTTTATTTTATGATACACACACACACACACATATAGGCATATATATATATATATATATATACATATCTGTCTTTTGTTCTTCCAGACTTGTGGCAAGAATCTCAAACTATGAAAAAGAAAAAGAAAACAGATCCATTGCATCCAGAAAGGAAGAAAAAACCACAGACTGTATCAGATATCCTTTGCCAATGCAAGTTTTTGTGTGTTATTTAAAAAGCTTTAAGAGGCTTAAAAAAAGTTAGAGCAACACTTTCATAACTTAAGCAACACATGACATTTCTTATACTATCTCATAATCTCTGCTCATTTAAATTCATATAACAAATAAGCACAAAAATCAGTGGTTCCTCCGAGAGCAAAAACGAAAATGAAAAAAAAAAGCAATTTTTTTTAAACTCATTAAACGTATTTTTTTTTTTACATGGACAGCTCTTATGTCTCAAGAATCTTGTGTGTTGAAAAAAAAACCAACTTAACCAAGCAGCTAGAGGCAACAATTTAATAATCTGTGATTATTAACTTTTGAGGACTCCATTTTCCACTGTTATAGTGGAGACTGCCGTATTTTTACTTTCAAAGTTTCCAATGTTTAGAACAGAGCATTTTGCTGAAACAATGATACTGGCCATGAGACGTTTGTCACTCCTATAAACTTTGAATGTAGGTGATTCAACTCAACGGTATCTGTACTGAATGAATGCACTGCTCGGGTCTATTGAATTTTATTCATTCTATTAGCTGCAGGCTATCAAATTTGCAGACCTTAATTTATGGGGATATGATTCAAAATATTTATTTTATTAACCACTTTCTTCTCTGAATCGTAACAATCGTATAAGTAACAGTCACAAAGTTTATAAAATTACCACTTTTGAAATATCAGACCTTTAATGTCTCTCTGTAAATTCAAATGTGAAAAAGTCATTAATTTCCATATTCAATCTCTATACACAATATTCTGTTATTATGTTATTAAAAAAAAAGAGTCTTGTGCCAACTACATTTTTTTTTCAAAACTTACCGTTCTCATAATACAAGGATACTTTTTTCCTGATAATTGTAACAGAGCAATCTACATTGTATTACAATCAAGCTTAAACACTTTTGTTTTCATTGTAATGTACTTAGGTTATGTATTGACTCAAGTTTTTAATGCAAGCACTTTAATGTGCCAAATCAATTTACACTTGCTTATAAGTTATATAACACAATGGACAAAAACAAATCAATAATGTGGATAATCTAAGTAGATGTATTATGTAAGAAAGAAACATGTTGAAAGAACTACTATTCTGAATGTGGTTGGGTTTAATTGCATTATGTGGAAATTTGGGTTTATAACTTCATATGAATGCTCTTGTAGTTGGAGTTACCTTTATTGAAAATCATTTTCCTCCTCTCCCCCCCCCCCCCAAGGAGTCAATTTATGATTTTCTTCATTATTGGTACTTTCCTTAATATAGATACGTCCATATATTGTGTACATGCTACGTGACTCAGATGTTATGGATGACTGGATGCTCATCAAAAAGGTCATGCATGTAGTTACTCAAAATTAAGCTTTAGTGCCTGCATTACTTTGAACTAAATTGTTATAAATAAATTAATTTATAGCTTTGTATACTGTTTTAAAGAGATTGAATTGTTTTCAGCTTTGCAGCATAAGCTTTTTTTCTTAGGAATGCTTTTTTGTAATTTTCAGTTCTCTGCATGTCTCTATATGAAGTTGAAAAAGTCATTGTGCCTTCTTTGCAACAGATCTTTTTTTATTCTCATGAGAGGAATCATACCATAATTTGAATGATCTTTAATCTCTAATTTCTGTAAGAAAAAGATGCTTCATAGTGAGGAATTATTCACATTTCCTGAATAAGGATTTATTTTGAGAAAGTTCAATAAAGGTGTATGAATGGTGTGATGTATGTGTGATTTTTATCATTATAGCTTTGATAATACTTAATAATTCAATGAACAATTTTGGAATTTAGAATATTTGGCTTAAAAACAGAAAGTCAATTAATATAAACTTTTATTCCGGGTGTGTTTATATGACTTATATTTTCAATTCATCTGATAGAAATATGTGCAATACAAAAGCCCCTACCCCTGAAAGTACACAAGAAATGAAAAAGCCCATACAACATCAAAATGTACTTTTTTTTTCCCTATATGGCCAAGTAGTTCCAGCTAAGTTATTTTTCTCTTCATTTACAAGTTTTGTAACATTTTATACGGAGTGTTTTGACTAATACCATTGTTTGATAATGTATTGCTTTTTTTCTTTTTGCCTATAGGCCTTGAAGCAGCAAACACAGAAACGGAAATCTGAATGTGAGTGAATAACCCTTCCTAGTAACAGCCCTTAACTCAATCCTACCTAAGTCACTTCAAATCAGGTAAAGCCCTGACCCTAAGAGAAAGGACAGAAATACGTGCAGATAACAAATATGATTTTAGAAAAAAATATTACAGTCGAAGGAAACAAAATAAAATTATGAAGTAAACAAGGAAAAAAATGACAAAGAAAACATTTTTTTCCCCATCATCTCACTTCACCACCATTCCAACATCACAAAACCCGTATTTCAAATGGGCAATATTTTCATTTTGGTTGTAGGGATAACCATGAAGATAACAACAATAAACAGTTTTTGTAGCATCCCTGAGAAGATTCAATCGATCATCCATCCTTACTCAAAGTTTAGATCTAGCCTTGGTCTTGAAATCACCATAAAAAATGGTCAATTTCCAAGCGCGCTTCTAGACCTTATTCTAGTCTGAAAATGAAACTAAATAAAACCCATAAAGTTTAGAATGGCCTCTAAATGTAAATGAGCTTTACATGAGATTTCCGGCAGTAATTAGGAAAGAAAGTAGGCATCCAGAAAGTGAAAGTGAACGGGCAGTTTAGGTACACAATGTAATGGTCCATGCGGGTGATATAGGTGAGGTTCCGATAAAGATTAGATATGATATCACTGCTTAAAGTTAAATAAAGATATGATTTGGATCACTCATCTTCTCATATTAAATTTCGCAATAATGTTGTAAATGTGTCCATTGGAATTTTGATGACAGTTATCTCCAAGCTTTTTATTTTTTTTCTGTGTTTTAATCCTTTAACACAGTTTTTCCTATGAATAAAGAAGACTGTAAGCTGCTTTTATGATAGCTGTGACCTTTTATTTTTCAGTATGACATTGATTGATGAAGGAATCATTGCTTCCCTTTATCTTCAAGCCAACGTAATGGGGTCGTGAATTTGACTGCTGGTGCATTTTTCCTAAGAGCGCAAGATATATGACAGATCTGGCTCCAAAGTACATTTGCCTACCTATTTAGGAGAAAATTGACTTTTTGTTGCCCTCAAAGAAATATTGTCAAGGAAAGACACTCATGATTTCAATTCTCAAAGCGTTTGTAGAATTATTTCAACACATTGTGTCCCACTCTTACGCTTCTGAAGGTGGCTTAGAATCTCTGTGTTCAGAGACATCCTGTCTTTTGCCAATTTTCAATTTTGCTTAATCCTGTAAATTCAAATGTTATCGAGTCTTTTTTTTACTTTTTAATAAGTTTGAAGTAGGAGAAAATGTCTACAGTGGAAACCCCATAATTCGAATTGTATGGGAATGGATTCAATCTTTGAATTAAGAGTATTCGAATAAAAAAATGGGTATAACAGAGTCTAAGACTCATTGAGTGAGTGTGTGCTGAGCCTGCAACGAGCAACCCTCCCCGTCCCGCGTTGCTATCAGCATCAGTACAGATTTGCTACTGGCACGTAATTGTTAATGCATCTGCTCCCTTCTTGATTTGTTAACGCACTGATCAGTCTTTCTTGGGCAGTGACTGGCATTGCTTGCTGCTTGAGAGATGCATGTAGCACTTTGGTGATGCCTTATGAGGTGGTATCGACTTTGAATTAAGAGAATCAAATGAGAAATACTTTGAAATACGAGTCCGATTCTAACAAAGCCGAAGAGAAAAAAAAAACTATCATCTTGCAAAATTCGGTTTCTGAGAAATTCGAATAATCAGATTTCGGTTTTTGAGGTTTCCACTGTATTATGTAAAATTAGACATGCCACTTGGGCTTCTAATTCTTATTGCCTGTTTCAAATATTTGCAAATCAATCTCTGGTCATCACAAAAATGGCATAACTTAGATTCAGGACTGCGGGTTGAGAATTCATAATTTACAAGCAAACCTTGTTTTTAGTGTTAGAAAAACCTAGCTTGGAATCCTTGTGCTGGATCATGTCTACTCTAGTATTCATGAGATGTCAGAAGACAGACACAACACATCAAAATATTCTTTCAGTGCAGCACCAGTTTAGTTATCTAACCTCCATCAAGTAATCCTCTCCATCTATTAATATAGTGACAATAACAAATTGATAGTAACATTAAACATATTGAAAAGAATGGCTGGTACGCACAAATGAAATGATGCCCACAAGCTACATCTTACAAATTTGCAATAGGTTAATGTTGTATTGAGCTTAATATAAGATCAATGTTGTACATCATATTTTTCATTTCTTACACGCATTACTGCTGACAGAAAGGATGCTACATGTACTTGCATGCAAAAGAAGACCACAGAATACAAATTTGCCATATTTTTAAGAAAGCGTGAGTTTAGACATGGTACTGTCAAATAAGTAAGCTGGGGAGCGTCAATTTAGGCAAAAATTTATTAGTAGTGGTTAATGTAAAATATGCAGAATTATTATTAACTTATTTGCTTTGGGCCAGTCATACCTCATCTGTTATGGCAAAGCAGAGTATTGTAAAGGAAAAAAGGTACTCATCAGAATAAATGCATCTTTTGTGTGCACTTCAGCTTGATGTGAAAACCCTGTGATCACTACGTGAATTTATTACAAGCATTTTAAACTGGCCTCAGCTCCCAGCTTTTTTTGTGATAGAAAAAGTATGTCTTGTTAAGTGGACTGCTTTGTATAATTATTTTATATTTATCCCATTTTTGGACCAGATTCTTGTGTAAAATTGTATTTTGAGGCAGCCAAGGTAGTTAGAAGCAAGTCAGACTTCTGTTTTATTTATTCATTGGCATCATAAAAAGGCCAGCATAAAGTAATTTTTACTTCTTTGTCAAGATTTACAATGCGTTTCATTCAAGAGCATGAGGCAAAAGGCCATTAATAGATTTATAGCTTTAATGGGCTTGTGGTCAAAAAGATCTTTAGCAGCCTGTGCCCACATCACTGTAAATGCCTAATATTTTGTGTTCAAGATTTTTAAACTTGTTCTCATTTACTTTTAAACCAATTAAGATTAAAAAGGGATTTTTTTTCCCTTTTCATTGGTGAAAAGAGGAGATTTTTTTGTTTAGTTGTTACTGGTGTTTTTTAAAATTCATTTGTCCAGTATTTGAGGCCTCTCGCAGTTGGAAATCTCTTTCTTTTCCCCCCTTTTTTTTGTTTGTACAGCATATGCTTTACAAAATTTAAGCACCTGCGGTAACATAATTTTTAAACATATTAAAATAAATGTTGAATTCTACTGCAATTTTCCATGATTTGCGTCATGCAAAGTTTGAAAAGGTTTTGATACCTCTTTATCAATTTTTTTTGCACCAACCAGAGCTTAATTTGTAAAATAATTAAGAAACCTAAAAGGCGTGATCTCACGTTTTGGTTGTTAAGAATACTGTATGAAACTAATTCATAGCTTTTTTTTTTTCTTTTTTGGCCTGAAAAATTACGCTTACCATATTTTTTACTCATTCATAACAATTTTTTTTTGTTAGTTTTGGGCATGATTATTCATCTTATTTCATGATGATTTACACAGAGAACCCTTGCTGCTGAGGATCTGGAAATAATTTGAGCGCTCAAGGCTGGGCTTTTTTGGATATTTTTTTAAATTTGTTAAAAAAAAAACAAAAATCTTATCCATCTTTATCAAATTCTGAGACATATAACTACAACACATGCTGGTTTGAATAATTAAATAGCAAAAGGATATCTGAAGAGATGATTGTTTTTTTTTTCTCTAAAACACCACAAATTTTCATGTTGAAAATTAGATCTAGATCTAGATTTGGAATTATCCTCCTCTGAATCACTACTTTCATCAATTTCTGGATTGTATCATCTTCACTCACTTCTAGATCACTATCTCTTTCATTTGAGTGCTCAAATACTTCAAAAACGTCTGTTCTTCCTGATATATAACTCTATTTAGAAATTACTATTAGTTTAGATCTAATAAATTTCTCTTTCCAACCTCTGGAGCAGTAGCATCCCTTTCCGTCATTAAAAAAAATGTGAAGGCTTATCGGTACGAAACTTTGCATGGACTAGAGGAAATGGTTAAACCCTCACGGACTTTTACCATGGCTTTAGCGGGATTAATGTAGGAGCTATTGGGGAGTCAAAGTCCATCCCGGAGGGAGGACAGGAAACGCTCCTGCTAACAAGAGGCCTATCTCATCACAGTAATTGGAAACATATAATCATTTTTTTCTTTGCTAAATCCAAATGTATAAACTGTGGTTAGATAGGCTCGTTTCTAAATTATCTTCGTCATTTTAAAATTCATAAAGGGGATGTTGTCTTGTTTTCTTTTTAATCCTCAATATGTAGTATTAGTTTACTACATGTTGTATATCCTAGAGGCACACAAAGCAGAGGTGACAATGAAAAAATAAAAGACCAGAATCACCTGTAGTCTAAATAAACATAAAAAAGGTAAGGAAAAAAGTATGTTAGAGTAGAGGTGATAAAGTAAGATAACCTGTTCGTCTATGAAACCTTTAAACTGTATTTTTCATCTTCTCATTTATTTAAATCAATTGCAAATTATATGAACACAATGTCTATATTTGTATGAATTTCTCATTAAGTATGTTTATGACAGTTTTATTTTCAATGAAATTTCGATCTACTGTGACCCATTCAGCACTTTTTAATGGAATCTGGCTGAATTGAATAAACAAAAAATGTCCTGTGTGAGCTTTTGTTGAGCCTAATATATAATCTATATTTATTTATTTGTTTGTCTCTGAGCATTATAGATCTAGGTCGAGTAAACAAGCCTTTCAGGCTTTTTCAGTCATTATATGAGACTGTCAAAGGAATCAGATATGATGGCAGGGAAAAAAAAAGTGGGATTGTTATGAAAAATTCTTCCTAATTTTATGTTTAACAACTGGGACAGTGGTAGCCTGTATTGTGAAATACGACTTCTTGCATTGATGAGTAAATTACAAAGTGAAAAAGGACTAGGCTAATTCGACAGAAAAATGTTGCCAGAGAAGACATGCAATGAGGCATTAAATTGATCTTTCTTAATGCAGCTGATTTAACTATTAAATCACTTTTGACAAAACCAGAAAATATACAGGATCTGCAGTATATATATACTAGCACCAAAAGCATACCTTTCAAACATATGTGATGAGAAAAAAATTTTCTGCATTCAGCGTCAGTGTAAGTCTTGCATATTATCACAGCAACTGTCATCAACACTTACCAAGCCTTTTGTGCAGTTTCTTAGTTATTGGGTCATAACTTTTTATGATTGTGAGGGAAACTCCTTCAGTCATTAAAATTGAAAAAAAAGACTTGACAAACGAAACTTTTTATGCTTTGAAACGTGAAATAACTAATACTTGCCCAAAGTCTTCAAGAAATTTACAACTAGATCTGCCTCGCATTGTGAAAGTGATGACCATAGATCAAACTGAACAAGTTACTCCAATCAAAAACTAAAAAAATGTTTTGCCATTCTTTTCAAATCCAGTATCGTAAAAAACTTTTGCATTGATAGCATGTGTATATGTACAATCATGTCTGTTCCTAATCTTGCTTTTAAACTTCTCTGTATATGGGATGAAGGTGTTTCCATGGTGACATTATAATATGTTCTGCCTAGGCTTAATCTGTACCATTCTGCAGAATTGTGTTTCATTTATTGCCAAGAGGGGATTGCAAGTAAATTAATAGATCATCTGAGATTAGGTGGGAGGGGATGGGGGCTCTTGACAATGTATAGTGCTTGTTTTTAAGAGAGTTGGGATCGATAGAGTATGAAAAAGTTCTATCTTCTGGATCAATTTGCCATAGTATTCTTTCATTGTAGATCCACATACAAATGGCTACCATTTAGGACCAGAGAGAATAGTTGACTCTTTTTTACTTTAACCTAAATGAGATTACCTTTTTCCAGATTGCAAGTGGAACAACCTGTAGAACACTTGTGTCTTATATACAATGTAGTTTCATCCATTGTAAAAAAATATGAGCAATTCTCAAAAGGTCAATAGCAGCCTAGTACAGTAGTAGGAAGATTTCATGCACATTTTTTTACGATTTCAAAAAGATTTTCTAACAAAAAATGGTAATGTATTCTTGCAAGCATGTTGAGATAGCAGGTATAGTTTGAAATCACATAATTCAATTCTGTTCAGTTTTCTATTGAATCAGTTACCATTACCATTTCACCTATAAAAAACATCACATAACATACTGGTGTTTTTGAGGGGTTGTTTTTACAAAGTGGCCAACGATGTTCGTAAAACCCATATACGTTTATTTTTCATTTTTTTCATCATACAGTAGCTTTTCACTTAACAGAACTGACAGAGAACAAAATTCCTTTTAAATCTGATCTTTAATATGTGCTTTTGGATGCTATGCTCTATGTCATTTAGAGGCCTATTTTAAGCACAGCAGGTCAGCTGTTATAAAAGCCTAGCTAGCTTGTTATATGCTTTTACAGAAAAGAGTGTTAAAAAGAATTCACTTCCCTATAGTAGGGGCAATTCATTTCCATTTCTGTCATCGCTGTCGTAGGGTAATGTCCAGAAAAAAGTTCCTGACCATAACGTCCAGAAGGATTTAAGGCCCCATATAAATCTGAACAGCCGTTTTGGACACTTTTGTTTTAAGTACTTGTTTCAAAAAATTTAATCATTTGATTTTGAGATAAATACTAAATACTAAAGACTGGGCTTTAACATGGTTCTTCTGACATTATGACGCAAATAGGTCCATTACTACTGTTTCTTACGAGGATTTTAAAGTCTATTTTCAACTGTTTCTTAATTCTATGGTGGGAGAAGTTTTTAAATTAGTTTCGGTTTGATTATTATTTTACAACAATGTGTGAACTCATGCAGATCGATGTTCTTCACGATCTTCCTGGTATTACAATGACAAAAAAATTATGTCACTATAACATCTGGAAGAACAAAATGTTGGCAGATTCGTTTGTTGAATCTTAACCAACATTATAGATACTCTAGACTCAAACTCTTAATGAGGAACCAACAACGCAGTTTACATTGAAGTCTAAATCTATTTCAAAGCTGCAAAAGCAAAATTCTGGAACATTCTTCCCAACGTTACAATGACAGATGTTAATGTTAAGTCAGTGTAACATGGGGAAGAACAAAGTGCGTACTTATTTGTACACTCCTCGTCATTACTGTAGATCCATTAGACTCTAGCTCTTGGTGAGGAATCAAAATGCAGCCAACTTACACAGAACTTTAAATAATTTTAAAAGCTCCAAACACAAAATTGTGGAAGTCATCAGTAAAGATCAATCTGTATTGATGAAAACCAGTATATAAGACTATTTCTGTGTCACTGTCAATCTTCAACTGTTCTTCAATCCTAAGTTGAATAAATTGATCGGTGCATGCCTTTAAGTTTGGTAATTATTTGCAACAATTTGTGAACTAACAAGTTCTTCAAATCTTCCAGATGTTACAATGACAGAAAATTGTGTTGCCATTCCACCCAGAAAGACAAAATGCTCATTGATTAATTTTTAGAACCCTAATCAACACAGTAGACCTTCTAGACTATAACTCTTGGCTAGGATCAAATGCAGTCTGCTTAAAATTACATGTAAATGTAAATAATTTTAAAAGATGCAAACAAAAATAATTCTCATTGTTACAAACAATGACACAAAGTGAATCCATTTACTACCATAAATTATGAGTCTCGTTTATAGTAAATTAAGGTGCTGTGCTTGATGATCTGTTAATGGATTTAAATTGAGAGGTCATGCCTAGTTCTGTTCCAAGGCCTGTTGACCAGTGCGCGTGTATTTTCTTCTCAATCTAACAAAAAAGTCAACATACCAACCTGCAACTCAAAGAGCTGACTCACCCCACAATAAACGTCAACAAGAGAAGTAGAGATAAATTGTTAGTAGCCATCAATGAAAACTGATGATAGGAATGGAGAGGGGGTTGTCATTGGTCCTTTTTTTTATTACCAAATATGTGAGACCTCTCTGAGAAATTTTTCTTCATCAATATATGTCTGTATTTCTCAAATTTAGGTTAATTGAGGTTGTGAAATGTTGAAACTTGAACTTCTATTTTTTGATAATCCATAAATTTTTAACATCACAAACTATACTTCTCATAACTTATTTTGATTCAACTTTAACTGTCTACATAATTTAAGATTATATAATACAGTGGAAACCTCAAAAACAGAAGTCTGATAATTAGAACTTCTCATAAACCAAATTTTGTAAGAGGATAGGTTATATTTTTCTCTTTGGCTTTGTTAAAATCAAACTCGTATTTCGAAGTCTTTCTGGTTTGCTCCTGTTAATTTGAAGTCAATACCACTCCATAAAGCATTACAAAAGTACTACATGGATCTTTTGAGTAGCAAGCACTGCTAATCACTGCCTGAGAAAGGCTGATCCGTGCGCTAACAAAGCAAGGAGAGAGCTGATTCACTAAGAAAAGAGTTCTAGTACAGTAGTATTAACACTAATCTAGTAGCAACATAGAGTTGCTCGTTGCAGACACAGTATACATTCAGTCAATGAGTCATAGATTCAGTACAAAGTTTTAATCTATTCCCATACAATTCGAATTATGAGGTTTCCACTGTACTATGTTTTAAAATTTTCTTTCATGTTACCTCTATGAGTCAGGTACATTGCTCTTTTCTTCTGGCAGCTATGAATAACAAAGAGCAACATTAAAAAAAAAACACTTATGATTGCTTTATACATTTTTTCATAATATAATAAACAAATAAATGACTTATCTAAAAACAACATCATCTCCGACCAAAAAGGAACTTTGCCTTGACTGTACGGGGCACATGTCTGATTGTCAAAGACACTCTTGTGTCTCTCTGTAAAGTCTCTCCTATTGACACTGGATTGGATAAGTGCTGGAGATTAACAATCTTGTTTGTGATTGTGTCATGAGTTTGTTCAGCAATGCCATGGAGATGCTGTGTGTACATTTCTCCGCACACCAAAACGAGACTGCGACGCTCTAGCAAAATGGACAGGAAATGACGATCCTCTGAATTACTTGAAGGCGAATTCTTGCCCTGCTTTGCCTCAGGAGGTTCTGTTTGTCCACTATACTCTTTAATTACATTTTCATCTTCTTCAACTTTATGATTGTATCCATTAACTTCAGAACCAGTGCTTACACATTCAGGCTTTTGCTGAATACCATCTAGGTGATAATAAAAGTCTAGCAAAGTATGTGATCCAAGACTGATGGTAGATACCACTGGATAGAACAATGGACCATCTTCATGAGGCTGGAAAAAGGCACAACAGAAGGACAATGTTAGCAAATAAAACTTAGAGAAATACTTGGTGGAAATGAGAGTAGTTTCCATAGTATTGAATTAGGATGATTATTTACAGAATGACAAATATTCATAATTATTGAACCAAATACAGAGGAGTACTTATAATACGATCACATTAAAAAAAATTATGTGCAACTACTCACCAATATTCAAAGTTGAGAGATTTTTTAAAGTCAAAAAGCATTCAACATTTATAGTGAATTTATAGCTGATTTGATAAATGTTAGAAATAAAGGGCAAAGGTACCAGGCTTTTAGCATCGACTGATCTTGATGTATCATTGTATTATGCTAGTGAATACAATGTAGTTGTAGTGACACTGAAAATGGGATTTTCAAATAAAATGAGAGAACCTGCAATTTTACTTCGGAAAAAGAAGGTGGTACTATAAGCACATTAAAGGACTATTGGGGAATGTGATGAAATGCTTTCATTGCAATAGCCAATTAAAGTTTAATATAAACACTAACTTTTGCTTTTTGTCCATTTTTTCATTTTCATTTGCTATTCTCTCTCTCTCTCTCTCTCTCTCTCTCTCTCTCTCGCCTTTTTTCTAAGAATGAAGGTAAACATAAAAGTTAAATGAACTTCAATATCAATTATAATGAGTACATGTAACTGATTCCACTGTAAAAACGAAAGAAATAAAAACTCTCTCTCCCTGTCACTGTCAAACTCAGTATTTCCATTTTTCCCTGATTTTTTTTCATGTTTTTATAATTCTCACCTGCAATTACATAGTGTACATTAAGAATCAAAACAGTTATCTGAAATATTTCACAATCTCATCCATCCTTTCTATTTGTATAAGCCTACATATCTTCACAAAAGATGCTTTTCATTGGTTACCATAATCATCATTCATCCAGATAACCTGCTGACTTGCTCTGTGTTGCCATTAAAGATCGATTCATTATGCATAAAACTGTGATTTATTCCTCTTTATCAGTCAATGTCAAGAGATTTTTATATTATCATTTTAGTCGCAAGATTCTATTCGCCTTTCTGCATCCAGCACTATTGCTTGATGAAATAGTGAAATACTAATATACTACTACTGTACTGGTACTAATTGATATATCAACACTTCAAAAATACTGAAGTCACCATTCACCATTTTGCTGACAATTGTCATGATTTGGCACAGATTTTATAATATTTAAGGGATAAATTTTTTTATATAGTCTAATTGAAGCTATCTTCCTCCATAACTATTATTATAAAGTACAGTTTAAAAGATCAAAGGACAAATCACATTTGTAGTTTTAGTAACTACTAAAAGGATTACAAAGTACAATTGTTTTTTTTTTTCTTTACATGAATTTGACTGGACTGAGTCTTGAGACACTTTCTTCTCCAAATAGACTTTTCATGCTGTAAGATAAACAATGGGATCACCTTGAAATGCTGTTTAAACCTTCAACTGATTTCAAAATTTGTAAAACTTTATACCCTTTCAATTTTGGTCAAAGGTGTTAACTATTTTTCAATTCAATCTTTATTCACATTTTCTTATATAGTGGACTACACCTTGTACTAAATTAACTAATTCAGTTATTTTTATGAAGGTTCTACAAATACAATGGAAGTAACCAAACAAAATCAAAGTACTGGTACTACTACATAATTATCTCCCTTGTTTTTATCCTATGAATGCAAAGATGTGCAACAGAATCCAGTCACTTTAAGTTTACTCTCCCAATCCACTATTCAAGCTTCCTGGGTTTTGGATCTTTGATCCTGTACCTGTTTTCTCATCCTTAGGCTGTATGTCCTCTACCAAACTGTTCCCTTCCTCATCTACATTCATTATTTTCTCTCTTTGTGTTCATACTTTGCAATACCCAACCCCTATTAAGTATTATCCAGCACAATGTAGCCTATTTACTGCCACAGTGCCAGCCATACACAATAAGCTAAGAGTATTTCTTGTTAGTTGACAGAGGACCATTTGATTGAATTTCACCTAGATTTCTAGCTCTAGACTTGTGCTTTTTTTGGTCTGAGGGTAGGTTGGAGATAAGTTTGTTTGATGCAAGTTATTTCAAGAGAGTCAAAAAAGGTAAACAAAAAAAAATTGAGTATTTTTCTCTGTTCATGAAATCCAAAAATGTCTACACAATAAAGCCAGCACAGACAAAAAAAAAAGAAGAAATTATGACAATGTTCTTATAATTTAATGTTGCACTTAAAAAAAGTTTCAATATTCTCACCATGATGCCTTGACCAGGAAGATATTCATTGACAAGAACATGATTTGGCGCTCTTCCCTCAAACAAATTCAACTGTGACAGTTTATTAATGTATGTTTGCAGCCACTGGATGATTGCAGAATATGAATAAATATAATCAGTTAAATAAAAAATGGATGCACGCCAAATGAAAAAGTACATGTAAATCAACAATTTGATCTACTAATTTCTCCTAATTCGACAGAATTTTCACTATGTTTAGGTATCTAAATCATCTAAAATGTCATTTAATTTTTAGCCTAGCCTCATGAGTTAAATATAAAGATCTGTGTAGTGAGTGGACCAGTGCAACTTAAGACAGGTGTTTGTGTGAGAAGAAATGGGAGGGGTGTTGGATGCGCAGGGAAGACCGTAGCTAGACAAGCACCTTTGTATGCATGCGTGAGAGAGAGAGAGTGAGGGGGGAGGAGAGGAGGAAGGGGGGCTGGCACCTTGGGCCTCGAGCCCAATGCTAGTACTGTCAGTCTTGCCCACAGAATGTTTTGGATTAGGGGAGGGGAGGTGTGCAATGGTTCTAAACTAGTTATGGAATGAGTTTTATTAGTATTAAAACTAAAAGCGAGGCTAAACTGAGTCCTCTTTATCATCCCTTCATTATAGAGCTATAAGTCATTGTTGAGATTTTAGAATTTAAAAATTTTAATATTGTCTTCTAATTCGACACAATTTTGTTGGTCCCTATAATGTCGATTTATCAGGTG
Organism: Elysia crispata; assembly: GCA_033675545.1. Classification (NCBI taxonomy): domain Eukaryota; kingdom Metazoa; phylum Mollusca; class Gastropoda; family Plakobranchidae; genus Elysia; species Elysia crispata. The sequence goes on from JAWDGP010006922.1 coordinate 250,479, forward strand.
CACACTGTATTAAGAATATAACCCATGCTTTTCATCAGAACTAGAATGAAGTATATACATGTCTACTTATACATGAATATTGGGGGTTTTTTGACTTAGAAAATTCTGAGAAATATCATTTGCAGTAGGCAATCATCTCTACTCAAAAAATTTAACGCATCTTTGGAAAAATAAATGCTTTCAAATGCTTAAAAGATCACAAAAATCTAGAGACAAATTAAGTTCTATATTACACAACCACAATAAATTGTCCCTACTAATGTTTTAACATCATTTACACTTAGAGATAACTCAAGTACAGTGGAAGCCGCTTTAAGTCAACACCACACTACGGTCCCGTTTTTTTCCTTCTTTGTTTAAGTAACTGATTTTTGATAAAGTCAACGGCTTCGGGACATTTCTGCTTAAGTCAATACCTTGAGGTGGATAGGAAAAACTGAAACCCATAAACGCAAGATGTATAGGGGTGCGTGGGTGGGATATAACTCTTTGTTTGTAAACCCAATCACTGTGTATTAATAGCATGCTTGACAAGGCCTGCTAAGTTAGTGTGGTCTTGCACGGTTATTTCAGCAACAAATAAGGGTGCGTAGAGCGTTGACGGGATGGAGGCTATGTGTGTCTAGATATACCTAACTTATATTTGGCTCGCGGTATTTGTGGTAAACAGTGTCTTCTCCCCACTGCCGCTCCTCTTAAACATCCTTTTCAGAGCCTCCAATAATAATAAATTTTTTTTTAAAAATCAGGCCATTTTTTTACAGGAGGGGGGGGTGAAAACAAAACGAAAGTCTCAAGCCCATACTTAGAAGAGGGTAAAGCTGAAAAAATATAGCAAGAATTGTAGGTATGTAAGCATATTTTGTTTAGTACATCAATTTGTTTACATCAACCTCTTTTCAGACTTCGCGTAGTTTTTCTTTGCCTAAACAACTTGTATAAAATTTTATTTGCCACGCTATAACTATAGTATAACTTTAAGTAACGCAATGAAGTCACTGCAAAGGGCACAATCAAAAGTAATGAAACGGAGGCAACCTATTTTTAGACTTGTTTCCTGGAAATGGATTAAGTCAACGTTGCTTAAAATCAACACTTTTTTATGGTCCTGAAGAGTTGACTTTAAGCGGATTCCACAGTAATAAATTTTACTTCATTATAAAAATTACTTAGGATATTTTTTTTTACTTCACTTGTACAGTGTGCCAGGTCAGCTGGCTCTGAGAAAGCAATATTTTACTCTGCTGGCGTGTAGGAGGTCCTTGAGCAAGACCCAGTTCCCACACAACCCCTCCCCTCTCCTTATCAGGGTTACAAGCAGGTGGTGGATTACTGCTAGGCAATTGTCAAAATGTCACTAATGGCAATCCACTCAAGCTGACCAAGCAGATGAACCCAGCTTATAGGGCAATGGTTGGGTAGAACAGCCAGTTATATGTACTGCTCCTATGGAAGGGAATTGCAACCAACCATAGATATCTTTGCAAAGAACAATCATGACTAAACACAATTCAAGAAAGAAAGTAAATGGCGGGAAGGAGTGGTCTGCGACAGGCATGTCAGTCTTGTCAGGAAAAGATTGTCATGCCACAGGTGACACCTGATCACCATCAAGTGTCTGTGCACAAAATGAAATTTAAAAACAAAGAATAGCAATGCTACAAAAGGGAAAGTTGAACAACATCAAAGCAGAAATCAAAAGAATAGAAATTAATATTCTAGGAAGGAGAGAATTGAGATGACCTGCTGCAGAAAAGATAACATCAGGAGCTTTTGAAATATCTATTCAGGAGGTGCAGAACATAAGAGAGGAGGCTCTATTAAAATCCAACCAGATCCTTAAAAAAAATATTGTGTGGCTGTTCAAAATAAATTTGAAGTCTTAGGAGAAGCTGAAGAAGGGGATTATAGGCCAAGAATGGCCAGTAAAGCCCAACCCCACCTCCACGCGATGCTGGCTGGATAGCGCTAACGGGGCAATGGCAAAGTGGGAAAAGAGAGGTGACTGACAGCCATGAAACAACAGGATATAGCCGTAGCGCCCAAGTCTGCAGACCTGCGACAGTACAGCTTGAGCTTTTTTTTTTTTTTTTTTTTTTTTAAGATCTAGATTTTATTCCTGATAGCAAAGGCAAACAGCCCTCCCCAGACCTATAGAAACGGCGGATTAGGCGGATGAAATCACATACTTGATTCAACGGCTAAGAAGACGGACCCCCCAGATATGGGATTCAAAGTACCCTGCTGCCTTGCAGGTTGACCTGGAAAGGCCAAAGGCTAGAGGAACAAACCTTGACCCCAAAGTACGCCGAAATCGGAGAGCTTCGACCGAAAGGTGCACATAGTACATCAAGGCGTAACTGCCGAGGATGCAAACGGTAGCCCACGTACCAACTCGATATGATGCTTAGAAACTACGACTCAAGTCATGGTGCTTCATCTGTGGAAAGCCAGGCAGAGGAAGTGCCGGGCTCTCTGCCTCGAAGGAGCCCACCCAAAGCTACTGGTGAAACCAAACATAAACTCAAAATACTCCAGTGGAACTGTGAAAGCATTAGAAATAAGAAGCTGCAACTAATAAACAAGCTACAGAATGCTGATATCGACATAGCTTGCCTACAAGAATCACATCTGCAGCCGCACCAAAAACATGGAAACCGCTTCATTATTAGAGGCTTTCAAACATTTAAACAGGACAGGAAAAATGGCCCAAAAGGAGGGGTAATCACTCTAGTAAAAAACGATATCCCAGCCTCAGAAGTCAGGGTTGAGACAGGAGACAGAGCAGAAATGGTCGGAGTCAAAATCCATCTCCACAACAAAGAAATGCTCATATACAACTGCTATTGCCCCCCGACAAAAGAGCACATCCTACATGCCATGAGCATCAGCGAGCACTGCATGGTGGTAGGAGATTTCAACAGCCACTCACCCAGCTGGGGTTATACTGTACAAGACGCCAGAGGAGAGGAAGTTGAAGACTGGCAGACAAACTCAAATCTCCTGCTTCTCAATGACGCTGAAGACCCTCCAACTTACTATTCGAGAAGCTGGCTGACAACATCAACCCCAGACCTGGCCTTTGCCACAGAAGAAATAGCTTTAAAAACCAGCAGAAAGGTAGAGGACCAGCTAGGAGGCAGTGACCACAGGCCAATCACCCTGACCATAGACAAACTGATCCAAAGAAGAGAAACACCCAGTTTTACAAGATGGAATTACAAAAAGGCAAACTGGGACCTCTTCCAACTAGCCACTAACGAGATGTCCCAAGCTATAAATGCACGCAGTCACAAAGTAGATAGAACAGCCAGATACATTACAGAAGCAATACTAACGGCCGCCAAAAAAACCATACCAAGAGGAGCACGGAAAAACTATCGGCCATTCTGGACTGATGAACTCGAAAAACTAGAAGATGAAGTCAACAAAATAAGAAAGGATGCTGAAGAAAACCCAAATATAAACAACAATATAAAGCTTAAAGAAACAACAGCTAGACTCAGAAGAGAAACTATATCAACTCAGAGAAAAGGATGGCAAGAAAAGACAGTCAGCCTCAACCTCGAAAAAGATGGAAGCAAACTAGGGAATCTAGTGGCAACCCTAAATGGGGAGAAATCCAAATCAGGGCCAATAGTTCTGGAAAAAGAAGGCACAACAGTGACGGGCAAAGAAGCGGCAAATGTATTTATCAAACAATATGCAGGAGTAAGCGATATAGAAATAAATAAAGACAGACGAAGACAAGTAAATCTTGACATACTAGAACTAAAAGAGGCATCCCATGGCCTAAAAGATACTGAAATGGACAGAAAATTCACAAATGAAGAACTAGAACAAGCCTTAAGAGAACTCAAAATGAAGAAGTCACCTGGCCCAGACCAGGTCACAAATGAGATGTTGGTGAACTTGGGGAATGGAATGAAAAGAAAGCTCCTCCAACTATTTAACACAAGCTGGAGGTCAGGAAGAATCCCACAAGCCTGGAAAGAAGCCACCATGACTCCCATTCACAAACAAGGGAAAAGCAAGGATAAAGCAGAAAGTTACAGACCAATCAGTCTTTTAAGTTGTCTCTGCAAAACCATGGAACGGATGGTCAACACAAGACTAACCTGGTATTTGGAAAACAACAATATCCTGATAGAAGAACAGGCAGGTTTCAGAAAAGGAAGATGCACAGAAGATCAAATCACTCTAATCTCTCACAGTATTGAAGATGGCTTTCAGGAGAAGAAAAACACAGTTGCAGTATGGATCGATATGGAGAAGGCATTTGATAGGGTTTGGAAAAAGGGATTATCATACAAACTACAAAAGTATGGAATTACAGAGAAAATGCATCAGTGGATAACAGAATACCTTAGAAAGAGAAAAGCGAGAGTAAAAATTCAAGAGCACTTAAGCCGTTGCCACACCCTCAAAGAAGGAGTCCCTCAAGGCAGTGTTTTATCCCCAACCCTCTTCTCAATATACATCAATGACATCCAGTCAGTTATACCAAAGGGAGTCAATGCAGCACTCTATGCTGATGATCTGGCTATATGGACAACTGAAGAGAATATTGGAACTGCGAAAGTGAGACTACAAAATGCACTAGAGAATCTAAACATGTGGACACAAGATTGGATCATGAAAGCCAATGTAAAAAAAACAACCTTCACCATTTTTACATTGTCAACGAAAAAACCTACTGTGACCCTTACACTAGATGGTCAGAAACTAATAGAAGAGAACAACCCTAAATACCTTGGCATAACCTTCGACCCAAGACTCACATGGAAAACTCACATTGACACTTGCCACCAAAAAGGATTAACCAGAACATGTATCCTAAGAAAATTAGCTGGATTAGAATGGGGAGCTGACTCAAATATTCTAAAAAAGACCTACACAGGCTATGTCCGACCAGTCTTGGAGTATGGTGTAAGATCATGGGGGTATGGCAGCCAAGAGCAACGTACAAAAGGTAATCTCCGTGCAAAACCAAAACCTTAGAATCATCACAGGGGGTATGAAGTCCACACCAATACGTATAATGGAGAGTCAAAGCCAAATAGAATCCATGCTCGATCGAAGAGACAAGAAACTTTTGACTGAGCGGACTAAATACAAAGCACAGCCAACCAGCAAAATGCACAAGCGTATCAACAATCTTAACAAAGGAAGACTGAAAAGAAGCAGCTTTGCCAAAGAATCAAAAACTTATTGAAACAGAAAATGAAATTATTCAAGAAATAAAAAACCTCACACCGCTGGAAACACATGCCCCCACACCGCCATGGGAAAAACAACCCCAAATTGAAATACGGAGCCACATAAGAACTATTGAAAGTAAACATAAGCACTCAGATTTGGAACTGAAAGATTTAACATCCACCTACCTAAACGAAAACTTCCCAAAAGAAGAATGGATAAGGGTTTATACAGACGGATCAGCAGAGAATGCAGTAACAAACGGGGGTAGCGGAGTATACATAGAAATGCCAGATGGAAAAACAACTGAAAGCTCCATACCGACTGGGATACATTGTTCCAACTATAGAGCCGAGCTGGAAGCTATCATGGAAGCACTCACCATTCTAGGGAGGATTACACCATCCATACCCCAAGCTAAAGCAGTCATACTGAGCGACTCTAGGTCCGTCCTAGAAAAGCTGGAAGTTTTAAGAGGAGCAGAAAGACAACAACTGGCTAAGGGCTTCAAGAATGCGGTACAAAATACCCAGTCCCTGGTCATACAATGGATCCCAGCTCACTGTGGAATAGAAGGCAATGAAAGAGCAGACAGCCTGGCGAAAGAAGGATCACAACTGGAGCAGATAGAAAGAGACCTCATGTACAGTGAAGTTAAGACATAATAAAAAACAGTATGAAAAACAAGTGGAAAGAGAGCCACCCGGAATTTAACAGACAAGATGGAGTGCACTAACTAGACAGACGCGGTCAAACCACTATTTTTAGACTCAGGACTGGACATAACCGACTGAGGCACCACATGAACAGAGTTTTCAAAGTTGGAGAGACAAATCTCTGCTCTTGTGGAGAGGCGGCAGAAACGGCTGAACATGTGCTACAGAACTGCCAAACATATGACGCCCTCCGACAGTCCATATGGAATGAGGCTGTGGACATGACCACCAAACTTTATGGACCCCCTCATGAGTTGGAGAGAACGGCAGCCTTCATTGCCAAGGCCGGGATTGCAGTTTGATACCCAAAGCATCCGAGAACAAGAAGAAGAAGAAGGAGAAGAAGAAGGCCAAGAATGGCTAAAGTTCAAAGAAGCAGTGACAGAAGCAGCAATGGAACAAATACCAAGAGTTCAAAGGAAAACAAAACAAAAAAGTATGATTGAGGATATTTTGAAACTCATGGAAAAGAGGAGGCACATAAAAAATAATGTTGAAAAATAAGAAACATTGCATAAAGAAATCAGAAAAAATGTGATGAAGGCAAACAGAAGTAGATCAATGACAAGTGCTAACATCAAACTATACTACAGAAGTACAGAGCAGGCAATGTACAAGAACATTAAAGAAATCTCAGAGAAGGAAATCTGCTTATCCACAGGATACCTTAAGTCAATAAACAGTGGCATCATTATGGGAAAAACGAATCCCAGGCAAAGGGGCAGAGTACATAAGTGAACTTTTTGAAGACCACAGAAACACAATGTAGTGTATTGGTTTAAATACAACAAAATACAAGGTAGATAGACTAAGAAGTTTCGTTCAAGACCACGCTTTATTTTTATTCTTTGTTTACATCGCCATTGCTCAATATTACGAAACTAACTGGCCAGGTTTTTGTATCATGCCTGTTAAGCCTATCGTGGCCATACTAACTATATAGTTGCAAGAAATAGAATTAATACGTATATCACACACAATGTGTTGAAACACAGTTTTGCTGGATCAACTACAAAGAAACCAAACAGTATCACTCATAAATATCAAAGTTCATACATAAACGCCAGGCAACCTTTTTCTGCCATGTGATGAGAAGAGAGAAACTGGAATATCTTGTGACAACTGGAATGATCGAGGGAAAACGCAGCAAGGGAAAACAGTGAAAAAAGATACTGGATAGACTAACAAAGTGGCTAAAAGTAGGATAAGTGACAGATGCACTAAAACTAAGTCAAAGCGACAAGAGATCAAGATGCATGGAAGGCTATGATCATCTATGCTACACAGCAGAGCACCTGATTGATTGATAATCACATAGCTGTCAAATTTTGAAAAGACAAATACAGATTTTTAGCGAGTTAAATGGAATTATTCTCTGCAAACCTAGTGGATGATAAAACCCATTAATTACAGTTATCAATATTGACATTAACACAAGCTTAATTTAACATTTACAAACTTACCTGTCACTAATAAAATATTGTAAAGTTTATATAATTTTCTCTCCTTATAACTTTAACAGATGCACCATTGAAGCAAGCTGTTAGCGGTCCACCACCCATGTACTTTTATTTCCCATTAGCTGGATACTACTGAATACGTACTTTTTATCACCGATACGGACAGACGTACTCAGAAGCCCAAATACAGACTAAATACGTATTATACATACTGTTTGGCGGCTATTTTTAGAACGACACCTCACTGGGCATTTAGCCTTATAAGTCTATCACTGGAGTTTACTGTATGAAGCTGGAAAATGCAACCATTTTTTGTCCTAGAGGCAGTCACTTAAATTGATGTAGTAACCTATATAGTCAATGAGTTTATTTCATTGTCACCTTGCCTTAGGACATGACTGAAAAGATGAGATCTGACAGCACCATCAGATAAACCATTCTAAGATTTGAACACAAAAATCTCCCTTTTGTCAGTCAACTATTTCATCATTCTTTCTTTAACCAATAAAAATTCTACTCACAAATATCTAACAAAGAGTTCAAAAGGGTATAAGAATTGGCATATTCTGAACAAAATCAATGATACACATGAGTATGGCATGATTTAAAAAAAAATATAAATTCTGCAACAAATAGCTGAGAATTTCACCTCTGGTAAAGCTTCAGCCACCATTCCCTTGGGCTGTGGTAAACCACCTGAAATAAATAAAAAAAAAAAAAATATATATATATATATATATATAAAGGACATTAATGACAATTGATCTTGTCTGATTTTAGATCAAATTAAATGGTAAGTCTTGTGATATGAGGCAAAGTGAGGGGAATAATTTGCTGCTTTCGGTAAAGTTGCTTTATGGGCAAATTAATACACTATATAATTCAAGTTGCTGAAGTGAAAACAACCCTAAACACCCTGCAGTTTTGTTTTTTAATGTGCATAGTTGACTAAATTTGGTTGGAGACATATTTTCACTCCCTATAATTAAAGAAACAAACAATTTGTTTCTGTATGACTAAATTTTATTTTTTCACTCAGGAGTGGACAAAAAAATTAATATTTTTCCCCCTCCTGCTTTGATAATCCATTGATGCTTGGGTGACAACACTTTCTTCTCTGTAACGTGAGCCTGTATTATAACAGGCTGCATGTATCTCTAACTTTCAATAGAGAAGCTTGAAATTAATAACTTAATATCATGAATTTAAAATGTCTTTTAATTTACAAAAACCACATTTAATTGTAAGAACACATTCACTCAATCATGAATATTTTAAGAAAAATTACAGATTGCTTGTTTTAATAAAACATCCGAGTATTTTTTACTTTCATCATGTGGGACATTTTGGAACACATTGTTACAACTGGAAAGATGAACGAAGACAGCTAGTGGTAGATAAAGAAAAAAATCTGAGACAGGCTAGTAAGATGGATGAGTGGAGGCAAAGGGATCGACCTGATTGTGACATATGAAGACAAAGAGGCAGAAGGATATGGTCATTAATGCCAAATGGCACGGCACCCATGATGATGATTATTCACATTGGTTGTAGCTGAATGTAATGAGTTTACGTGAGCAAAACCTTAAAAATTAAACTTGATATTTCTATCAGTTTTCAACAGCAAATTACTTACATATGTTATGAAACATATTTCAATAAACATAATAGGATATCATTGCAAAACTGAAATATTATTTTTATTTGGGTAGTGTTTTCTACTTAAGTCTGAAAATTACTAAGACAGTAAAAATGACTTAAATTTTGAAGGATTTCACGTGTGATTTAAACTGAGATAAAAATTACCCCAATTCTGAAGTCGCCTGTGAGCAAGTTGTGTCCATTTGGGTTTGGGAGCAGAATAAACTTTGTTTACCAAAAAATCCTCTTCCTCTTTGTCAATAAACTCTGGTATGTAGTAAATTGATGGTGGGGTCTGAAAATACAAAATAATTAGAAGGTTAAAGAAAAACCAAAGACACTAATAACAGAGAAAAAAAATCTTGTGACTAGGGTTAACAAATATGGTGCACACTTAATTCTATACTTGTTCAAGTTCAAGGATGTTGCTTCTTTTTTTCCCATTTGGTAATATTGCCTTATAGTATACATGTACTGTACTATAATTCCTCTCACAAGATTTAAGC